>JACRUU010000005.1:846191-1176191 GCA_030449085.1 Kryptopterus vitreolus | reverse complement strand
CAAGCACACGTCATACCAGACTGATTAGATCCAGCACCATGGCTTGGGAAGGAAAAAAACAGGATGAAGAGAAATCCTAGATAAAGGGAAAACACCCTATGCTATGAATGCATTTACACATGCATTTAAATTACAACACCAGCTTTCAAATTCAACAGATCTTTGTCTGAGAAAACCTTATTAAGACTTATAATTACACTTATTATTTAAACTATAGTACATTCTGAAACTGAAAGGTGGCCATGATATTTCACCTCCGCTGAAATTTTATTAACATTTAATAATGTTTTAGAGATGAAATAGATTCAATTTTGTCCCATATTATGAGCTGAGCCCTGATCACATGACTGCCTGCATCACATCAGCATGAGCCATTACGCAGCCAAAGCTGTATGCTATAGAGTCGAGCAGTAATAAGGGTGTTGTATCGATCCTGAGTCATATTAGGTTTGGAGTATCCAGGTAAAGATTTATATTTAGTGGACTATAAAGTGGACTATAGAAGGTAGCAGAAAAGAAAAGTATCATTGTACAAGTACAAATCCTCTGCTTAAGTATTACAACATTAAAGTGAAGTGCCTCTTGTATATTTTTACTTGAGTACAAGCTTTTGAATGCATAGTAGGTTTGCCACGATAGACGGTTATACCGGTATTAAGTCACAACACCGTTACATTACTTGTCTCTCACCATTGTTTTAAGATATATATTACCGTAAATTCTGGACTATAAAGCGCACCTGCATATAAGCCGCATCCACTCTATTTAAAAAAAAAAACCCAAAAAATAATAAATAAGCCGCACCTGCATACAAGCCGCATCCGCTTTTGAATTGTAAATGTACATGTATGTACCTAAACAGATCCTTTCCTAGCCTGTATTTTAACACGGTGTAACGGTGGATGCTGCACAGAGACGCGGAGATCCGGAATTCATACAAAACAGGATTTATTAGAATAAAGAACTCAGGAGACGCCGCTCATACGGAGCGGCCAGACAGGCTAGGGAGCCTTGCGCTCTGCGCGCCGTGGTACCGGAGAGCAGGAGCGGTGGCGGACTTGGAAGTCCGGGTATCGGGAACAGACAAAGGTTAGGCATAAACATATATCGAGCGTCCGTGTCCGCGACACGAGTACGAGTACGTGTACGAGCCCGGACGGGGATTGTAGGGTGAACCGGGTTTATATCGGGAGAGGGAAAATCAAGAACCGCTGAGGCTGTATTGTGTGTGTGTGTGCGTGTGTGGGGAAAAGAGCAGGGAGGAGAGAGAGAGAGCACCGAGCAGCAACTTTGCTGATTAAAACGGGACAGAACCAAGAGAAAATAAGCGCTATTTACAGTATTTATCTTCATTTCTCCTGTGTGTGAAATCACGTCACCTTAACCTTGTAAAGATAGAGTTTGTCCTCCTTCTATCCGCTTCTACCCACTTATATCTGCTAAAGAGGAACTAGCGCATTCTTCTTATTTGCATTTATTTTGTCTTAGTTTTGATTCTAATTCCGGTTAGAGCCCCTAGCGGTCGGGAAAAAATCTGCAGAATAGCCGCACCTTATTATTAGCCGCATGGTTCAAAACCTATGAAAAAAGTAGCGGCTTATAGTCCAGAATTTACGGTATACTGTATGTATATATATATATATATATATATATATATATATATATATATATATATATATATATTCCCCCCGCAATACACCATGTTCTATAAAATCGATAAATCAAATACACCGTGTTCTTTAATTCTATAATCTATAAAAATTATAGTTCTCATAATTTTCAAGTCATAACTCGGAAAGATTAACTCGCCTTTTCAAAGAATAACTCGGCTCTTTTTGCACGAACCTCCAAATCATAACATTTAGAAAAAAAGATTTTATTGATGTAAACAAATGAAAATGGTCATGAGTTAAACAGTTAAGTATTTGCAAGTTGTGTTTGCTGAATCCACAAGCTCTTTCAATCAAAATGTGTTTGGATGGTTTCTGCTGGAATTTCTTTGCAGGATGTCATAATCACATCTTAGAGATGCTGTTTTGATGTGAATTGCCTCCCACCCCATCTATCTTTTGCTTCATGATGCTACAAAGGTTCTCAATAGGGTTGAGATCAGG
Source organism: Kryptopterus vitreolus (assembly GCA_030449085.1). Lineage (NCBI taxonomy): Eukaryota > Metazoa > Chordata > Actinopteri > Siluriformes > Siluridae > Kryptopterus > Kryptopterus vitreolus. Next base: position 1,174,077 of record JACRUU010000005.1, on the reverse strand, counting down.
GGAGAATTCTTGTTTTATGCCCATAGCAATCAATGATACACAGGTATGGGATGGTGCACTGCCATGCATAAAGATGATCTTGCTACGAAAGGCACAGTTCTTTTTTGTACCACAGAAGAAAGCGGTCAGTCAGAAACTCCACATATTTCACAGCGGTCATTTTTACACCTTCAGGGACAGTGAAGGGGCAGATCAGCTCTCTCGCCATGATTCGAGCCCAAAACATGACACCACCACCTCCTTGCTGACGTCACAGCCTTGTCGGAACATGGTGGCCGTTCACCAACCATCCACGACTCGATCCATCTGGACCATCCAGGGTTGCACGGCACTCATCAGTGAACAACACTGTTTGGAAATGAGTCTTCATGTACGTGTAGGCCCAAAGCACGCGTTTCTGCTTCTGAAGTTTGGTTAAGGGTGGCTGAATGACAGGTTTATGCATAACTGCAACCCTCTTGAGAATCCTACACCAGTAGCTTCGAATACCTGTTTGCTGCTTTGCAGTGGCATCTTAGGAGCTGCTCTCTTGACCCTTGAAATCTTCCTGATTGTGCCCATCTGTGTTCTGAATCAGCTACAAATTGTACAATGATCACGGTGAAGTTGTTTTGAAATATCTAAAGTTGTGGTACCTTCTCCTAGGCATTGAACTATTTCTCGTTTTTCGGCAGCAGAGAGATCCTCCTTCTTCTTTCCCTTATTGCTCGAAAATGGTGGTCTGCTTAATAATGTGGAACAGTGCATTTTAAGATTTACCGTAAATTCTGGACTATAAAGCGCACCGGGATATAAGCCGCATCTGCTCTATTTAAAAAAAAACCCAAAAAATTCATAAATAAGCCGCACCTGCATACAAGCCGCATCCGCTTTTGAATTGTAAATGTACATGTATGTACCTAAATAGAACCTTTCCTAACCTGTATTTTAACACGGTGTAACGGTGGACGCTGCACAGAGACGCGGAGATCCGGAATTCATACAAAACAGGATTTATTAGAATAAAGAACTCAGGAGACGCCGCTCATACGGAGCGGCCAGACAGGCTAGGGAGCCTTGCGCTCTGCGCGCCGTGGTACCGGGAGTACCGGAGACAAAGGTTAGGCATAAACATATATCGAGCGTCCGTGTCCTGCGACACTAGGTATGTGCTACGAGCCCGGACGGGGATTGTAGGGAGAACCGGGCTTATATCGGGAAGAGGGAAAATCAAGAAAAACTTTGGCTGATTTGTGCGTGTGCATGTCTGTGTGTGTGTGTGTGTGTGTGTGGGGGGTGGGGGGGGGGTGTGGGGGGGGGGGGGGGGGGTGGGGGGGGGGGGGGGGGGGGGGGGTCGGGGGGGGGGGGGGGGGGGGGGGGGGGGGAGGGGGGGGGGGGGGGGGGGGGAGCAGGGGAGGAAAGAGAGAGAAAACGTTACTGATTAAAACAGGACAGAACGAAGAGAAAATAAGCGCTATTTACCTTCATTTCTCCTGTGTGTGAAATGACGTCACCTTAACCTTGTAAAGATAGAGTTTGTGCTCCTTCTATCCGCTTCTACCCACTTATATCTGCTAAAGAGGAACTAGCGCATTCTTCTTCTTTGCATTTATTTTGTGTTAGTTTTGATTCTAATTCCGGTTAGAGCCCCTAGCGGTCTGGAAAAAATCTGCAGACATAGCCGCACCGTATTATTAGCCGCATGGTTCAAAACCTATGAAAAAAGTAGCGGCTTATAGTCCGAAATTTACGGTAGATTAAAAAAAAAAATATGATTTGGAGGTTCATTCAAAAACAGTCAAGTTATACTCTACTGCTTGATGACTTGAAAATTACGACAACTATCATTTTTGTAGATTATTTAGGAAAAAAGGGGCAAACTACATTTGTATATTATAATGTGGAACGCAGTGTATTTAAGCACGTACAATAAACCATTTAGTTTAGAAGAGAATAGACTCCACCCAAACACCCAACCCCCACACCTCAGTGATATCGGTGTTACCGGTGTTGTCACATCCTTAAACTCTAGTGAAATTTCCTCACCACCACAACCCTAATGTTCAGTTGTACAGTGTCAAAAGTAAATGATCTTCTATGAAAACTAAACATTAATATATTCACACCATTCAATGTCCCATTCTCATGCATATCCCATTTTTTAAAGAGAGAATTTTCTTTTCAGATAATATTTATTCCATGAAAACTCGCACAAGCATTGTGGGCTATCATTATTTATGTATTTACTAATAAAACCAAAAAATACAACTTTTTTTAATTTAAAGAATTGGAGTAATAAGTAAAAGATGACACACACATTATATATATATATATATATATATATATATATATATATATATATACACACAGAGAGAGAGAGAGAGAGAGAGAGAGATAGACACACAAAACTAAATAATTACAAAAATTCCTTACAATAAAAAGCACTGACTGACTTCAAAATCATCATAATCAGAAATAAAAACAGAAAAAACACATAATTATGAAATCGGATTGTATCAGAAATAGCTACTGTTAAATAGCTATAGTTACTGGGAGATTAATAACATTGTTTTGACATTTATTTGCAATGGTAATTTCAATGCTTTTAATCCAGTTAAACTTAGAAAATGGTTCTGCCTTCTTTCTTTTTATGCAGCAGAACATAAAAAACATCAATTTTCTGCAGTCAATTAATTTATTTGACAAAAGAAAGCCAAAATGGAAAGTCTATGTGTGGAAAAATGTTGTGTGGAACATCTTTACTGCTTCCACAGGATTTAAGAGGTTAAGTAGGAGCCATGTGCTGCTAATCAAATGCCAGTGATTAATTGATTACCAGCAGGTGTGACCATCTCAGCCCTTAGTTAGCATGTTCATGTTAAATGTGAAAGTTAATGACAGTACTATTACAAATAGACTGAACAAGTATGGTTTGTGTTGAAAGAATGCCAGAAGAGAAAGAAAAGAAGCCCCTTCTCTCTAAAATTAACTTCACAGCATGGCCTGGGTTTGCAAAGTTACATATAAACAAACCACAAGATTTTTGGAACAATGTAAGTTAAACAGATAAGACCATAGTGGCACTTTGGACAAAAACTCAAATAGCACATCAGCATAAACACCTGACACTAACTATCAAGGATGGTGATGGGGTGTGATGATTTGGTAAAACGATTACAGTAGCCACCTACTAAAAAGCTTTGTTATATTTTAACATCACTTTCAGAATTCAGAAAAAATGTTTCAAACAACTAATGGCTAAAATACTGCAATACAAAATTATCAGTTGGATATATTTGTTTGAGCTAAAGGTTCTTTGCCAGTCGTGTGCAAACATAGTTGTTTGTGTGGGACAAAGGTATGTCAAGTCTAGAAGTCAAGCCACAATAATACAGAAAAAGTTTATATGAACACCTTTATATTCTGGTGCAGCTTTTAAAATTATGGATGAGAGCAAAACAAAAAGTAGTAAACTGGCTGCCATGACTACTATAAACAGTGATGCACATGGGGGTGGGAGGCAGGCATTGCACTCAAATCACGTTTTAGTTTTGTTGTTTTACAAAAGGGGATCATTAGAGGTATATTTATATATATCCTAGGTCCAGAATAGTATATGAAAAGTAAGGAACATAGCAATTATTGCCTAAGATCAAGCAAGGAAGAGTTTAATTGCAATTCGTTCCATGATACTTAAAGGATTTCTCTACAATATGAATGCACTCATTCAAATATTCTCCGCCTGACATTTCAAACAATATATTACAAAAGAATACCTTAAAAGACAAAGAGGGAACAAACAGAAAGGTATACTCACTGGCTGCTTCTACCAGCTCAGGATGAAGATTGTATGGGATGAGGGGGTCCGGTAGATCAGCAAAGAAAGCTTTTAGTGCCCCAGCTACAGCATTCACAGCAACGTCCATGACCATAAAATCCAAACTGTGGTCTGAGTAAAGAAACAACAGCATGATGATAAAGTGAAGTAAGTGATAGCAATGTAAAAAAAACTGCATCTGTATAATGGAAAAGGAACAGTAGATGAATGAGTAGGTGGAAAGAACGAGAAACAGAGAGAGTTAGAGAGTGAGAGAGAGAGAGAGAGAAATACAGCAATGATACTGATGAAGAGAAAGGAAAATAATGGTGTAAAACAGGGAAAGCAAGAATAAAAGCATGAACTGAATGTGAACAGGCAGCTGTCAAAGTAGATTTCACTTGGTAGTGAACACGCAAAGCAGAAATTCTATGAACAGAGAGGCAAGATAATGACTCCTGGCCAGCAAGCAAACTGGTTCCCACAGATTTTTTAAAACTGAACTCTGGATGACTGAATAATCTGGTCATTGTCCAGCAACTCATTTACACAATCCAACAGACTCATAAGCCTGGGCTTTCCTCTTAAAGATATGGACACAAACAAATAAACAAAAAATTCTGCATTTCAGCAAATGAACCAATATTGTGCATCTGCTTGTAGAAAACTGTACACACTGAAATTACTTTTACTTTAACATTGTGCATCTTATCTTTCACCTATCCTGGTGTCTAATAGTGTCTCTTCCAAGTAATATAACATATATGATAAGACCAGATGTAACAACAGATGTAAGATTAAAGATATGTCGCATAAACAGCATTTAAGGTATTAAAAAGTCTATTGCCCTGTTCCTGTAAGCATATGACAATGTAAAAATATAAAATGACTTTGTGCAAGCAGTAACACTATGGCCATGTTAACACGAAAATGATTTTGTTTGAATACAGATATTTTACTCTCCACTTTGGCCTTTCATCCCCACTGAGAAAACGTTCCTTTTTGAAAAAGCGCTCCAAAGTTGATAAATGAAAGTATGAAAACGGTGTAACATGACAAAACAGACATGGGAATATGCTTTTCCTCAACACTGTCGTGAAGTTTAAGTGTTTTTTGTTGTTTCAGTGTGAATAGGCAACTTTTGGGAAATTATTAAATGGACAACATTTTCAAATGTATTCGGATTAGCGTAAATTTAGTCTATGTTGATTTCCTGCATTTTACTGTTGTTGTATAAACGGGATGCTATACTACTAGGATTGGGCTTCATTTTACTTTTAGCGATTCCGATTCAGATTGCACTTATCGATTCTGATTCTTATCCCACTAATTCCCAGTTTGGCAGATGCTCAAACATGTTGGTCATGACACCTTGCTTGCAACATGTTAGTTTATTACAATAATTACACTGAGCTTAGTTTTAACAAAGTGTGGGCACACTTCTGAGCGCCTTCCCGCAGTCCATCTTGTAAACTGATGTTTAGATTACCCCATAAGGTCCTGGCAGATTGGATGTGCGGAAGGTCCTGGAAGATTGCCAAGTTTAAAAAATGTGTCCAGGGATGTGGTAGCTCTAAGAGCATCTGCTAAATGCCGTAAATGTAAATGTCAATACTTTAAAAAGTAGCCTTGTCAATCGATTAAAATATTTAATCTTGATTAATTGCATGATTGCCATGAGTTAACTCGTGATTCATTGCACATTAATCAAACATTCATGTACCATAAATTAATATTTAAAATATTTCTATCAAAATTTCTTCCTTTAATAGAATTATTGATGATTTAATATTGATTATTTTCTTGCTAATTGGATTACAAATAGACTGAACAAGTATGGTTTGTGTTGAAAGAATGCCAGAAGAGAAAGAAAAGAAGCCCCTTCTCTCTAAAATTAACTTCACAGCATGGCCTGGGTTTGCAAAGTTACATATAAACAAACCACAAGATTTTTGGAACAATGTAAGTTAAACAGATAAGACTATAGTGGCACTTTGGACAAAAACTCAAATAGCACATCAGCATAAACACCTGACACTAACTATCAAGGATGGTGATGGGGTGTGATGATTTGGTAAAACGATTACAGTAGCCACCTACTAAAAAGCTTTGTTATATTTTAACATCACTTTCAGAATTCAGAAAAAATGTTTCAAACAACTAATGGCTAAAATACTGCAATACAAAATTATCAGTTGGATATATTTGTTTGAGCTAAAGGTTCTTTGCCAGTCGTGTGCAAACATAGCTGTTTGTGTGGGACAAAGGTATGTTGCATACCTTGCAAAGGTATATTGCAATGGTATTTTTTAGGTTGTTTCAATTGTAAAATATGTTACGTGGATCCGTTAAGAATTATGCTACGGTTTCTTTCCATATAAACTGGTGATATGTTTAGGTTATATGTAAGCAAATTGCATTCACAAAAGAACTAAAATTTTGAATGGAATGCGTTTCCGTAAGGTTATATACGGTAATATATTGAGTATCTCTTACTTTTTGTGAATGCTGGTTTCATTCATTCGCCAACACAACGCAGAATGAAGGAGAAGATCACTCACATAGTAATGTACACCACGTTAATAAAATTAGTGCCATTAAAGTAAACTTGCATTAACCATTGATAACGCATTTGACAGACGTAATAGAAAGGTAAAATATCATCTTGATATTCATTCTATGAATTTGTTGGTTGTAGTGGACAAACAAGTTTGACAGACGGAGGACAAACATCAACAACTTTCTAGTCTGCTGATAATACAGTACGCCATGAAAGGTCTTATGATGGGCCTTATTTTCAAGAAAAACCTACACAATATTAGACAGACGGTTTTAATGTTAATGCAGATTGTGTTTGTGACAACTTTATTTATTGAATTCTCTATATATAGTCTGCTCTTGATTAAAATGCCATTAGATAAGTAAAAATCTTCTCTCTGGTGAATACAATCGGCATGTAAAGCAAAGAGAGTAAGAACAATAATTTTTTATAGGAATTAAAGGGAACAGAATCTGACAACTAAAAACAGAAATGAATTTTAAACTAGCGTACCAATAATGTGTTTCTCAGAGATCGCATAATTTCAAATTTGGTGGAAAGGACACACATTTATATGCCAGCATTCCTGATTAAGTACCTTGGTCGAACTGCTTCTGAATGTTGTCTTGATCCGTCTTATTGCCGCTCACACGATACAGGCCTTCTGTGGTAAGTCCTGAAAGAAAGGAAAAACAAGTATATTTGTAATGGAAAAAAGCTGTTACTAGTTAAAGACTCAAAACAACACAAGAGTTGGAGTACTACATGAAATAAAGCAGAACAATGATTAAAGGCAAGGTCACACTGTAAATGATGATTATGATTGTGAATGAAACAGATCAGCCTTAAAACATACATGAATTACAATAAGGGTAGGCTAATTCTCTATGTATAGACTCTGTACTATTGAAGGGGCCACAATGTTGACTGTTCCAACCTCCTTTGTGTCTTTTTTAACTGTCCTACATAGTGAGTCCTAATTTAGCTACATATCAGCGGTATACAGGAGGTCAGGTGGATAGTATAATTTATCATGTCACTGGCCTGTTCTAGTTCTGTCCAAGTACTAAAGGCTGTGATTTGGCATTGTTTCATATAATAGTGGCATATTTCCTGTATATGATTACTACTTACAAACTCGTTCCATTCGCTTGGTATCAGTGCAATAATGCTACAACAAAAACAATCTCTGCCAGGATGTTAAGTAGTTTTTACCATAAATATTCACTGATTGCACTGAATTGACCTTGTATAAAATATGTTCATTGCATCTCATTGTAATTAATTCCAAAAAAGGGCAAAACATGAAAAGAGCAGACACCTTCACGTTATGTCTGTGAATGAATACAATTACTTGACTTTCCTGCATATTTAGTAAAAAACAATAAAATCAAATGTTCAAACAACCTTCAAAACAGAATGCTTAAGTTTGCTAGTTTGGAGTGGTTTAGACACTTACTATGGACCAACAAATGTTAAAGCTAATGTACATTCCTGGAATAATTGCACATGTCAGAGCCTGTAACACTGGTAGTTTAAAATGAGGGACAATGTTGCGTACAAACATATCTGTTTCCATAAAGTACAGGTGCAGGAAGTTGTAGAAATCTGACATATACTCTACTTTAGGAGTCAACCGAGATGAAGCCGTTCTATTAAGACAAGCTTTCCTTTCTGTTGTACAGCTCATGGCGTCATGTAGCCCGCCTTAATTTGAGCAATTATCCAACGCCATGCTGTTCGTGTTGGAAACAACCAGTTGAACGGATACTCGATTTAACACGGGTTCTGTCACAGCCGAGCTTTGTAAAGTTCAGTGATAGAGAAAAGCTCCAGATAGCTTTGAAATAGCTTTGTCCAATTTTAGGACACCTGTATTTTCCAAACATATGTGGTTCTTCTGCAAACTGTTACCACCAGAGTAGATGGAGTAGATTGGAGTAGATCTTGAGTGGCCTGCTAGAGCTCTAACCTCAACCTTATTTTGGGTTGAATAGGGAAATGGTAGCTCAGTGGTTAAGGTACTAGGTTCTGGACCACAATATTGCAGGTTCAAATCCTACCAAGCTACCACTAGTGAGCCCTTGAGAAAGGCCCTTAACCTTATAGTCGCTCTATATTCATAAACATGGAATGGAATGTCTGGACAGCAAAAAAGACATCTTATAATCAGGTGTCTAAAAATGTATGTGCTCATAAGGTACTGTAATGTTTATTTTTTATTACACTAGACTGGCCAACCATGAGCTGGGCAAATACCAAAATACCAAAAATCAGACCCACTCTGCATCTTCCCACAGGACACAGTGTTAGATTAGCCTTAACATGTCTAATATGAGTTAATGCCAGGTAGCCAAGCGAATTACAAGACTAGTCCTTTTGCTCAGCAAAAGTTATTAGGTTACTGGATTGCTCCAAACAGAAACCACTTACACAGGAACAGTATTTAATACACTGACTAAATCCCAAAACAGTGCAGCACTAAATGAGGTGTTGTCAGTGTATACAGCACAAACACAGGTTTCACTTAGGCTTTGTCACCAGTACCTTATTTTGTAGTGTTTAAACTTTTTGGCCACTAATACTGTTTGCCATTATTTGACTGACAGGTGACCTTGCCTGTTTCCTCACGCTTTATATTCACACCCTGCAGCAAAGTGTACACATGTGTAGTGGCATTACTCTTACAGAATATTTTATTTACATAAAATATTATAATCTAGTATTTTGTATATTATTTGACCAGGGATTTTTATTTAATATTTGTTTCAAATGTTGATGTTCACACATGTAAATAAATAATAAACTATATTAATAAGAAAACACAGTTAATCCTTATAGAAAACCATTCCAGAAATTAGCTGTAAACAGAACCATAACATGGACACTTCTCAATCTAGTATCCATGATTGCCTCATATTTCTGTTCTTTGCTGGTCTTCAGCTGTTTAATGTTTTGAGAGTACTTTTCTACTCACCATGGTTATAAACATACCCTATTAGGGTTACCACTGACTTCCTGACATCTGAGACCAATCTGGTCCTCCCTGATCTCTTCAAACTATATATCTTGATTTGTATTGTGTCGTCTTATATGACATAATATATTTGTCATATTGTCCAGCCCTGGTTTCCAAACATACTGCTTACTTTAAAGCAACCTGTAACATATTCAATCATGATCGTGCCAACCATCCTAAAATAGACACCAATAAGGTGTGTCATATCCAGGCCCTTAATATCATGGTCGTCATGGTTGCAGCACCTGTTATGCCACAAACACACTCTTCCCTACAATAACTCTGTGTGGCTGTTCTGAAACCCTACTGGCCTTTTGTTTTTGCGAGGAGCCGCCAATTAAATGACAAGATGATGTAACTCAGTCAAATGCTGAATGGAAGGTTGATGTCATGAAAACAGGGCGGCAGGAAGCAGTGGTGAGGGAAGTGATGTTAATTTACATGTGGCTCAGCAGGATGTTCTGCTCTCCCTCCAAGCCCTCTCATCAGACCCATCTGCAGCACTTCATCAACAGATTACCATCATGCTTTGCCCCCACGTACAATAAAAAGCCTATCAGTGTGTGCAGGAAGCAGAAGACATTACACAAATCTATGCTCACGGAGACTTGGGAAGATTGCATCGATGTGCAAATGCGCGCTTTTAAATGGCCGGTGAACACCCCCTCCTTAGATACTGCGACCAGCTTAAGAAAGCATTTGATCTATTTTCTACCCCTCTGTAGAGGTTTAATTTCAAAGCTTAAAGCTTTGCAACTGAATTTCTTTTAAACCGTTGTGGAAATGGGATTTTACGATTCCATGCAATTCATTACACACATCTTGCTCTAGCACAACACTTTAGCTCTTGACACACACTGTAATAGGTGTTCCTCATGCTAAAGAATTTGTGTTGAATTACAACACTACAATGGGGTTTCCTGACTCAACTTAAACTGCTGACAAATACTTTATATTTATTACATTGTTTCCTAAACTATTGTACTGCCATTACATTTTAAGATTACATCAGAACCCCTAAAATCAAGGCCACCACATCCTAATTAACAGTGCCTCTAGCAGTTTACCTACCACTAGCTTTTTTATGAAAAAATAAAAAAGGTCAATATCAGTTTACTTTTTCCCAGGTTGTCCATCAGGCTGAACTGTAGCGCAACCTGGTAATGGTCATCTGATTAAACACAACAAGCAGGTGTGTGAAGTTACCTAAACAGGTTTGTTGTGAAGCAGCATACAGTGTACACCAAACTGAAATATTAGTGGTACAGCATCCAGGCATTCATGGTAGGAATGTTACAATGCCATCATATTGTTTCAATTCAATTCAATTTTATTTGTAGTGCGCTTTTTACAATGTACATTGTACAAAAAAAGGCAATGCCCACAGTCAGGTATCTTTAGTGCCTGAGCACTTCAACTTCCATGAAGTTACAATGATGTATTCAAAGGAGTCATGGACCTGAAATGAAGTCATACATACAGTCACCAACAGTGCAAGCTTATTGCATCTTGAGAGACCCTCAATGATTTAATCCAGGTTGAAGGTATCACTTTCTAAATCATATTCAGTTGAGTAGGACACATGATACATAAACACATCTAGCACTTAAGAAAGCTGAGTGACTGAGTGATATTTCAGACTGATGTTCATTAACGGTTTTCAAAACAAACTTTCATATGCATCGATACTAATGAGTTTGCTAAAGAATAGTGTTAATTTTGTTTATTCATTTGAAAAAAAAAAACAATAGGATCTGTCCAGGAAACTGAAATTATTATTTCACCTCACAGGTCTTCAGTTGTTGCTCATTCTTTTGACATATGACAAAAAAAGTATGACTTGAACTAGGTTCAAAATTGAAAGAAAGTACAAAAAATGGGAAAAGCTCAGTTACAGAGCAATGCTACCTTGCTAGTCACACATGCAATGTTCACTGGTGACACACAGTAATGAATAGATGCTGTTTCAATAAATGCTTCAAACACTGCCTTGTTATTACGCTCCAACCATTGTACTTTTATAATGTCCTGTTAATAAATACTAAATGTATTCAATTAATTGTAATTTGGTATTTAGGAAGTCTAAGGTACATATTCAGACAACATTAATGTCTTGTGCATCTTGTATTTAGACACTACCGCATAATATCGAATTGGTAATGCAGGTATTGTTATATGCCTCATTACTTTCCGTTAAATCAGTGACTATGCGAATCTTAGCTCTGACTTATATCACAGGCTCTTCCACCAGCAGTGTCAGTGTGTCACAACAATGCCTCCTCCCAGTTCGGAGCTTCCACGCTCCCAATCACCAAGCTACTGATGAGCGCCAGCTGGGGCTAATTACGGCCATCAGTAGCTTGGCTATTTCAGCCAGCTTTCCCTTCATTCCAGCGTCCGGGCTCGTAAATGTTGGTCTACGACACGGACACTTATCCACCTAAGGGTAACGCCACTAACCTGTTTGTTTATTCTGATTTCCAAATCAGGTTCGATTCCTGCAGGCTCCAGTTCTCCGGACTCCCAAGTCCCGTGGACGCGACCTAGTCCGCCGCTGAGCCTGCGCGCTCCGTCTCTACAGAAGCTACTCAGTTCCGTGCTCTCGACACGGGCCGTACAGGGACGTACGCCAGCATTATCTACTCCTCGGAGTATTCTTCATTTGTTCTCCGTATTTTCTGTAAATAAACCCCCTTTGTTTGATCCCGGTGCCTGTGGTGTGTCTGTCCGTTACAGAAGCCCGGACCAAAACAGCAACCCGGAAGTATGGAGAACGCCCCGGGAGCGGCGACTCCGCCTCCGACCGCTCCCGCAGCAGCTGCCGCGCACCCCGTCGCTCCTCCGCTCGGATCCCCGCCAATGATCCCGAGTCTGATGTGCAAGCCCAGGCCATTTGCCGGCTCGTCGGGGGAGTGTAACGGTTTTCTGCTCCATTGCTCTCGCGTATTCGAGATGCAACCCAACCTGTTTCCCACCGAAAGGTCAAGGGTTGCCTACGTAATCTCGCTTCTCACTGGATCCGCACTTCGCTGGGCTGAGTCACTGTGTACGCATGGAAGCCCCGCCTTCCTCACCTGCCAGGACTTTTTTTCGCATTTCCGGGAGGTTTTCGGCTTGAAACGAATTGAGGGCAGACGTTTCGGCAGGTGAGCAGCTGTACCGGCTCTCCCAAGGCACCAGATCCATCCAGGACTACACGCTCCTGTTTCGCACGTATACCGCCGCTAGTGGTTGGAATGAACACTGCCTCTCATCCCGGCCGCCCCGGAGCAGCTGTGCGGAGCTTCCATCTTCTCAAAGCTGGACCTGCGCAGCGCGTACAACCTGGTCCGGATACGCAAGGGCGACGAATGGAAGACAGCGTTTGTCACCCCTACAGGCCACTATGAATATCTCGTGATGCCGTTCGGGTTGTCTAACGCACCATCTGTCTTCCAGGACTTTATGCATGAGGTGTTTCGAGATATGCTGGGAAAGTACGTCATGATCTATATCGACGATATTCTGATCTTTTCCAGGGACCCCAACGAACACCTCAAGCACGTCGCCCGTGTGCTCCAGAGACTCCGGGAATTCCAGCTGTACCTCAAGGCTGAGAAATGTGTCTTCCACAAGACCCAGCTAGCCTTCCTAGGCTACGTCATCTCCGCCCGGGGGGTACACATGGATCAGGAGAAGTTTCGGGCAGTCACTTCCTGGCCGGATCCCACCTCCGTCAAGGGGCTCCAGCGATTTCTCGGGTTCGCCAACTTTTACCGTCGGTTCATTCAGGGCTACAGCATCCTTCGCTCACCCTCTTACCTCTCTCCTCAGGGGCAAGCCGCGGAGCCTGAAATGGAGCGCAGAAGCCACGGGGGCCTTCCAGGCTTTGAAGCAGGCGTTCACGACCGCCCCCTGCTCGTCCACCTGGATCAGGACCTCCCGTTCACCGTGGAGGTGGACGCCTCCACAACAGGGGTAGGGGCCGTACTTTCCCAGAGCCGGGGCGAGCCAGCACGTCTTCACCCCTGCGCCTACTTCTCGCGCAAGTTCACTCTGGTGGAGGTGAACTATGACATCGGGAACCAGGAGCTCCTGGCGGTGAAACTGGCTCTGGAGGAATGGAGGCACTGGCTGCAGGGAGCCGCTCACCCCTTCACAGTGCTCACGGATCATAAAAACTTGCAGTATTTACGAGAGGCGGTTAAACCCCCGACAGGCCGGGGTCCTATTCTTTACACGGTTTAACTTTTCTATCTCCTACAGACCCAGGTCCAAGAACGCTAAGGCCGACGCCCTATCCCGCCTACACGCTCCAGAAGAAGCCACCGTAGTTCAAGAGCCAATCCTTCACCCAGACCTTGTCGTGAGCCCCATTGAATGGACGCCAGCCATTGGGTCACCCAATCCCACCTCGCGACGACCGCCTGGGTGTCAATCGGGCCGCCAATATGGGCCACGGAGCCAATGCCTCCCCCTCATCCGCTCGGTCACCCGCCAACACCACCACTCCTCCTCTTCCTTGGCCAAGGAAGTCTGGAGGTTTTTCCGCAGCTGCCGAGAATGCGCCATCTCCAAGACCCCACGCCATCTACCCGCTGGAAATCCACTACCCACTCCCAACCACCCTTGGTCCCACCTAGGGGTGGACTTTATCACGGATCTACCCCTTTCTAAAGGTAAAACGTGCGTCCTTGTGGTAGTGGGTCGCTTTTCTAAGTTTTGCTGTCTCGTCCCTCTAGAAAAAGCTCCGACAGTTCTCGAGGTCCTGGCGGGTATTTCGAAACTTTGGACTACCAGAGGATATTGTCTCGGGCCGCGGACCCCGGTGAGCCTCTCCTCTGGGTACGACCCGCAGTCCAACGGACACACTGAGAGGCGGATCCAAGAGATTGGGCGGTTCCTCAGGACTTACTGCCACAACCGACAGCACAAGTGGAGCCAGTACATCGGATGGGCTGAGTACGCCCAAAACTCCTTACAACACTCTTCCACCGGATTAACATCCTTCCAATGTGTCCTAGGTTTCCAACCCCCGCTGTTCCCGTGGTCCGGCACCCCGTCGGACGTCCCAGCGGTAGACCATTGGTTCCGGGAGAGTGAGCAGGTTTGGGCCGACGCACATCGGCAGCTCCAGCGTGCTGTCCACCGCCACAAGCTCCAGGCGGATTGGCGGAGAAGAGAGGCTCCGACCTACCTTCCTGATGTCACAACAATGACTCCTCCCAGTTCGGAGCTTCCACGCTCCCAATCACCAAGCTACTGATCAGCGCCAACTGGGGCTAATTACGGCCATCAGTAGCTTGGCTATTTAAGCCAGCTTTCCCTTCATTCCAGCGTCTGGGCTCGTAAATGTTGGTCTACGAGACGGACACTTATCCTCCTAAGGGTAACGCCACTAACCTGTTTGTTTATTCTGATTTCCAAATCAGGTTCGATTCCCGCAGGCTCCAGTTCTCCGGACTCCCAAGTCCCGTGGACGCGACCTCGTCCGCCGCTGAGCCTGCGCGCTCCGTCTCTACGGAAGCTACTCAGTTCCGCGCGCTCGACACGGGCCGTACAGGGACGTACGCCAGCATTATCTACTCCTCTGAGTATTCTTCATCTGTTCTCCATATTTTCTGTAAATAAACCCCCTTTGTTTGATCCCGGTGCCTGTGGTGTGTCTGTCCGTTACACAGTGCTGCTGGAATGTAATAAAAAGCTTTTGAATAGTAATCAGGCTAACACTTGTTTCTGTCAGAATGACACAGCCACATCGAATAGAACCGTGGATTCTGTAAATAGTGCTGCGCTTTTTTTGTACATCATGCTACTCTGAGGTAAAGGTCGCACGGATAGTGTAACCTTTTATAACTAGGTTTTCTTCCCATGTGGCCATGGCTCCTTGATGTCCAGGATGCATGTATAAAACAAACAAAAAAGTATGGCAGCTTGTTTTAGCCATATATATATATATATAATATATATATATATATATATATATATATATATATATATATATATATATATATATATATATATATGATCCGGGAAGTTTTTTGTTAGGAGACTTTTACTGAACAAGTCTCTGAATTTTTAATTTCCATGTGTATGTGAGAGAGAGACTGGTGAGAATTTATCACAGATATAATGCAGTTGTTTGCTATGACACAGCAGCATGTCCTGTCATGTTTCATTCATAAAAGTTGTCCATACTGGTATAACAGCAAACGTAAAACACACACCTTACAAGGAAATATTAATAGACTGAATCATTTATGACCTACTCCCACTACTATTACTACCATATTCCCATAGTTCTTACACACAAAATCACACGTGACGTGAAAAAGGAGACATTATCAGGTAACAACAATGAACAATGTCAAGAACATGGCCTGTCTATGCAACACAGCTGGATATTTTTGTTCATAGAGCATGCATCATGGACCATTAAGTGTGGGTGAAAGTGAAGTGAGGCTCGTCAACTTTTATCCGGATCTATGCACAGCTACTGCTGAGTTCATCAGAGAAACTCCATCTTTGATTGATCAGGCAATGCCAACAGCTGCAAATGACACTCACAATGAAAAAAGAACTGCTGTCTAATCATGATGCACTGGAGTGTTTTCATACAAATAGAAAACATTTACTCCCATGTACTGTAAGAGAGCTGCAACCCACTGGTTTTCATCTCTAATGCATTCATGGAAGATGATACTGCCCTTCATCATGTACTGCTTCCTTCAGAAGTAACTAATGAAGCAATTAGATACCGAATTGAAATGTTCTTCTTGAAATGAAGCATTCATCATTTTGCTGAGGAAATATATTACCAAATAAAGATTTATCACAGAAGATCACACATCAGTGGCGGATCCAAAAACTGGATGTGCCACAGATTTTTATGCATGGATTAATCATCACTTAATGCACTTTATAATGCCTTATTTTTCAAACCAGGTACATAGGAATCCTCTGGTATTTCACAATCTGTTTCAACAACCAGAACATCTGAACATATTTGAAACTCAGCACTCATCAACTTTAGTGAACACCAGAACAGTTCAACAAATCCTGGAGAAAGTTATTGATGGAATGTTGTAAATTAAAAAAAAAACTTCCGGAAATGTTACTATTAAGTAAAGTATAAGTAAATACATGCTTTTCTTTGGAAGCTGTCATCACATATCAGAGATAATGCTGTCATGTATATAGAGAACCTGAATCGTGAGCCTACATTGATGGCTCCTTAATAAATAACAGTCTATATATTTTGAGTTCCTAAAATGCTATTGGACATGCAGTTATTGGAAATGATCAGTTACACAGTCATATGACACAAGAGTTCCAGAACATCATATACTCAAAGGAAGTATGTCATGGCCTTAATGGTAGATGATGATTTTTAGACAAGGACACAACTATTTAGACAACTATTTTGCGATCAGCTTTAAAATAATGATTGTAATTCTCTTTCTCAAATCAATCTGCATTCAATGGTAGGCATTTACTAGCTAATAGTATTGTTGTGCTAGATTTTTTTTCTCATAAGCATTTAGATGAAAGCACAGATGAAAATTGATAAAGGACAACAGTGCAGTTGTGCAATTTTACATAGCATGTGTTTCATGCAAATCACAACTCAAAACAAAGGATTGCTTAGATCAGAATGAGATCTTGGGTAAACAGAAAACACACACAGATAAAAAAAAAAAAAAAAAAAAAATTAAACGAAGCACGTGCTTAATCGTGGCTCAGATATTCACAATTATTACGACTACATAGTGATGTACATTGGACAACGAGCTGGAACATTATTTCTTCCAAGATATTTCGCATGAATGTGTAGTCGCGTACACATTTGAATGTGAAAAAATACTGTAAAGAGAGTTAGCATGTAATTACATATATTCATCACACAACTTCAATATACATGAAACGATTTATTCAAGCTTAATGAATAAATTGGATGCTGCCTAAGCACTGATCAGATGCAGCCCTTTGGTAAAAATTCTTATTTGGGAAATTGAACAGGTCCAAATAGAAGCAGAATCATCAATTTCAAGAGAAAGCAATTAATATTTGACCTGCAGTTCCTCAAAGCAACTGACACAAAGAACATGGGGGAGGGGGGTGGGAGAAGGTCAAAGAGTACACTCCCTCTTTGTTTTCATGATAAAATCTATAATAGGATAGGTAGGGCATCCAAAGTAGGAACAAACCTAAAACTCATGGTTGGTAACTGAGGTCATGACAGATGAGCGCATTTCCTTGATGCAATGTTGCGTTTCGGTAGAATGGGTCTTATAACACTGCCTTTTAGTGCCTTGACAATAACAAGCATCTCCGACTGTGTTTTAACACTCAGGCCTTGACAGCAGATTTAGTCATGAGGAGACGACAGATAAAAGACAGCTCTGAGTGCTTTTACATAAGCACTACAGTCTGTTCGTGTGAATAGACCAAGTTGGGTTTTATCCAGAAGTGTGTGTGTGTGTGTGTGTGTGTGTGTGTGTGTGTGTAACACCCCCCTACAGAACTGCCAGCAGAGGTTTTAGCAGACATGAAGAGTCTTATCTGCTGCCTGCAGCTAGACTCTTCTCATACAAAAGTGACACAGAACTAAATCATTAACATAAAGATTTGCTGCTTCACACATGCACATGTGGACCCCTGCCATGTTGACACAGGTGACATTCAATGCAGTAAAAGCGCCAATTCCCTACATTGCACATATAAAACACACATCCTTTTGCATTAGGGCTTTGGATAACCCAAGCTCTGGCTCTGTGTTCAACACCGCCAGAACAAGTCTCGATGCTCGGCTCACACAGGGGCTTTACAGTGGTCCAGGACATCTGCACATCTCTCTAACTAATTCATAGTGAGCAGATGGGTTAAAATAAAAAAAAAAAAGAGCCTTTTTGTGTACAACTACATAATGCGGAGCGGATGAAAGGTTTCACCTGGGAGACATGGCTTTGGACTAAAAGAATGGCATAGCTCTGCTTGCATATTGTAGTCTAACGTTGAAAAACGGATTAAAGAATCAAAAGATCGGCCTGTTGTAACATTTCAATCAGATAAATGGTATTAGCCCTCATGAGCTTTTCAGTAGGGCCAAAACTCGAGTAACATGAGTAATTCGAACACAAAAAATTTAGTTTAATCCGTTTAACTAAGCCATTGTGTTTCACCACGGACCATTACTGCAAAATGAAAAACGATGGAGGAACAAGGTAAAAACAACAAAGAAAATGAGACACATATTTTCATTTTAAGAGAACATAAGACTCTCTTATTTAGTATTGCTCTTTAATAAAGAAAGAATATCATTTATCCAATTACTTGATTAATCGATGGAATAATCGTCAGAAAACTTGATTACTAAATTAATCGATAGCAACAATCCTAAATACGACAGTTAAATACACTAAATGAGTTTAGTTTTGACTGATATTCTTGTAGTGTTCACCGAGAACTCGCTGATGTTAAGTTCTAAGGCCACTTAAAACCTTGGGGATGGACTGGTATAATATAGTGCACACTAGAGCACGCTTTTCGAACTCATCAGGGCACGCTGCCCTGCAAAAATTTGCTTTTGGTTACAGTGGGAAAATGTATTCACTATTTGTGCCTGTTTTTAGTCAGTGGTTTGGGGTGCACCACCATGTTGTATTTGGTATTTCTCATGTACGGCGGTGGAGAACAACATCGTCATAAACCATTAATTCGAATTAATCTATAATTTAATAATAATAATGTAAATAATATAATCTATAATATTACAGCTCTACTATTGCCTGTTTATTTCATAATGATAAATAATTACTATATAGGAAAATGCTTTATCGCAAACAATATCGTTATTGAGATATCCAACAACAATGTTGCATATCACATATTTTCCCAATATCGTGCAGCCCTAGTGCACACCAGTCCTGATCAGTTCCTGATCTCACAGTGTCCATGCGTCTATTTAACAAGTAGTCATATTGTGTAACCTGGCGTAAAATTGGCCAATTACCTACAATATATAACGTAACATTCCATTCAACAACAGTTTGTCAGGTATTCTGTAAGCAGCCTATGAGATAAGCAACTCTTTTTGATGCGTATTAGTCTTATTCATATTATGCCATCTTTCTCCACAATGTAAATGCCTACCTCTACTGGCTCATTTGAGTAAGCTCAAGTGCTGATGTCCACTCCGATGTCTACAACGTAGTCTTAATACACTAGGTGATGTGTTGCGACAACCTGTCAAAAGCAATTTGTTCTGACAACACCTTCCGTTGTATACCACAGACAGCAGAATGCCACTGGGAATACTAGTACTTTGGGTTGTTGAAAATTTTTGCTAAGCATTCAACAAAGACCTGGTACATGTGTCAAAAACGCTCTACATGGTTGAACAGGAAACAACAATAGATACTGGATAAAACATTACAGATGCACTTTTACAGACATTACAGTGAATTATATCGAAAGCAAAAATTTGGAAAAAACTGCTGCAGATCTGATCGAAATAAATGGCTGAGATCCAGATCCAGATCCGCTATCTGCTGTCGTGTTTTGTCCCAGACAATCACGCATGATCATGTACGTTATTTACCTGAAGGTAGTTCATGGGGCAGAGTTTTCATGGAATTTCATCAGCCTTTTATCTCATTTAGTGTCTCTGGAACCTTGAAAGGCAATTTCAAAAGAAGTGTGTGTGTTTGTATGTGTGTGTGTGTGTGTGTGTGTGTGTGTGTGTGTGTGTGTGTGTGTGTGTGTGTGTGTGTGTGTCTCTCTCTGTGTTCTCTGCATACAAAACAACCGTTTTCATGCCATGAGTAGAAAAATGGTAGCATAAAGTTCCATAATGAAACAAACCAGAACCACTTTAAAAATATGTACCCATACACTGATCACTCATGTTTATAGTATTAAAACTGCATTCATTCAGTCAGATAAGTAGTCACTCTCCCACTCTGTTGAGTTAAACATACTGTTCAAGATAATCTGAACCTGACATGATACCTCTGAATGGAGTACCACTTAATTCATGAAAAATCTCTGCAGTTGAGGATAGATCCGCACGTAGTTACTGAGCAACTCAAGAACTTGGACTTTGGATGAATTAAAACAGTCTACTGTAATGGCTTCGTACTAGAATTGCATGAACAGTTCTGCATTTAAATGCCCATCACTGAACAGTACATACAAACAATATAATATGATATGAACAAGTAGATGGGTTCCTTCTAGAGCTCTCAAGGTTTCTTCCTCAAGGAAAATTTCTTGCTCATTTGGGATAAGCGCACAGACACTAGCGTATGAATTGAAATCTAAACTTTACATATCTGTAAAGCTGATTTGGGACGGTGTCCTTTGTTAAATGCGCTCTAAAAAGATTTATCTGAATACACATACATGATAACTTTAGTGCACATGACTGGCCATAAGATATACTTGAGCTTTACTTAGGAACTAACAAAAAGAAAAAAACCTGAATAAGTGCTGTTAGTTTTTACCGGCTCTTTATCATTATCTTCATCATCTTTTTCAGGTAGTGCACAGAGGCAGTAGGCGTAGGCATTTTAACAGACAATACAAAAACTTATTTGTCATCATGACAGGAACAGTGAACAACTGACAAAGAGCCAGGTGGGCAAGCAGGATGCCCTGACAGCCGAGTTGAATCTGCTCCACAAATCAATGTCAAGCTGTCTGTTCACCTCTACTGGTTAATGGTTGGCCTCAGAATGGATCATTTGTCTATACATAACCGTGAAAAAGAGAAAGAGATTAACAGATGACAAAGTCAGATTTATCTACTGACACAACTTTACATCATCACTACAGCTGCTTTTTATCCAGTACCTGTTAAACACAGCATATTTCTAATCATTTAAAATAATCACTGTTCCAAATTAAAACCTTTTCTGATATTTAAGGTGATTAGGATTCAAAATCCTAGAACTCAGGGCATTTAAAGAGTGAGAAGTTTTCGCATGAATGAAAAGTCTGGCCCAAAATGCTCACATGCAGGCTTTTTGAAGGCACCGATTTCTAAGTTTAAAAGCTTAAGACCTTATAAATATTCATCCAAAATAATAGGAACTGCACTGCTCAAGGAAAACTTCAAACAAACAAACAAAAAGAAGCACAGTGCATTTACATCGCTAAATTTACAACGAGCACACTCAAATCGCTAATTAAAGGACTGAGCTCCTTAAGCTAGTCAAGCTCTACAATTTCCAAGTTACAATTTAATCAAGTCTGCAAATCGCAAAATGGAAGGCGAAGCAACAAGCCAAAGCACACAGCATGTTTGGACTGGTAAAAGGCTAGCTGTGATGGACAAAAAGGCAAAAGCATTTCCTCCGGGTCTTTTAAAATGCAGCAAAGAATGTGAGCAACTACGAGTGTATGTGTGTGTGTGTGTGTGTGTGTGTGTGTGGGAGCTTGATGACCCCTTTTATCCACAAAATGCAGTGAAAAGGCTGCATTATATAAAGACCTAGAGTACTGAGATACAGTCATGGGAGTTCTAAGGCTTCACTGCAACAATCGACCTTACAATACAAATTTACTGAAATGCTTTTCGCAGTATTATAGTACTTCTGTGATGTATTGCTAAGAAAAGATGTCAGATGCAGTTTTCAGCAGCTACAAACATTGAAGCCATTAAATTAGTTAATATAATGGCATCACTTCTTGTTGTTATGTAGCTGTACATTTCCCTGTACAGCAATTTATCTTAAATCAAGTAGCTCGTTAGATGAAACCATTTTATAGAGATGCGTCCAGGGGTGAATACAGTAAAAGTGCTGTGTCATCAAATCATCAAAAACACACCTCACCGCGTGCAGGCCTAAGAATACTTAATGCAGGGATGATTTTCCCGCAAGGGTATATGCGAAGGCAAAAGCACCTTCACTAACTTTTCGAATTTGCATACTCTCTGCATTTTCAAACTGGACATCGCATCCAAGTGCAGTAGTGCTGGTAAGCTTGAGTAGCTGGTAATGGAACAGTGACACTTCTCTATTATAAAGATTTTTAATATGGTTGGGCTACAATATTGCTTGTGTAAGCAGACTGCTAAAGTTGCATCACTGTCACTGTTGAATAAGCACTTGCCTTTCTCAGATGAGTTAGCGCCATGTCTCTGTCAAAGGCTTATAACCTTAGCTATAGCTCCCATAGCTGCTTTGCCCTCGGAATCTGACCCTCTTTAAAAGGTGGCCACATGTATAAGTCAACATTAATTCTTGCCATTTATATCAGCAACAATCAAAACCTCTCAATAGATCAAAATCTCTCATCACCCACTGAAGAAAATATCATTCAACTACTTGACATCATCATTCCAGCAACATAGTGAATTACAATGTTTAACCTTCGACAGTAAATTGTCTGTGCTACAGAAAAGCATGACACACCATAAAGCAGGAAGGTTTTTTTTCATTGACATCTGGGACTGACCTGTACGCTCGATGTAGTCCACACACTTCTCAATAAACAGAGGAATAGGCCTGTCTGGGCTGACCAAGTTCTGTAGAGGAACACCAAAATAGTTGCTTTCCCAATTTCTTCTGGTGGGTGGATACAATGGCTTTGGAACTTTCGCTTTAACCTATAAAAAGGAAAGAAAAGTCTATACTTCACACATTCAAAATTAACATAAATTTAAATTTCATTTTGAGGAACAGGAGTGAATCTTGTCCCAGGAATATTGGCCACTAGGTGAGAGAATATACTCTGGATCCATCATGCACACCAACATCCACACACAGGCAATTTAGGATAACAAATTCTCTTATTTGCTGGATTTTTTGACAGCAAGAGGACACTGGAGATCCCAGAGGAAACCAGTGCTAAACCAAATCTCTAAACACTTAGTAACTCAAGCTCAAACTAAGGATGAGGTATTTCAACAATGATACCTACTGCATCACTCTTCAACACATAAACCATGTGTAAATGAAAAAATAAACATGCAAGCTTACCTTTTTCGGTTCCTTGTTTTTTGTTGCTTTCTTTTTCTTCAACTTCTTGTCATCCTGTTCTGGGTCTGAAGTGATGGCTGGATTGTCTATCCCTCCTTTCCATGGATCAGCAGGAGAAAGTAAAGGGTCCTCTTCACTTCCACGGTTACCTCGTCCTTTTTTCTTTTTCTGCACCGCTGGACCTGATTCGTCATCGCTGACGTCAGAGTGTACTCGTCTATGGTACATTTTTGTCTTGCTGAAAAGGATCTTTGATCGATGCTTGTATTTAGATGGTCGCCGGCTACCCTGTGACTTCAATGTACGGTCATATCCATTCTCCTCATCCCCATAATAACCATGATGGCTGCCGAACGAGTTGCGTATCTTGACTATCTTGCTGTGGGTGTCCTCTGGAACAGCGTAAATGTCATCGTTGAAACCCTTCGATTTGGGCAGAGTGTCTAATGGATCTGCATAATTGTCAGCCACCTCAAGGTCATCATGGACCATCATTGGGCCTCGTGTTCTCCTGCTGGCCCTCATTCCAGCCTCTATGGTCTTTAAAAGGTTGGGGTCCAGCTTCTTAACATTAGGCTTGTTCAACACAGGTTTCGGTCTCACCGGTGGAGGCACTTTGTGGTTGCGTTCATGATCACCTAAAGGTGTGCTGTGGATAGGATACTCATTTCCTTCCAAGTCAATTTTATACTTTCGTTCACTAGGTGTTGGGAGTAGCTGTACATCATCTCCTATAGGGCTATAAGGTGGAGGTCCCTCAGCATCATCTTCAGAGTCAGGGTAATAAGAGTAGGCCGATGAATGGTTAAGTGGTGATTGAGGGAAGACGTCTTCAGAGGTGCCATGGTCCCGTGTATTATCAAACATGAAGGCAGTCTCAATGCTGTTCTTCTTTTCAAGTACCTCGTTAAAGAATGGAGTGAAGACTTCAGTTTGCCGGTGGTACTGAGACAATGAGTAGAGTGCTGTAAATTTGGCTGCAATCTCTGTAGCAATGTGTTCCCCCTCAGTCATCAGCTCCTTGATTGCTTCATTCTCAAAGAAATCTGCCTGACTGTCAGTGATAGCAACCATTTGGACCGGAATGACATCTTGGACCTCAGCCAAGAATGCCCGCAACATAGCCATGGAGGCCTTTCGTTTTGCTGAGTACACAAGTATGTATCCGTGCACTAATTCATCCTTTCTGATTCCAATTGAGGAGTGGTATGAGAGAACAGTTACTTGTATACGCCTGCGACTGTCACCGATGATTTTGTCGAGATACAGGGTGTTGCTCTGACCAGGTTGACCAGCACTACAGGAATGTGAATCCAGAAAAGGAGAGAGAATAAGATCTACACTGAATGGGTCTCCGCACATAGCACACATAACTATTCGCAAATCCGTTTCCGACAAATCTTTGATGGAGGGCATGGGACTCATCAAGTCAAAATTGTGCTTTAAGCCTTCAAGAACTGCTCTAAGCCCTTGTTTGATTTGAGATTCATTAAACTTTCGAGGAAAGGTCCCAGAGGGCATGTCTATGAATGTGCACTGTAGCTTATTGGCAAGCTGTTGGCCCTGATGCCTTAAAATAGGCATGTTTTTACAAATACTGTCTCGCTGACTAGCTAAGATTAGAATAAATGGCGATGGCTGGGCAAATCTATCTCTTCTGCCCTGAGAAATCTCAGCTCGGATACGGTTTATGCGATCGCCAATGTAACTGAGTGACTCTATTGAACTGAAGACACAGAAGAACCCATGAGGTTTGAAATTGGATAACCAGGAATGGTTCAAAAGCATGGGGGAACTTACATCAACAGGTAAAAGGTCCAATTCATAGATTTTGCCATCAAGTGTATATTCATCATCTGTGGACTGAGCTTTGATTTCATTAGCAAGTTCTTGAGCTAGTCCTTCACGGCCAAGAAGACACAAGTTCACTTTATCAAGATTGGAGCTGTTGTAGTACAGATTAGTGCGACCGTGGTCCAACTGGACCAGCCTATTTGCGAGTACCTGCTCAACTTTCAGATCCACACAGCTTACACCACTTAGACATGTCTCTTTGGTGGGATGATAAACAAATCCTATGTGTTTCAGTAAAAGAGACTCCCTATCTGGGGCGAGCTTCTGTAGTGCTCTGTATCTGGGCTCCTCGTTGAGTACAGTGTGTATTTCGCTCATTTTATCACAACTCGGAGTGGCATTCAAATCCAAGTCATAAAACAGCTCGGCATGTTCGAAAAGCATTTCCTGAAACTCCTCTTTGGCCCTTTCAACTATTTCCTGCTGATGCAGAGCATACACATCTCTGCGATCAGCTTCTGTGATATACTTGTATGCCTCATCCTCCATGACAAAACACATGATCTCTTCCCACGGTTGGCCAGGACTTATGAAATGTACTCGGTCCAGTGTCTTCTTAAATTTTTCCTTCATTTCCAGTCGCCTCTTTTCAGATATCAAATGCTGCACATGGTTCTGGTAAATCCTCTCACCCTCCACGGTTTTAAGGATGTCAAAGGGGACTCTTCTGTCATCTGTTTTGTTAACATGATCTGTCTCATCCCATGGGGTTTGCTCCAGCACAACAAAGTAGTACTGAAATTCATTCTTGCTTTTTAACAGGTTCTGAGCGTCGTTCCAGCTCAGGTTCTCAATCTCTTCCAAGTTGCCGAGCATCTTGTTAAGAATTTTTGGCAAACTGGAGAGGTAATCGTCTCTTCTTTTCTTGATATGCTCTTGTCTCAGCTGCTCAATATGCTTAGAAAAGGTGTTTCTAGCCTTCTGGGTACCTTCCAAATTAATGTATTCCTCATAGTCTGGGTGGTTTTTCAATAAGTTACTGACAACTTTCCAGCTCATGTGATAATCTCGGACAGACTGCACAATAAGCTTTTCGAATTTGACTGTGACTGCAGCTACTAATTGTCTCTGAGCTTTGTAAGCCTCCAAATATGGGATAATTTTGGGTTTACCTCGTGTTTTGTCCATTTGCTGGGTAAGCGCATTAAAACAGAGGTCCACGTTGACAGATGATACAGCTGACGTCTCAACCAGTAGAAGATTCTTTTTGTTTGCAGCAAAAGCCTGGACATCCCGCATGTATTGCTCTACACATGAATCACATTTCGTTGCAGCAATGATAATGGGTTTTTTCGACTTGGCAATTTGCGAGTAAAGGCTATTGACAAATTTCATCTGGTCATCAAATTTTCTGTTGCATCCTTTGCTTACGTCTATGCACAAGACAAAGCCATCAATATTTAGCTTTCCATCAGGCATCTGCTTCTGATCAAAATCCTGCTCCAAGCCAAGCTGATCTGTGCAAATATACATCAGTTTCTCAGCAGACTGCAGTTTTGTAGTTGCCGCCCGCTTAGAGTAGGGTTGCAAATTTGTGCTCCGGTGTGGCAAAAATGTCTGGTCGTCAATAAATTCAGTCTGTTCAATGATTTGAATTCGGCAATCAAGGCCATCATCTCCTCTGTGTAACACTTCCCCCCAGTACAGGAAGTGATCATTGTTCACCACACGACCTCCAAAGTCGATTGTGCTTAACACAGAAGTGTGCTCTGAATAGTAGCTGTCTGCACTGGGACGTACATATCTGTTGCATAGGCATGACTTGCCCACGCCACAGTTGCCCTTTTCTTTCTCAGTGCCCGAGAGCCCAACTACACTGATAGTGTATGTCGGAGGACGGGGCTCTTTATTCTTGGCCATTATACAGCCCCTCTCATTGCCTTGTTACCCTCAGCAAAGTCTGCCAGCAAGGCAAGGATAAAGTTCCATTGGCTACTGGTGATCGGTTTCCATTTCACGCTCTGAACAGATGTGGATATCCCTTTCCTCTGGATTGTGGGTTATGGAGCAGCTTCTCCTCAGGCATCAACTACCTGCAATATATAAAAATACATTACATCAACACACAAACTTAACCAAAATGCAAATTTTATTAAAGGCATCTTTTTCTTTACATAGGGCAAAATTCAAAGAGAAAGAGTAACAAAGAACAAATAAGACTGGAACAGTATCGGAGCTATAAATCATACTGTCTGCAGCATTAGATACACTACCTAAAATACATGATATATAGTAATTCCTATATACACAGTAGTATGCGTAGCAAATTCTGTTTTCTCAAAAGTGCCACTGTTCTACTCAGTCAAACAGTCAAATGATTGAATGTACTGGAGTTGTGTAATGCATGTCTGTCTTCTTTTTAACTTCTTTCATCACTGACCTGCTTTGATACAAAAGGATGGGTGGAAGCTGGATGTCTTTTATACACATTTATGAAAGCATTTATAAACACAGTTTGTATAAACTTTTATTAACACAAAAAATATGTCCATAAATTTGTATATGTTGGGGAAAGAAATCCAGAAAACATGTGCACGGAAAGAGGGCCCTGGAAACATGATCCAACTGTGCAATGCAATTCGCCATCAATCGGCTGTGATTATCTACAATTACTTAAGACAGTGTATTAGGTACTACTGGTTAATAATCAAGTACTTACACTGTGTACATACAAATTTCTATATAATAAAGTAGGGCATTATGGTTTTCCTAATTTTTGAAGTACAATCATAGAATTCCTTGTACTAAAAACATGTCAATAATCAAATTCATTCTAAAATCAGAATAGCACTGCCCTCACACTTTGATCCATGTCCCTGGATGCACTAAACCATTAAAGGTCCAGAGTGGTTATTAAGCTATATTTTACGAACCCTGGTTAAGCACCTGTGTCCCGTAACAAACAATATTAAAACTAGTAAATAGTCTCTGGAGGTTGTTGGGTGAATTACTGCTTATAGGTATGCACAGTTTAGTATAGCAGGACTAAAAATGTATTCATTCATTCATCTTCTACCGCTTTATCCGACCTTCCCTCGGGTCACAGGGAGACTGTGCCTATCTCAGGTGTCTATGGGCATTAAGGCAGGATACACCCTGGAAGGAATGCGAACCCATCGCAGGGCACACACACACACTCACACACTAGGGACAATTTTCCAAGGTGCCAATCAACCTACTGTGCATGTTTTTGGACCGGGGAAAACCGGAGAACACGGAGAAAAACCCCCTGAGATACGGGGAGAACATGCAAACTCTACACACACGTGGCCGAAGAGGGAATCGAACCACGAACCTGGAGGTGTGAGGCGAACGTGCTAATCACCAAACCTCCGTGCCCCAGATTAAAAATTCACACCATTAATTTATGTCAAGTACTGACAGCACTACATACATTCAGATATTATGACCTATGTACTGAACATGGGTGGTGCAAGTATGTAGGTGAGAATGTGATTTTTTTTGCTAGTAAAACTAATGACGGCTGAATAATAAGCAGACAAAAACAACTGGAAGAATACAAAAAAATTCAGCTTGAAGGACTAACATATTCATAACTTATTTCTTGTACATAGATGCTTTCATACATGACAATGTTGGGAAGAATTAACCTTCGCATTTCCATTCAACATGACCGATGCAGCAGTATTTTGGTTTTCTCTCCGCCTTGCTCCACCTCCACTACTGTATGCTTTCCTCAAACCGATAAGGATACAAAAGTTTCACATCATCAATCCCAGCATGCCTCGTCATTAATCACTGTCACTAATAAGCTGCCTTGTGCATTTTTTCCACAAATATGAGCAAATGCATTGTATAGCCCCACTGCCTTCCAAGTCTAAAATCTGCAATCTCTACTAGTTCTACACTGATTAATAAGACACTTAAGGTTACTGGAAATGTCAAGCAACATAGAAAAAACGTCTGCAATTTCGTTTCAGGAATCAAAGGGATTCCTTATCCGTTCACATTTTTTTCCCATTACAATGTCATTCACATGTGTCAATCCAGCAATTTGGCATTACCTTCTCTCTGTAATATCCAATAATGTAGCACTAAACACAGTATTCATTTCTATTTCAATTTGACACCGTTTGTTGATAAGATGGATTTTTGTTTGAAGAACGTGTGTGACCCCCAAAGTGCACCATCCCTCCAATAGCATGACCTCATGCTATATGATGATGCAGTATCACAGGGATTAATCACACACACACACACACACACACACACACACACACGCGCGCGCCATCTATCTGATCCTGGAACCAATGAAAGCATAATTGTTGGTGTGCTTAGGAAAGCGTGAAAAAATGCATCAGTGAACCAGGAAGGGGTATGGTGTGATTTTGGTGTCTTTTTGATTTTGGTAATTTAGGTCGGCTCTGGCGCTTGGGGAAATCCCAGGCCTGAGTTCAATGGGTCAGTATGTGAGAGGGGGCATTACTTTGACACGCTGTTTAGCTCTCCTGCGTACACACACACACGCACACGAGGCGTGAAACCGCGGCTGGCCAAACCCTGCTATCTGAGGTCTGCCGCAAAAGCTTGGTAGTATCCACCTTGGCTACTGGCTTCGAGTCTTGTGAGGGATGATGAGTGACTGGATCCAGCAATGTGGAACAGTCACCCGAGTGCTGATGTCTAGGAGGTGAGCTGAGTGTATTGTTCAAGCTCCACGCCTGCTAACTTTCAGCGCCAGGACTTGGGTTCAAGTCTGTCCTGGATTCGGTATCAATGCATTCGAAAGCCCCTGGGCAGAAAAAAATGCCAGGTTCCGTATTTCGCCGTGAATTTCCCTCCACCTATTACTCACATAGCCTGACTACGCAGAGAAATTCCCCAGCCCTTCAACCGATACGTAGAACTAACTCGGAGAATTCATTAGCTAGCATGACCACCGGGAATACAGGTTCAGCAGGGCTTATTTTGGATACAGATTCGCTGTTAAGGCGGTGGAGTATGGCAAAAAGTATGGCAATAAACATGGTACGTGGCTTTTCCGGACACCCTGGACACATTTTGATCATGGAGCCAGGCCTGGTCCAACACCAAGAGAGAAAGATAGATAGAGAGCACTCCTGCTAGCGCGCTCTAGCTATGTGCTGGTGTTTCACTGCGCTGTTTTAACCCAGACCGCAACTACACACAGTTCAAACATTATGTTCATTCTCAACTTAAACTCCACGGCAATGTTGTACACACATACACACATGACAGAGTACACACACACACATTCTTCCGAAAGCGTTCTCCTACCTAACATGGTCGCTCCCATCTCCCGACACGGCGGAGAGGAAGGAGGTAGCATTCCCGAAGATTTCCTTTTTAATTCCAATGTAAAATTCAGTCTCATCGACAAAATAAGAATCCAAAGGAAAAATGATCCAGAATTTTATCGGCGCTAAATTTCCCACACGGCCTGCTCCCGATTCTGGCTTAATGCTGAATTTTTTGGTATGCGCGTAATCCGAGCCTGACTCCCTCCCCTCTCCATTCCAGTCGGTAATGGCGACCGATGGATCTCTCTCTCTCTCTCTCTTCCTCACTCTCTCTCACTCACACACACACACACACACACACACACACACACACACACACAAACTTTTCCATTCTGCTCAGTGAGGGAGCGGCGCGTTACCACAGACAAGAACAACAATTATGTTCAAATATCAAATATTATATAAATATATTGTAATTACACAACAACAATGATAATAATAACGCCGAAAATTAGTATTATAATAATTTTAAAACATTATAGTTATATTAACATGAATTATTATTATTATTGTTATTATTATTATTACAAGTGAAAATCCTGAAAAACAAAAAACATTAAACTAGGATGATGATATTATTTCAATACCTTTGAAATAAGTCATGTTAGGTATTACGGTGTTTCGTATTACAATTGGAGAAGTTTGTGTTTTTCTTATTTTTGTAATTTCTGTCATAATTTGTAATTGTACACAACTGTTTCATTATTAATAACATTTAATAACAGTTACAATGTAATTATAGTAACACTAATAATATACATTTATTGTGAGTTTTGTTATGATTATTATAGATGAATGCCATAGTTATAAAAGTAAACAAATTCAAATATTTTAAAAAGAACAAAAAAGATGATTGCAGTACCTCTAAATTATAGTATGTAAGTTGTTTTGTATTGCAATTGGAAAAATGTTTTTTATGATCTTCTTAATCATGTCATAAGTTTGTAATCATGCACATTTGTTTTATTGTATTCAGTCTACCATTATTGTAATTTAGCTGATTATTTCTATTATTTATATATTAGATATTATTATTCACACCATTTTTACCACACTGCAGGTATATTTGGGCCTAGTCAGAAAAAGAAAATACAACCAATACAATGCTTAAGCACAGCCTATAACAACAGTCTATACAAATAATAACTAACAAACCTCTCCCATAAATATTTCTCACTTGCCTGGTTTTCCAACCAGGTGTATAACTGCAAGAAATAGCTTTTCTCATGAGCACATGAACACAACACAAATTCTCATAATCAGCTGTTCACCACAACACTCCCATTTAGTTTCATATACAGAAATTATGTTCTTCTGTAAGATATGACCTGTTTGTGTTACGTTTGCAGGATATAATGCGGTCTTGGCTCCATGTTTTTGTAAAAGCATGCGTTACTAAATTTATCAGTGGAAGCCACAGTCCCATTGTTCCTTAAGCTTATTTGGGTGTGGGCTCAGCTGTCTCTCTGCCATTCAAAACTAGCAGACAACGGTCTGAGCTGAACACGACACCCTGTCCTGTTTACAACATCCACTCCTGTATACAAGTTTTAACCGTGCCATTTCCCTTTGTAATCTCAAGACTACTTTTAATTTTTATTTTAGTGTCATAGGCCTTAGTGACATTATGTAGGTATAAATAGTACATGTGTAATTCGGATATACCAGTGGTTCTTGTTTGGCCTTTTGCCATCAGTGATTATGAATAGGAACAAGCAGCTGGAATTTGATCTTGCAGCCTTTAATATACGGAAGTGATTCCTGCTTGTTGTACTACAGGTACTCACTAGGTCATCTTTAATGTCATTGATCGTGCTTTGTCCAGCTAAAATATCACACATAATATAACTATATCACAAACAAATATCACTGTAATAATTGCACAACCTCTTTATTTAAATTTAAGTGACTTATAAAAAAAGAAAGAAAAGAATGATGCATTGAACAGAATAGATTTACACTGAACAACTTGCCTGCAAATGTGAGGATTATACAGTGGAGTATGGGGACTTTGAAACCTTTTCATCAGTCTTAGAGCAATATACAAAATCTGGGGTTTCACTTTGCCATTAGACTGCACTGAAAGTGCTGGGCTGTCATAAAAAAACAAATATTAAAAAAATGTTTATTGACTGTGCAATACAGGAGCACTATCATTAAAGACCACTGTTTTGTTTTTTTTTGTTACTGAAAAAATAGTATTTAGTTTGTTGAAAATAGACTGCTTTCGTAATACATTCTTTTAACTGGAAACACCAAATATGTCTACTGTATGAAGGTTTGTGTACACCTGATCATCACAACCATATTTGGAACTTCCCTAAACAGTTGCTACAAATCTCTTAGCAAACAGTTATATAGGTTGCCTTTGTATACCGGAGCATTAAAATTTCTTCCTCAGTGCAACTAAGATCTCCTGTGCACAAAGCAAGCTTCATGAAGACATGGGTGTGAAGTGGAGGACTCGAGTGCACTGCATTGTTCCTTGACCTCATCCTTATCGAACATGCTTATTTGTCTGTCTGTCTATCTTCATCTCGCTAATCATAGCATGTAAAATTCATAAACAGATTCAGTGTCAGATTCATTTTGTGGTGCTTGACCAATCTCTAATAAATCTGTACTTGTTTGGGCTTTTTTTAAATATTCAAGGCTTTATACCAGTCTCTACCTGAGACTGGTATAAATGGGATACTGTAGTGGAATTGTTGAGCTATGTGCTCTTAGGAATACTGGTGTAGCACAAAGAAGGGATGGCTAGCCCTTCTTTCTGCTACACCAGTATTCCTAAGAGCACATGGCTCAACAATTCGGATTAATTCTTTAATTGACAATTGTGTAATTGAGGACATGGAGCATCAGGGAGATTTCTTTTTTGTTGTTAGAACGTTCCAATAAAATCTGTCTAGCAATCAAGTTTCTGTGACTGCTTTAGTTGACCTAATAGAAATCCACAGGCAGAGTACATTGAATATTACATAAGGAAAGGGGCGGGACTTGAATGGTCTCTAAACTCACCTACCCACCTACCCCCCATGCATGCTCACATCTCTCCCTCCAGTTAGTGATCATGCAGGGCAATTGGAACCAGCTGTTGCTATTTATCCTAGGCAGCACTGCAGCTGCACAACCATGGGGCCAGGACTGGGGAGACGACAACTATGTTCTGAAACACACACTATTAAAGAAAATGATATGTACAATTTAAAGAACTAGTTACCATACTGTGCACTTTCAGACACCAGCTGTGACATCACCCATCCTGTCTGACACATATGTTCTTTGGTGATGTGCATGAAATTTCACTACTGGGTTCAGAAGTCCAAAGTTCTGCTAAACCATTTTCAGCTATCAGTTTTTTTTGAGAGGGTGTGTATCTCCAGCTGTTTCGAAAGCGAACAGTCCTGCAGAAATTTACAGCTTCTTACAATCCTCCTGATGGATCCATTTTGCTTATTGGAATGCAGGAAGTGGCTTTCATAACAATGGCAGTGTTTTTTCATGTGTGTGTAGTACAGCTGAGCAGAAAGCATCAAACAAGCCTAATTCAAGCTAAAAGAAATTCAGATAGAGAAATATTAACTGACCGATTTCGAGTACTACAGTGTATATGGCATGTGCCATTAAACATTCATAAGAAAT
This sequence comes from Kryptopterus vitreolus, assembly GCA_030449085.1. Lineage (NCBI taxonomy): Eukaryota > Metazoa > Chordata > Actinopteri > Siluriformes > Siluridae > Kryptopterus > Kryptopterus vitreolus. Next base: position 1,139,981 of record JACRUU010000005.1, on the reverse strand, counting down.
TATTTTAAGCAAGTTATTAGCATATCCTAAATACCATGGCCCCAGCAATCTTCAACCATGATTGATCAATAATATATGCCGCACTGCTATATAACACATGGTGAAACTATTTCAGTTTCATTTTGACGCACAGTTAAAAAGATATTTCCTTCTCATTTCTTAGTTTGTAAAAAAATAGCAATATAAAAATAGCACCATGAAAATACAAGTATATTATTACTTCTATGATTCAACTGTGTTAGAAATAAGGTAAGCAACAAATATTTCCAGTGGATTCATGAAATTGGGCAGTCTATTACTACATGTGAAAAAAAGAATCATGAATTGTACAATGAAATGTACTCATGAAACCTGGTAAATATGAACAATGGTGATCAGTACAATATTATTGAAAATGCTTAATTCTAAATATTCTTGGAGTAAAACTGTGCACAACTTAGGTATACTGTACAAAGGCTGCACTATTGGCGTTGCCATAAAACAAAATGTGTTGCTCTTGTATCTAGCTTGTAAATTGTGATTTTTTAATGTATTGAAAAACAGAAAATGTGCTACCACTCTATCACGTTGCCTCTAATTCATTTAACATAATCAACTTCAGACCTGTCTTGTGCAACCTAACCCCCTGATGTAATTATTGACATCACCCCCAAGCCTCTGGAAACTCTCTTTATCAATTATAAGTTGTACTTACTTTACTAAGCATTCTTTAGCTGAGTCATGTCATGTTCTAAAACCATGAACAGTGAAGGAACATAATAAGTTGCCAAAATTATTTTATATCCATTTCAATAATGAATCTATTAATTGAATTAAGTTGATAAAATATATCTGTCCTGAGGGTGGCTTTTTGAATTTCTCTAACACCTTTAAAGGGGCCCCTGGTGGCAAACATTTTGAGAAGCCCTAGAAGAAATTAATTTACTTGAAAAGTGACCATTTTAAATAGGGACTAAAACATAATTTGTAAACACTCCATGTCTTTATGGCAGGCTCCTCCTGAGTTACGTTCTATTTAATAGCTTACAGAACTGACAAATACACTTTAAAGTGTGTATACATTATACATCATATATTTATGCCCTCAGAACTTATCTACGCCAAACAGTCCTGAACTGAAGAGATGTCCAATAGAAGTGATTCAGCATACTCCTATAGTGAAACTGGGAATGAATGATGTATAGTGAATTATACTATGTGGATAAAACACACAGCAGTTACGTTTACTCATTTTACTGTTACACATAAACTTCTTATGTGTGTATGTATGTTGTGACTCTGCAATCCTGTATGGCATATCAGCAACCAATGGCTAGGTAATGTGGGAGGTAATGAATGCAGTAGCATCCTGACAAAGGTCAATCAATCGCACAAGCTAAATATAGCTCAAACCAACCAGTAAATGCCATATTATACTACACTCGGCATAGAAAAAGGCTCCTTCGTTCCTTCATAGGATTGTATGCGTATCAGCTTTGGAAAGAAGTTCTGCTAGAAATCATGACTTTATGAAAGACAGTGGTGCAGAAATACAGAGGAAGATATCAGACTAAAATTATATGTCAATAAAGACAAGACATTTGAGTGACCATGCAAAGATGCACTTTAAATATGTCTTTGTTAAGAAAATTATCATTAAAATATCATTAAAAGGACAGCCATAGGAATTTTTGTTTTACAGAATTGCATGCAGATTATACTGTTCTGTTTTTAAGATGATAGACCTAATAGATCATAGACTAATATATCTTATTTTAATCATTTCGTTACCATAAGATCAAATAAAATTAGCATATATTTACAATCAATATACATTTTATATTATACAAATAAATACTTTTATCCCTGCAAGCTTAAATTAGACAGGACACTGTTGGGTGAACAGCATGATTGGAAATGAATGGGAGTGGTGTGAGCCCCTTGCTGATATTAGCCTGTTGAATAGGTCAGATGTGATAAATAGGTTTAATCAAATTTCTTGACAAATTAAGTACAAATGTTTTGCATCAGAAAGCTTGAATTAGCTGCCAACATGCATTTCCATTTCAATAATGAATCTATTAATTGAATTAAGTTGTTAAAATATATCTGTCTGGAGGGAGGCCTTTTGAATTTCTTCAACACCTTCAAAGGGGCCCCTGGTGGCAAACATTTTGAGAGCCCTAGAAGAAATTCATTTGAATTACAAATTGCATGGTTTCAATCAGTATGCTTTGTCAGTAAATCAGTATGCTATGCATTTCTGATCTCCCAAAGTAGAAAAAAGTGAGGAGGTGCTGTTTTAAACATGCCACTAGACCAAATAGAGGTCTTCCCCTTTGTAAAAACCCTCAAATATCATTCATTCATTCATCTTCTACCGCTTTATCCGATCTTCCATCGGGTCACGGGGAGCCTGTGCCTATCTCAGGCATCTATGGGCATTAAGGCAGGATACACCCTGGATGGAATGCCAACCCATCGCAGGGCACACACACACATTCACACACACATTCATACACTAGGGCCAATTTTCCAAGGTGCCAATCAACCTACCATGCATGTTTTTGGACCGGGGGGAAACCGGAGAACCCGGAGAAAAACCCCCTGAGGCACGGGGGGAACATGCAAACTCCACACACACATACCGAGACGGGAATCGAACCCGGATCCTGGCGGTGTGAGGTGAACGTGCTAACCACTACGCCATCGTGCCCCGCCCTCAAATATCAATGTATTTATATTTATTTGTGACTGTGGCACAAATAAAAATCTTATTTTGACTTAAATGTAGTAGATTGCAAGTGTTGGAGCAATTTGAACCTCTCTTAGACTCATAGTATATGAACATCATTTTAAGTCTCATTTCCTGAAATCGACACTGACTGGTGCAAGGCCACCTGTCAGCTCTGCCTTTCTTAGACAGATGTCCTCTCTGTAAATAAACAACACAAACGCCCCAGCATAACCATAACATCTTCCAATCCTGACATTCATTGGATTTACAAAAGTCAGGACATTCACGAATACAAACTCCACCAAACAGATATCAGCATTACATCATGTCATTGTAAAACTTTGACAAAGTTATAAATTGCAACTTCAAGGCTGTTCTACCAGGAACCAGGATGCATGAGAAAGAATTAAGCCAACTCATTTGACCTGATGAATCACAGGCTGCCTGGTTGGTCATTAGAGGGAGTGAACAAGCTGAGTCACAGCAGCCAGAAAGCTGTGCAGGAATTCCTCATGCTTTTTCTACTACTCTATTCCTCCTTCATTGCACTTCACTTTCATTCAAATCCTTTCCTTAATCAATATCAGACAATCAACATTCACAGCACTAAAATTGCTATCGCTACGGAAACAGTGAAAAGAATGAAATTGTATAAAAGTATTTTTTGTCAATGCTGCAAAAGTCGATTTACTTTATTTCTTAGTATAACACAAATAACCTGGAAAATCTGTAGAAAGTAATTGCTTATGCTTTTGTACAAAGAGAAACTAGAGACCATTCTCACAGTGGCATCTCTCACGAGTATTTAGTGTTAGTCCTGTGACAGTGTCGAATATATATATCTATATATATATATATATATATATATATATATATATATATATATATATATATATATATATATATATATATATATATATATATCTAGGATGATGTAGTATTATGATCGTATTATCATAGTATTATAAATTAAGAGGGTAAGGATTTGCTATGATCAGATTGGAAGAACGTAGCTGGAGAAGTACACTCACGAACTTAACTTCAGTGAGCACTTTTGGAATAAATTAACCAACTAAACCATGAGACTCACCTGACAGAAGGTCCTGAACTCACTAATAACCTTGTGGCTTTGTGACCACAAATTGCCAGTCATGCTATACAATCTAGAAAACTAGAAATAAATCAGTAATGCAGAAAGAACAAAATGGTGTGCATATATAGGCCATCCTACAGCCATATTGTGGTTACCATTATTAACTTAATTATTAAGTTGTCTAATGACTATGTAAGGAACAGTGAATCACTTTGCTTTGTGTGTTTTCTTTTAAAACCGTTCCCCTCCTATAGAAAGAAGCTCAAAATATCATGAAATTTGGTAGTCCTTTGCAGAAAAAAACCCAAATTAACATAAATTGATTTGCTTTGTGCAATTATCAGTTTTCTTTTAAAACCGTTCCCCTCCTACTGGGCTAGAAAGAAGCTAACCAACAAATATTTGTAGTGGATTCATGAAATTTGGTAGTCTATTACTTCATGCAGAAAAAAACCCAAATCATGAATTGTATCATAAATTGATCTCATGAAACCTGGTAAATGTGAACAATCAGTAATCAGTAAAATATTTATTGAAAATTCTTAGTACTAATAAATAAATAAATATATAAGTGTTAAGACATTCAGATGGACTCCTCCTAAGCAAGATGAGGCGACGCACATTTAAAATGGAGTGTGGCGAAATGGAAGACTGCTGCGGCACGCCACTCAAGTTGTTTCTGTATGCTTTGGCCTGCAATAAATCATGCAGAAACAGAACATGATCACACACGAGTTTCATCAGCCAATCACTTAAGACAAATTACACAAACACATTTGTGTCCTTAATAAAACATCAACTGAATAAAGGTCTAATATATTCACAACTAGACAGTACCAGATGGTTTGGCCCTAACATTGTTCAGAGCTCTCATATCATTCTGCCAACAGCACTGTTTGTCATAGGCTTTTCAAGTATTTAATGTATTTCCTGGACCTTGGCGTCTCTGGGAGGGGTGTTGATAAACGCTCCGACTGGAGACTCCGTTGTTCTACTGAGGAACTTCAATGCCCATGTGGCAATGACAGTGATACCTGGAGGGGACGTGATAGGGAGGAAAGGACGAACACCATGTTCAAGCACAAGGGTGTCCATGAGTACACATGGTACGGGAAAGCCTAGGCTGGTGGTTGTTTCATTTGACCTCCGTCTGTGTGTTTTGGACACTCGGGTAAAGAGAGGGGCGGAGCTGTAAACTGATCACCACCTGGCGATGAGTTGGATTCGATGGTGGGGAAGGAAGCTGGACAGACTCGTATTGTCAGACAAACCTATTGTGAGGGTGTGCTGGGGATGTCTAGCAGAAGTCCCACCTCTTTAAGTCCCACATCCGGCAGAGCTTCAACCAGATCCCAAGGGAGGTTGGAGACATTGAGTCTGAGTGGACCATCTTCTCCACCTCCATTGTCGATGCAGCCATTGTAAGCTGTGGCCCGTAAGGTCTCCTGCGCCTGTCGTGGCGACAATCACCGAACCTGCTGGTGGTCACTGGAAGCAAGAGATGCTGTCAAGCTGAAGAAGGAGTCCTTCCGAGCCTGGTTGGCCCTTGGGACCCCTGAGGCAGCTGATGGGTACCATCAGGCCAAGCAGGCATGTCCCGCCCAGCACACGTTGGAAGGACTATGTCTCCACTGTCCTGGGAACGTCTCGGTATCCCCCCCCGGAGGAGCTAGAGGAAGTGGCTAGAGAGAAGGAAGTCTGGGCATCTCTGCATAGCTAGCGGTCCCGGATAAGCGATAGAAGAAGATGGATATATATATATATATATATATATATATATATATATATATATATATATATATATATATATCATAGTAATTTCCTTGTACTGCTGAGAGTAAGTTTCTTCAAAGTACCCATGTTTAGTTGCGTAATTGCGTTTAATGATTCCACTTTTGAAAACCGGAACAGACTCCAAGAAAATGAGACACACAGGCCTTGTACAGCTTGATGCAGGAAGAATAAACGCATATTTTACACCCATTCATCTCAAAAAGATCGCTTCAACTTTTCTTATTTTTGGGAATGTCAATCTTAGCAAACTCTAACTCTAAGGAATACAAAGGGCACATTTTTACACAGTTATTTGTCCAGATTCTTACATGAGATACATTAGACACATCCTAACCTCTTATTAAGTAGATGGTATTTATATATTTAACAAAAAATTAAACAAACAAACAAAAAAACAGCTTTAACACGTCTACTGTAATTATGACACATTTACCTCAGGACTGTCAGGTGATGACATAACCACAGGCCGACCCATGTCTGAGGTCTCTCTGATGTTCAGATGAAGTGGAATGTCACCTGTGCAGACCAAAGATATGGCTCTCATATGCAGTGTACAATACACTGACTACTTTGACTAATTAAGTTCCCTATATAGTTCCTTGTATTGTGAGTGTGTATATGAGATGAAGTGCTTTCAAATCTGGAACAGGTTTCGGTTCAGTTGTGCATTAATGCATTAAATAACGTGAACTCTTATAAGTATACAATAAGTATGGTATACTTGTTTACTTTACTTGTTTATTCCACTATACTTGTTTATAACACTATCTTTTTAAGGTTTTACGTATTAAGCTGCATTTGAAATTAAACTAAAGTGCCTTTAAGTCGACATATTTTAAGCTATAAAAATAGCTTTAAATCCCCCCCTTTTTTAACCACATCCATAATTTCTAGTTTTTCACAATTCACAAATGCTCAAGAAATGTAACCCAAGTGAAATTTGGGAGCTGTAAAAAACAATAATCCTCAACTAAACTTGGAGAACAATAACATGATAGCAAAGTGTGAATATGTATTATTATATATTTTATGAAGCTACTAAGTGAAAACACAAAAAAGTATATATAAATAAATAAAAAGTACACAATAATAAATATAAAACAGAACATGAAAAATGGCCTAAATAAACTGTTAACAATACTGTAATTATGCATTTATTCTTTTATAAAAAGTTTTTTTCCACATAATTGAAAAGTCTATTACTATAAATTACAAATTCTTCTTATTTCTACTTAATATCCCAGTATGGAAAATTATTAAGCTGTTATTAGTCTTAATATATCAGTAGTCAGGAAATGAATAAGAATTAAACTAATAATAAAGTAACTTGGTAAGATTTCTTATTGAATTCTTTACATGTTTAAATTTGTGAGTGTTCAGTATTTTAATGGAAACCTTGGTTAAAAAATGTTTCAAGTTAGTTTGGGTTTGAGAAAAATGCTTCACATCTGGAGTCTGACCAGCCCTGAAGGACATGTGCTTCAAAACCACTGTTTGGAGGTCTTCATAGTGTGGGCTCAAGCATTGTCTTGTTGAAAAATACATTGTTCCTCTTTATAGGACAACTTTTTCAATAGTGGGAAGCCTCGCTTCAGTATACCAAAACAATAATCTGACTTTTCACAGCGAGCAACTCAACAGATCCAGTAAATAAACAACAGTTATGGTGAATTTTACATTAAATACTTAAATTATCATCATTGTTTTACGTTTGTATATAAGAAGGTTATATACACAACTTTCTAATTATTTTTTAAATGGACAAATCTTGGTAGTGAATTTGTTTCATTCTTTCTCATTTCCTTAACATTAATTTGTTGTTATGACCATTTAAAGCCTCATATCATACCATTTTGGATCATTTTTAGCCCATGTATGTATGTATTTTTAATGATCTTACCAAGAAACTCTACTCCAAGCGTGTGTGCTAATTCTTTTGCTCCATCTGTGCCAAAGATGTGTGTCTGGTGGTTGCATTGCGGACACTGGAAAACACTCATGTTTTGAATGAGCCCCAGCACCTACAAAAAATTTAATTTATTTAATGTTTTCCAAAACTTCAATGCAGAAATGAATTACTTCAACCATATTGATGATTTAAGTTAACAAACTGATGAACAAGTATCTAATAAATGCTGGTTCGAGTTGCAGATTAAACAGACACTTCATCAGATATTTCACAATGTTTAATATAAGTAAAATTAAGTAATTTAAAGTGATTTTATGAATTAAAACCTGATTTTACCTGATTTATATTTGCAAACTAGTAGTCAGAGCAAGTGTGTTTCTTCAATCAATCATGCTTGTGTGTGAATAAGGTTACAGGATGAAAAATATTATTATAATATTAATATTATAATTTGTTGTCATTTATATTGTCATACATATGTCATTTAATTCTTGTTTTACAGTTTCTTTTATTCCTTTACAGACATGCAGAGAATGCTGTACTACTTAAATTGTTTGCACAATGTACTGTAAGACCTAGTGATTTTTAGCAAAATGTTTTATGTGAAGATGAGATTTCGAGATGGATTTGTTGCAATCGTTCTTCATGCCACAGGCAGCATTTTGACTCTATTAACCCAATATGATGAACACTGAATAATACTGTATTATGAATTATTTGGAGTTCTGTTCTATATACACCTTCATCTCTGTCTATACACCTATACATCTCTGTCCCTCCCTGAGCATCTTTCATTAAGTGTATTTGAAGCTCATGTTTATTTTTGCAAAAAAATATCCTCTAAAGCTGGGAACAACTCTCATTCATCTCAGTATTTATTTCACTAAATGCTATGGATTCTTTTGGTTGGTTTCACATGTCTAGCACTAGTTACTAGTTTTCTTTAGTTAGTCTGTTTGTTTAGTTATTGGGATTAAAAGATAACCCGAGTCATAGTTTGTTCTTCACACAACACATTCATTGAGCTTCTTCCTGAATTACCAGAACCATTTGGAATTCATAGACTCCTGCCAGGGATCACAGACTCCTAGATAGATTCCTGCTCACTACACATGCATAACACATGCTTGTAGAGTCTCACCGGCACGTTAACCTTACGGAACATCTCGGCACCTCTGCGTGCGTCTAACAACGCAATGTCCTGTGGAGTGGACACGATCACTGCACCTGTAATACGAAGCATACATACCATAAAAGTTCTTATCTAGCAAAGATCTTTCTCCCGCAATAAAATAACGAGACTGCACAAGGTAGACTTTGAACTTTTACTGCTTTCCTGTTCTTACTGTGCAGACCGATCCGGTGTCAGTTTTCAAGTTGGTCAGAAATCATAGTAAGGTCATAATAAAAAAAAAAACAAAAAACAAAGCCACAGAGAGAATGTCATCACACATGTACATGGGTATGTATAAAATTTAAATAAATATAAATAAAGTGAACGACATAATAAATAAAGTGAATAACATAATACACCCATGTAATTGTAATTTGATCATGGGAATGGGATCATTGTCCATGTTTAGGTTATGCTTTAGATGTTGGACAGATGGCCTCACAGTTTACACTAAAATGCTTTACGGTCAGCTCAATGACTGAAAGGTCCTGTGGCTAAGAAACGAACCCAAATCATCACCGCTCCACCTTTTGTCTCATTTATCCATTGGACACTGCATCAGAAGTTAAGTCGTGCTGCCGTGCTTTTTGTTAGAGAGAAGAAACATTTTTCTGTCATCCCTTTCCAATCAATTAAAATAATAATCTTCCCATTATAAAGATTAGTACAAGATTGTTACTTTAAAGTAACTTCTCAAAGCGCTTTCCAACCAAAGAAAAATAATAAAATCAAAGATTTAGTTTAAATCCTACTTAGTCAGTTATTTCTAACTGTAGAGTCATGAGCATTTAGCATGCTAAGGACTGTAGTAATTGAGATGAAACAGGCTTTTCTCAGATGATTATTTTAGCCATACAGAAATTGTATTTAAATCACTATCTGAATCCCCTGAATTCAATATACAGTGGAGTCCAAAGGTTTGAGACAATAAAATGTTTTTTATTATCTTAACAATATTTGTGTGGTGGTTAGGGTAACCATACACATGGTACCATTTCAACATCTTGACTTCCTGTCAAGACTTCCTTTTTTTCCCCCCACAGAATTCAGAATTCAAAAGCAACTTCCAAAAGCTTTTCTGGGACAAATCACACTAAAATACTGAATGTCATACAAAAATAACTAAACACACTATACACTATACAGGGTTTTCTGGTTGGATTTACCTGCTATTGGGATGTTCTGTGTGATGGAAAGCTGAACATCCCCTGTTCCAGGTGGCATGTCAATCACTAAGCAGTCCAAAGAGCCCCAGTCTACCTAAAGACATAAAGAAAAGAAAACAAAAAGGTGTGAACGAGCATAATGTTAATGGATTTTTAATGTTTTGGATTTTGCTGAAATTATCCATTATTAAAGGATACACATGAAGCTCACTTATTATTACCACACCTGCCTAAGGAGCTTCTCAATGGCTGACATGACCATCAGACCCCGCCAGATAATGGGCGCTGTATCTTCAACCAGAAAACCCATGGACATACTGAATAAGGCAGACCATATATGAAGTGAGAAATGCTTATTTTTGACAGTAATTGAATTCATATTTTAATATATATAATAATTATATATATATAAATTTAATATAATAATAATAAAACACTTACCAAGGGATCCCAAAATTCATAAGAGGTCTCATTAAGTTGTCTAAAATATTCAATAAAAAGACAGATTTATATGTAAATGTATACAAACAACTACCGTAAATTTCGGACTATAAGCCGCTACTTTTTTCCTAGGTTTTGAACCATGCGGCTAATAATAAGGTGCGGCTATTCTGCAGATTTTTTCCCGACCGCTAGGGGCTCTAACCGGAATTAGAATCAAAACTAACACAAAATAAATGCAAAGAAGAAGAATGCGCTAGTTCCTCTTTAGCAGATATAAGTGGGTAGAAGCGGATAGAAGGAGGACAAACTCTATCTTTACAAGGTTAAGGTGACGTCATTTCACACACAGGAGAAATTGAAGATAAATACTGTAAATAGCGCTTATTTTCTCTTGGTTCTGTCCCGTTTTAATCAGTAAAGTTTCTGCTCAGTGCGCTCTCTCTCTCCATCCCCCCCCCCCCCCCCCCACCCTCTCCCGTCCCCCCCCTCCCACACACGCAACGCGCGCGCGCCACACGCACGCACACACACACAGACACACACACGCACACACAAACACACGCACACACGCACACACACACACACACACACACAATACAGCCTCAGCGGTTCTTGATTTTCCCTCTCCAGATATAAGCCCGGTTCACTCTACAATCCCCGTCCGGGCTCGTAGCACATACCAAGTGTCGCGGACACGGACGCTCGATATATGTTTATGCCTAACCTTTGTCTGTTCCCGATTCACGGACTTCCAAGTCTCCGGTACTCCCGGTACCACGGCGCGCAGAGCGCAAGGCTCCCTAGCCTGTCTGGCCGCTCCGTATGAGCGGCGTCTCCTGAGTTCTTTATTCTAATAAATCCTGTTTTGTATGAATTCCGGACCTCCGCGTCTCTGTGCAGCGTCCACCGATACACCGTGTTAAAATACAGGTTAGGAAAGGATCTATATAGGTACATACATGTACATTTACAATTCAAAAGCGGATGCGGCTTGTATGCAGGTGCGGCTTATTTATGAATTTTTTGGGGTTTTTTTTTTAATAGAGCAGATGCGGCTTATATGCAGGTGCGCTTTATAGTCCGGAATTTACGGTACTTAACATAATGGTGGGATTCTTAAACCTAACTTGTGCTAGTAGTAGCTTTCTCAACTCTATAGTCTTTGTGAGTTTATATCTACGTTTGCTGACCATTTAATTATAACACTTGTACCAGTTCTTGTAATTAAACAATCAGCTGACAGATGCATATACTTACTCAGATACAACTCAAGAATTTCAGAATCATAGTTTTACTGAAATATTTTAGAGGCTTTGACAGTAACGTGATTGCTGGTGCCAGATGAGCTTTGAGAATGTCAAAAAAATGGTCAGCCTAATTGTGTGACTTTCTATCGTTATTAAGCGTTTAGACTGATGAAAATGTAATTATTGCTAGAGACAATCAAAACCATCAAAACGTTTTTATAAAAGTGTCTGCTGAATACCATAAATGTGATTTAAGCTGATAAAAAGGTTATAGTAACTTTTTTAAACTGTGGTTGGCAGAAAAGCATGCCAGAGTGCACATTTGCAAGAGCACGGGGTGGATGAACTGAAATATTATCGAATTTTCATCTTTTCAACCGAAAACAGGAATACTGGACTAATAATGCTTCATTAATTACAAATAATGCTTAAGTAAATAAGTGTTCCTTATTTATGAGCCTATGTGTTAAAGGCCATGTGTTTTCACCTAATATCACTTACTGTTTGTTAATTCTGGGTTTCCTCTAAGGTTCATCAGCTTTGGGATTGAGGGGCCATAAACATCAGCATCTAAAAGACCCACTGTCTTACTCTAAGGAACAAAAATACAGAGGCACAAAAAAACAGAAAATAGTCTGTTAATTCTTTTAATGATATTTTAATGTGGACGACGCTGGGAGGCATACATTACCCGATCGTTAGCCATTAGTCCAAGAGCAAGATTTACTGTAAAGAAAAGAGTAACAATGATCAAAACTAAACAAATAAATCTGAATCAAGCTGGCTGACAAGTTTTATGTAATATTTATCATAACAGGTCATGGATCCATTATCAAATCAACTATATAAATTCTGGCACTCATTTTTCTGCAATAATACCTAAAAGAGTAATGCATGCATTCTGGTGCAAAGATTTTCAAGGTGAATCATGGAAAGTGCAATATTTCATACAATTAGAAAAGGTATATTATATAATGTTATATTTTATTATATTACACTAGGAAATAATGATTTAATTTACTTGGTAACAGAAAAACTGTCTTATTTACTCAATTAGTATAAAAAATGCAAGAATTTGTCTCTAAAGATGATGCACAATTTAAGAAAAGCTAAACTGTCCACCACACAGCATATAAAGAATATCTATCCATCTAAGAGTCTATCCATAATAGTCCTTAAGGTACCTGTATAATAACGCACTCAGTGAAGTCTTATTATCGATAGTGATAAAATCCAAAACAATAATGACATATTGGGTTATTTTTTGACATCACACTGCTTTAAAATTTACAATCTAGAAAACCTCTTGTTCGAGGCCATTTTAGTTTTAGTTTGTTTTATATAATCAAAAATACATGGTGTCTTGCATTCAGTATGATTGATAAATAAATATATACAACAATAAAAACTGTATGTCTATTTGCTTCTTTATAAAGAACAGTTCTTTATAAAGAACTGACTTTATAAAAATGTAATTTGCTTCATGACACAATCTCAAAGGTTAAATGTTTAAGTTTTATATTTTTATCAAGCATCATATAAAACACAGTGATTCTATATTACAGCATTCTGTTCATTCTGCACTCTGTGTTCATTCATAAATAAATAAAGATTTTCTATACAGAATGTGCTGTCTTCACTAAATATGCTATTTGTCACTTGCTCTTTCATTGCTGAATAGCAGATCTATTATTATGAAGCAGATCTGTTAGAGAACACACTTTTTTATACCCACATCAAAGTATGGACATTTCTCACAGGACCATATCTCTTCAGATAAACATTCTTAGCCACATGAAAATGCTCAAGACAAAAACAGTGACAATAATAGCCACTTTTGCATGTTCTTTGCAGACGCTCATAGATGGGAGTGTAGTAGTCGTGTACTTTCATAAACAGTGTGAAATAGGTTTTAAGGGGGGGGGGGGGGGGGGGGGGAGAATGAAGAATGTTGGACTAAATATTGATTTGTTTTCTTTACATTTCCTGAAAATAACTGATTTCACTTGATGCAGAGACAATGCTACATATCCATTGACATTTCGAATTTGATTAGATACATGTTGTGTCAGAAAGAAGCAACAAAAAAAAAAACACTTCATAACCTTCAAAAAGAAATGGACAAAAACAGCTAAATCCTGAGTTTCTTGAAAGTTCTGAAGTATAAGTAAATGGCAAGAAAGAAAGGTCATGGGTACCGGCTGTGGTAGATTTACCAACACCTCCTTTTCCAGAAGCAACAACGACGACCTCTTTAACGCCTGCTATGGGCTTTTGCTTTGGAAGGCCTCGTGCCATGTGAGCCCTCTGCCTCTCCTGCTGTCTCTCTCCAGTGGATAAACTCTAAATTAAAGAGTCACAGCTGAATATGTCTACTAAGAGCAATATTATGTTAAAGTAATTCAATTAATGACTACACAATACACAGATTCAGGATATCAATTTATTCCATTAGGCCTATACCATTAGGCCTGTAAATGTATCCTTTAACAGCAAGCCATTGATGACAATGGAACTCCCTAAGACAAAATGACAAAGAAATCCTTAAAGAAACTAGAGACTTTAAAGAGAATCCATCAAACCCTCCGCCATGGCGAAGTCTGTTTCACAGCTCCACAGAGAATTATTGCCCATAAAAGAATAAAGAATTTTTTAACTTTTAACTGTGAGTCTAAATGAATTTAGTACACTAACATTTAGATTATAATTTATCTGCCATTTCTGCTTGGACATCTTACACATTTCAATTTCAAATCAATTTGCGTAATACATTTTTAATTTAATTTCACCGCTTATTGAGCATTCAAATGATATCATTTCATTTTTATTTTCCCTCTTGAACCAAACTTTGCACATGAGGAAGATAAGGAAAAATGTACATTTAAATACAGAAATACACTGCCATTTTCAATATTGTATTGCCATATTAAAAATGACTGAAAATAAAATAACTTTAAGGATTATAAATAACTTTAGATTTAAAGGACTAGAAAATAAATGAAGTAGCAGATTATGACATACAGGTCTGGTCTGTAAAGAGTAGTATTAATGTTAAAATGTTAATACAGACTTGCTGCTATTTCATGAAAATTCGTGAAAAACATGCATGCTTTCTCTCTCTCTCTCTCTCTCTCTCTCTCTCTCTCTCTCTCTCTCTCTCTCTCACACACACACTACATTCTTGATATTGCTTTAAAGAAAAGGAAGAAAGGCACTTTATAAATCACATGTACTGTAACAGTCATTCATTCATTCTGCATATCTTAGGAGTTCGAGTCAGCGCACAATCAAAAGCTACATAAGAAAAGGTTGACCGGACACATAAGACCATGCATTTATATAACTACGGTTCAGCAAGACAACAAAAAGAGATCTCATGCAGACACAGAGCTGTTGGCCATACACCACTGACAAACAAATAATATCTCTAGGAATGTTTTTAATTAAAAACATTCTATAACCAGAATTTTAAATTCTTTCGGTGAAAACAAACATCTCCCAATAACATTTCAAGATAGTACTGTCATAGCTGGAAATATTTATGAAAATGCAGATTTCTGAGACAAACTGGTGCTGCATAACTGCAAAGCAGAGCGGTTTGTAGTGACAAGGAACAAACTATCTATAATTTAACAAAATTAACTAAATGTATCTTTATCTGTTTATCAGTTGCCAAAACAACAATTAGAACAATACCAAGAGATACTGTCTCTAAAGCCAAATCGTACATCATTTGTAACAGTAAGGAAATGACAAATCTTAAATATTTAAGGAAATTGGTAAATAACAGCTGACACACTGACAAAGGCACCAGCTTGACCAGCATGTGTTTTATCAGCAGTTCTGACCGAGCTAAGCTTGACAGACATTTAAATGGCAATTTTTGTTAAAGGTTGTTATTAATGTTACTTTACTAAACTATTTCCATTTGGGAAGACTTTAACTACCCTACATTTCAAGGTTAAATTGCTTTCTATTTCCTCACCTGCATTTTTTGGAATCAGGTTTTTTTTTATTTGTGTGTGAATAAAAACCACAAAAAATATATTTGTGCACTCTCTTAACCAATGTTCTACAGGCAAGAGAACAACAGTGCCAACAAGCTGTCATTTTTAGTAAATAAAGCTCGGAAGGTGGGGGGGGGGGGGGGGGGGGGGGGAGGGGTTGATGTTGTCCTGGTGTAATGTGCTCTGCTAGATTAACATGTTGTTCCATTAAAAAAACTATTGATTTGTGATCTTTTTTCAAGACCTGGTTTGTGAATGTGGAGTTTAAACTTCTCCTTTATATAAAAAGCTGAGAATCGTTGCTGAAGAATGAAGAATGAATGCTTTATGGGTTGTGTAAAGAAATTTTCGATTTCACTAAAAAGATCTAAGCACTGCAATCTTCTATCACACAGAACAATTCTGGCTACTTTAGTCAGAGCATGGCATGTACCACCTTCACACACTGACTACAGCGTGCACACATGAACTTCACTTACCTTGAAACGGACATCATGTTTGCACTGCTGTCTAACAGGACTAATGCATGACCACAGCACATGACCAGGGGAAATGGGGGTTTGCTTCAACGCCTGGGAAAACTTCCTGCAGCTTTGAGACAAAATCATTTTAATTTGTACAAAAAGACTCTCTCAGAAGCGAATCACCATTTTCAAACCCATTCGCTCATCTATACAAGGTCAAACCAGAAAAGAAAAAAGTTGGACCGCAGCTGCGCGACATGTCTAAATAGACTGGGACTAGAAAATTCGACGGCGCATTTTGATGACGCAATGCGGAACTCATTCATACTATGTATGTGTTCTAGATAATCATGTCCTTATTCTCTGTGCCAGGCTTTTAGTCTCTGTTATGCCTTTTCCCCTTTGTTAATTGTTCGTATTCTTTAGTTTTAATGTCAGAAAAATGGCGAACGGGGCTTCAGTAAAAGCGCGAGTGCTTCTTCAGCAGTGTTTACACGCAAAACTTCAGGTGAAGCCTGCAGACGAAGTCTCTGGTGCAGAATGGGTTCAGGTGATCTGTCTATCTTTACATCTATAAAGATAACACTTATAAGAAATGTACGCTTCAACACTACAGCTGAATGTGTTCTAAGAATTATTTAAGGATATTACAATGAATATAATTTAAAAACTACTTTGTGTTCGACTTTCTCTTATAATGTAAGAAAACATTTTTTAAACCACCACAGAAATTGCAAATAACATTAACATCCCAAACCATCGGCTGTTCTTCGTGAAAGCCATTACCACATTTTTTTTGCTTTGTAGTGTGCATTGTGTTCATCATTAAATCACTATTGCAGTTTCTTGTCCTAAATGATTTAGCTGTTGTAAATCTGCACAGATAAACCGTGGAATGGTCATCTACATTTGCTTCTTTAAAGGTGCAAACAACGAGATGATCCCCAAAATGGGTATTGTGCAATACTTTACCGTACCTAATGTTACAAAAATGCTGTAAAATCAAATATATAAAACTAATCTAGGTTGCTTTTTTCTTTCCAGTGAACAGCCTATTCAGTGTAAAGCTCTGTGAGACTGAATCTGGGAAATACACCTCAGTTGTTGATCTGCCTGGCAGTGTCCTCATCGTACCCCAAGCAACACTGGGAGGCAAAGCCAAGGGGAAGTGCATGCAGTACCACAACAACATTGGTAAAGAGGATGGTGAGACACTTTATGACAGTTTTGTCTCTCAGTGTGAAAAAGAGCTGAGTTTGTCCACCAAGTGTACTGAGGCAAGCACAGAAGTCAAACATGGGACTTACGGCAACAGACAAGTCCTGAAACTGGATACAAATGGACCTTATACTCATTTAATGGAGTTTTGAGTTCTGTCTGATTAATTAAATTGCCCAGGAATGTGAATAAATGAAGGAGGGGATTGTTTGTAATTAATAAATCTAAGAATAATTTACCTTTGCTATAACTGCTTATCAATGCTTTGTTTTGGTTCTTTTTCAACAGAAGCCCTGATTATCACAATTTGTGTTCTAGTTTTGAATCAGGAATGAAACAAATTTTGCTATCTTTCTTAAACTGTTTATGACAAAAGAAAGCTGTGATTTTGTAAATTATTTCCTACATAATTGTCTCATACCATAATAAGGATAAATTTAATTCTGGCCTAATTTGTATACAGTGCATTGAAAAAGAATTCATACTTCTTGAATATTTTGTCACATTAGAACTACAACATTAAGTGTAAATTTTATGTGATAGACCAACATTTACATTTGCGGTATTTAGCAGACGCCCTTATCCAGGGCGACGTACAGGAAGTGCTTTAGGTCTCGATCTAAGGATAAGATTTATTCAAGAAAGGTTAATACAAACTCAAGTACACAAGAATAGACAGAACACATAGAACACATAAGTATCACATAATTGGGAAGTGGGACTTTTTTATAAATAAAAATCTGACGTGCCTATGTATTTAGGCCTGTGCCTATGTCAATACTTAGTCGACCCAACATTAACTGCAGTTCAACTGCAAGTGTTTTTGGTAATGTCTTTACACATCTAGAGACTTTAATTTTTGCCAATTCTGAACCAGATGATATGGAGAACGTACATGAACAGCAATTTTCATGTCTTGCCCTAAATTCTCAACAGGATTAAGGTCTAGACTGTCACTGGGCAATTCTAAAACAATATGTTTTGATCTAAACCATTTAATTGTAGCTCTGGATGTATGTTTAGGGTCGTTTTCCTGCTGGTTGGTGAACTTGAGCCCCAGTCTCAAGTCCTGACTAGCCTATAATAGGTTTTCTTCCAGGATTTCCTTGTATTTAGCTCCATCTGTATTTTAGCTCTCTGCTGAAGAAGCGCATCCTGATAGCATGAATCTGCCACCACCATGTTTCACAGTGGGGATGGTGTTAGATTTCCCCCACACTGCGTTTTGCATGTATGCCAAAAAGTAATATTTTGTTCTCACCTGACCACAGCATCTTCTTCCACGTTTGCTGTGTCCCCTACATGACTTGTGCCAAAGTGCAGTTGGTGCTTCTTATTCTTTTTTTTGTCAACAATGCCGCCTTCTTGCCACTCTTCAATAAGCTTGGTGGAGTGCACGATTAATAGTTGTCCTGTGAACAGACTCTCTGAACTGTGGATCACTGCAGTCCTCCATAGTTACCATGGGCCTTTTGGCAGCTTCTTGAATAATTGCGTTCCTTGCCCAGCCTGTCAGTTAGGTGTACGTCCATATCTTGGTTGCCATACTCTCCATTTTTAATTCTGCTGTAAACTTATCCACAACTTTATTCCTGACCTGTCTTCTGTGTACTTTAGTCTTCGTGATGCAGTTTGCTCACTAATGTTCTCTAACAAACCTCTGAGGCCTTCACAGAACATCTGTAATTATACTGGGATTTAAGTACACACAGTTACTCTAATTACTATTTAGGTGACTTATGAAGGCAGTTGACTGCACTAGATTTTATTTAGGAGTATCAAAGTAAGAGTGGCTGAATACATATGCACACCACACTTTTAAGATTTTTATTTGTAAAAAATATTTAACACCATGTAACTTCCACTTTGCAATTATGTAAAACTTTTAAGTTTAAGTCAAAGTGTATAATTACTTTGACAATGTACTGTACATGCATGTAAAAATAAATCATAGTATCATAGTAAAAATAAATACAGTCTGTGTGTGTTCATATGCCCGTGTTTATGGTTATCTACAATGGATTACATTCCCAGGACATCAGGTTTTATCCTCCCAGGCTGCATAAGCGATTATGAAGTGTTTTATATGAAACTTCCTAGTATTTTTAATTACAATAAAAATATATTTGATTTATTGTCAAAATACAGGGTGTCCTCCAAATTCTTTTAGCAAAATGTCTTAAAATAATACATGCCTAGTTCATACATACTCCACACTAATGAACATTGAAAAATCTGTTGTTTTTTTTCAATTCATAAGTGCTATTTACAGTTACAGTTTTTGACAGACACCTTCATAAACAGTGACACGTATCTCATTTCATACCCCAGTCAGACTGCAGATAAAGCAACCCAGATAAGGGTTAACTGGCTGCTTGATGGAGCTGAGGTTTGAGCTCACATCCTTCCAATCAGGTAAAAGCCTTGATCTGGGAGCTAAAAACCTGCTACTGTAAAAAAAAAAACTGCTTGAGGCAGATGTCTTTGGTTTCGATAGCATTAAATTTTCCTATTACTTGAACTGAACATATTCCAGCATGACAATGCCTGTGCAAAAAGACGGCCATGTTAATATCTGCTTTACAGGTATTAAAAAAATCTATAGAGCAGGCTGCTCTCTAACTCTGACTTCAACCGTGCTTAACACTTTTGGGATTATTGGATCACAGGCTTCCACGCCCTACATTAATACAGTATCTGACAATACTAATGCTGTTGTGAATGATCGAACACAAATCTGAACAAGTACACTACAAAATCAACTTTGAAGAATATAGGTTATTAAAACTGCAAATGGGGAATGAATGTTGAATGGGCTGTTCAAAAATCACATACAAATCTTATGGTGAGGTGTCCACAAACGTTTGTCTGTGTAGTGTAGTATACATACACTGTTTTAAACACTTTTGCTCAATAGCGATGTTATTTCTTATATGGTATGAACGGATTCTGCAATTGCTATTGACATAAACACACCGTTTAAAAATGGCAGCTATACAGCAACCTGCAGTAATGTAGATAATGTGACAAACAAGCTGCGCGTGCGTGCAGAAGTCCCTTATGAGCCGCAGGCGACCTGCTGCAGCTCTTATTGGCCATCTTGCATTTCTTCAGGGGATTGCATTCGGATTGATTTTCTAGCATTAAATAGCATAAAATGAAGGTACGTTTGCTAGGACAAAGTAACGGTCTCTCTGCAGTCAAAAACCGTGGTGTTATTATTTTCTCTAGTATTTCTTTTGATGTTCATGTGAATAGAATTGCCAGAATAGCTTTCTTTCACCGTAGAACTAATATATTATATATTAATAATATGAGAAAAGTAATCTCATTACAGAATGTAGGAAAACTAGTTCACACCTCTGCTGTATCTAGATTCGACTACTTTTAACGCTTTACTATCTGTATGTTCGAGTAAGTTCACAAATTAAACTTAAATTAGTCCAGAATGCAATAGCAAGAATCCTTATCAGATCTGCTAATATATACTGCAAATCTAGAAAACACGGCCACATCAGGCTTTACTGGCTGCCCATTATATTTCACGTTGATTATCAAATACCACCACAGACATATAAAGCACCTAATGGTCTCGCGCCGCAGTATTTGACCGATCTTTTGATAAACTATGATCTACCACACATAAATAGATCAAAAGGTGCAGGATATTTGTTAGTACCTAAACTCAGACTCAGAAACTGTCTCTGTATTCTTTCTTTTATACAGATCTTCCTGGTTTATCTCAATGTCCTACTTCTGGATGACGTCCAATCTATGCAGCTGGGATGGTTCCACATTTAAATCTTAAAGCAACTCAAGACTTTTGATGTCTGATTTGGAGTGGAATTAATATTTAAGGTCTACTATAATGAACCAGGACCACATGGATGGTGGATGAACAATTCTCCATGTATGCACCTATTACTGACAACCATGAAACTGCAATGGTATTTACAATCAGTGTTCCCTTTTGAGTCTCATTCCTCTCAAAGTTTCTTCCTCATACAATCTCCGAGAGTTTTCCCTTACCATGGACACCGCTGGCTCACTCATCCGATGTAAAAAAAAATTATAAAGAATAAAATTACAGGCAATAAACGTACATCTTCTTTTGTATAAACTTATTACTGCTTTATATGTGTAAAGCTGCTTTGAGACAATTATATTCACTTTGTTAAAACCTCTTGGGTGGAAGTGGAGAAGTGTTTCTTTGGGGCACAGGGGCACCGCAAATGCACTAGTCAAAAGAGTACATACTGTAAGAGGACATCTAAAGCACAAACAATTTATGAGCTAGCAATTTTTCTTTTCCTTTGAACCCAATCTAATGTTATTTGGAGTATTTTGACTTAATGCAGGAATGCAGAATTCAGTGTTAGCAAATGGATGATATTGATGGTTGATTCAGTTCAGTTCAGTTTTATTTGTAGAGACCTTTTTCAATTGTCATTATGCACTTAATTATGGTGTGTGGGAAAGGAAATCGGTTTGTGCCTGATTGTTATTCGTTGAGCAAGCCAAGGCTACGGTGGCAAGGAAAAACTCACTGAGATGGTAAAAGGAAGAAAACTTGAGAGGAAGCAGACTCAACAGAGAGTTAATACTCATTTGGGTGTAGGCAGATTTGTTGTGTGTGTGTAGGTTTCTCCATGGCAGTGTTTATGTACAGTTATGCTTTTTTGAGTGTAGATCCCATTTTTTTTTGGCTTTGATTTCTTCTCTTGTTTTGTAAACAACTGTAAATATTAATACATTCATTGCTATGTTACACAATGACATAATGGTTGGATTGCAGTTTCCAATTTGATATCCTATACGATACTGTAATTTGAGTTTCATGAGTTTTTCTCTATGGCCACCTATGGCCATGACGTTTGGGTCATGACCGAAAGGGCAAGATCCCGGATAAAGGCGGCCGAAATGAGCTTCCTTCGCAGGGTGTCTGGGCGCTCCCTTAGAGAAAGGGTGAGAAATTCAGTCACTTGGGAGGAGCTCAGAGTAGATCCGCTACTCCTCCAGATCGAGAGGGGCCAGCTGGCGTGGCTTGGGCATCTATTTTGGATGCCTCCTGGGCGCCTTCCAGGGGAGGTGTTTCGGGCATGTTCCCCCCGGAAGAGGCCTCGGGGAAGACCCAGAACATGTTGGAGGGACTGTCTCTCTACTGTCCTGGGAACGCCTCTGTGTCGCCCCGGGGGAGCTAGAGGAAGTGGCTGGAGAGAGGGAAGTCTGGGCATCTCTGATTAGAATGTTGCCCCCGCGACCCAGTCCCAGATAAGCGGTAAAAGATGGATGGATGGATGGAGTTTTTCTCCAAAACTTTCTGTGTAAGCTGTCTCGAAACAGCAGCACTGACACTGTTGGCTGCAAAGGCAGACTAGCATTTTCCAAAAGACCTACTAAAGCTCAACAATACAGTTGAAAATAGCAATAAGTTTTGAGTTGATTTTACACTTTTCAAATTGAAAATTTAAAAAATGTAATAATTAGATTAAAAAAAGCATTTAGGTTTAACGAGGATATATCATAGATCCATTATCCGCTAAAACATGGAAGAGGTTGCTCTGCTCTTCCTTTACTCCCCTTTCATACAGCCGCAGTCGAATCTAAATGATCATTGGGGATTATTTGAAGTTTGAAAGAGGAAAATCAGTCAGTAGGTAAATAAAGTTCTGTTTTCATTATTAAACTTAAGAATGACACAAAAATCTTTTAAAAATAAAACTTTATAAACATCGACAGAGGAGAGGAAAGCACTTTCCTCAGACCTCCAGGAAAATTTCCTCCCTCTGTTGTCAGTGGAAATGAATGACCTGTGTGATGAAAAGTTGAGGTGATAAAACATAGACACAGTGCTAGCATTGATGTACTGTAGTATTTTTTGTGTAAACGCCATGGAATATATTAGGGAAACCACCTGAAACATATATGCCAATAAACAAGAATGCTTTGTGAATACTTATTACAGTGAATTTTTGTGAATTCTTATTACAGTTTTTTAATGTTATTTTACGTATGCAAAGCTGACTTCACTTAATGTTAGGGGGAATTCAAGAGATAAATAAATGCAAGGCATGCTCTTATATAAATATATATATTCATTCATTCATTCATTCATCTTCTACCGCTTTATCCGATCTTCCATCGGGTCACGGGGAGCCTGTGCCTATCTCAGGCGTCTATGGGCATTAAGGCAGGATACACCCTGGATGGAATGCCAACCCATCGCAGGGCACACACACACATTCACACACACATTCATACACTAGGGACAATTTTCCAAGGTGCCAATCAACCTATCATGCATGTTTTTGGACCCGGGGGAAACCGGAGAACCCGGAGAAAAACCCCCCCTGAGGCACGGGGAGAACATGCACAAACTCCACACACACATGACCGAGACAGGAATCGAACCCGGATCCTGGCGGTGTGAGGCGAACGTGCTAACCACTACGCCACCGTGCCCCTTTATATAAATATATATATAATATATAATATAAATACTGTATCACACATTCTGAATCAGGTCAAAGGCAACACATTCACTGAAACCTATAGTTCTGTTTAAAGAAACTATACAAAACTGAATGATTGGATTTTGTAGTAAGGAGCACAGCACTGTTGCACAGCATGTAGAATTTTCATCTCATAGCTCTTGAGCTTATATCATTTTCCGGGTGTGCAAGCTCTCCAGTGTGTCTACATGGGTTTCCTCCAACTTCCTCCCACACTATAGGACTATTCTCTGTCTGAATGTGTGTGCTGTTCATTCTTTTAAAGTTTATGTCAGTATGTGTTAAAGTGGCTGAGATCTATTGCTGCAGAAGGATATTAACCTTCAATATCAATGTATGAAACTCAAAAGAGGCCATGTGTTATAATATTTTTATTCTCTTGTGATTTTGATATAACAAGATCTTTGTTGTGATTACAACTTAATTTTCTCACGATCTTAACATAGAAAAGGCTGTTCTTTCAATTTTCTGGTTGATCTTGACAGAACAAGCATTGTTTCTGTGTATCTGGCATAAGATCATGTTCTAGAGTCAGCATCATTGCAGTATCATTTATAATAACAATAACCATAGCAGACTCTACAACATGCTCCTACTGTATGCCAAAAGGTCCTAATAACAAGCACTCTGTGTTTCTCGTGTAAATATCACGTGAAAATTAAGTCGTGGTAACGAAACTGCAAGAAAATAATCTATTATTACATATGCCTTCCATACATTAATATGTAGAATTCCGTACAATATCCTTCTGCTGAATATAAAGCACAGGGCGGTGCTCCTGCGTCAGTCAACTCTCCCCTAACGTTATGCACAGAAAAGCCTCTGAAAAGAGTGGCTCTTATTCTGACGTACAGGAACGGGAAGTGACGCATGAAGCCTAATGCGCAGGAAATATCCCTCCGTCGATTATTCTTGCTGCACACTTCAGGACACTTCATAGGTACTTTTCTGTTTTGCAGTGCGTCCAAGCGCGATGAACATGGAGCATAATGACCGTGGCAGTGAAATAGAGCTGAAATATGTTCGAAACTACGAAAAATGTTGAAAGGCGAGGTATTTGTCAAGCTTTTCATTCCGCACTGCAGATGCAGTGTAGACATTTCGTGTAAAATGCAGAAATTCCTGAGCGGCTCCAATCGGTGTGTGTATGAGAAATAAAGGCGACTCAAACCTCACTGCTGATGCAGAGACACGAGCGCATAGGTTCATGATCGGTAGAGTAGAGAGTGTTGGTCGCTGCAAAGGGAAAACGAATTATCCTTCAGAGAATATTGATTTTTCGAGATAAATTGGTTTACCATACGCCAAAACTTTTCCTTATGAAGCAGGTCTCCTAACCTTGCTTTACCCCACTTACAGGTACATCCCAGGCCAGCAATGCTGTGTGTGTGTGTGTGTGTGACATTCATATATTATTAAATATTATATGCACATCAGAAATACCATTATATATTAATTGATTTATATAAAACAAAAATATTTCCTCTCTCTATCATGCAAAAATAGATTTTTGCTACATAGAAAAAAAAACTTAGAATCAAGTGTAGGGAATTAGCACAGGCAGAAATGAATGCCTGTGCTAATGCAGACTGAATGTCAATAAAATGGTCCATGAGCCAGACTTTGGGAACCCCTGCTATAAAGGGGTTCCCTTTATCAAAAACTCAAACCTGATTAACTTCTGGACAGCAGAAATACATGTTGCATTATGCTAAACATTATTTTAAAATTAACCTTGCCTCGTACCCCTCAGTTTTATTTTCAAAGAGATTTTTATTATAATTTGTGCAGGGATGAAAATTAATCAGCTGAAAAGTTATGAACCCTAACTGATGCAGTGAAGAGCATGTCATTTCTTAAACAAGGTCCTGTAGTCATGGAACAGATGTTAATCTCTTTTAGAAGGGTCAAAATAATGACCTGTGCCAGCATCATAAAAAGTTAGGTTGAGTACTGTGCTATTTATAATTGAATTAGATCAAAGATCATCATTCATTTCACCTTTGGTGAAATGAAATTTTAACAAAACAACAGAAGAACTCAGGACTATGTTTAAAAGTGAAAGTAAGAGCATTTCTACCTGCACACTACAAGCAGAACTTGAAAGCCTTAAAAAAGCATATTCTTGAGGCTAGAAATATTGGTGTCTATTGATTGCATCAGAAACAAAATAGAAAAAGGTATATGTATTGTATATTCACTGTGTATTCAGTTGAAATAGTTTGGATATCTTTTTCTGTCTAAAGGATGAGCTTTCAGAAGTTTGACGAGGTGGAGAAGTATCTGCGATTTGGGACATATTGCAGACATGATAAAACTTCAAAAGGTGTCTTAAGAAGATGCAGTAAGAAGTTTTGTTGGAGAGGTAAGTAATCACTTTACATAATTTATATTGCTTCATTAGAATCTTTTTGTGTCTAACCTCAAAAGGGAACTCATCCTCATCTCTGTATGTGTGTATGTGTGTACATTATATATATATATATATATATATATGGGGCACGGTGGCTTGGTGGTTAGCACGTTCGCCTCATACCGCCAGGGTCCGGGCTTGATTCCTGTCTCGGAGATGTGTGTGTGTGTGGAGTTTGCATGTTCTCCCCGTGCCTCACGGCTTTTTCTCCGGGTTCTCCAGTTTCCTCCTGGTCCAAAAGGTTGATTGGCACCTTGGAAAATTGTTCCTGTGTATGAATGTGAGTGTGTGTGTGTCCTGGGTTGGCATTTCATCCAGGGTGTAACCTGCCTTAATGCCCAAAGACACCTGAGATAGGCACAGGCTCCCCGTGACCCGAGGGAAGATCGGATATAGCAGTAGAAGACGAATGAATGATATATATATATATATATATATATATATATATATATATATATATATATATATATATTCATTCGTGTGTGTGTGTTTATGTACATGTATATGTATAATTTGTACTCTACTCTATTTTGTTTGTTTTTAGATAGTGCGCTTTGGTACATAGATGGCAAGCGTCTGCGTAAAGTGCTGCGCAGTGAAGAGGAAGTCCGAGCAGTGCTTCTGGAACATCACAACAACCGCAACCACGCAGGCCGGTCTCGGTGCCTGAGACTCGTGTCAGATCTGTATTACTGGCGCTCGATTACCAACGATATTAGTGACTGGATAGACAATTGTAAAGATTGCAACCATCCATCTAATCCAGTCACATGCTCCCAGTGCATTGTCCCAGGATGTGAGAGCTCAGGACTAGCTGATAATGAAGAAGGCGTCACATTTCACCCGTATGAGTTACATAAGAATTTGTCGAATCTTCTTAAAAGCTCAGAGATGTCTGATTAAAAAAAAAATGTTTATTTTATCCATAGATTCCCATTTACTGATGCAGACAGGCTCAGCCACTGGATTAAGTTCTGTCAGCGGGACCGATGGTCTCTCCATAGCCGGTCAGCAATCTGCTCCAGACACTTCACAGAGGAGTGTTTTCACCGGAGCAGTGATTCTGTTTACCTTAAGCCTGATGCCGTGCCCACGTTAACAGTGGTTGAAGTTCCACAAGAGGTAACTGAGATGTCACATTTACTTCTGTACAAGAGTAGATTATATTCATGAAATCAGTTGTTACTGAGGTGGCCACAAATTGGAATAATTAGAAAACAATAATGTGTGTTTTTTTTGTTTTGTTTTGTTTTGTTTTGTTTTTTTAAATGGGGGTACTATTTTCACAAGCAGGGCTCATTAAAATCACTTGTCTTTTTTATATTATTTAAACAGGTCACTACTGAATACTTGGATGGCAACTGCATAGATCCGGAGGATGGTGACAATCCCTCTGTAGATGAGGACGTGGTCCATGTGGAGCATCCTTATTCCAAAGAGTCCTCCACACAGGCCAATGCAAAAGGAAGTGAAGTGAGCCTTTTGAGCTCCAAGTCCGAGCTGTATTTTAGAAGATATGACGCACTGGAGAAATACTTGCGAACAGGACTTTACAGCAGTACGCCCTACTGCACTAAGTATATAGTCAGGAGATGTGCCAAGAGGTTTTGTCTTCAAGGTAAGTTCAGTGTTTTAGACCATTCACAACACTGTAATATAATGGCTCAGCATCTTTGAGGGGTGATTTAATACACACCGTTCTTAGGTGTGTAAAAGGAGGCCTTTTCACTTTTCAGTCTTTTTTATCTCTCACACTGGCTTTCATAAAAATCAAATTGAGATTAGTCTGATAAAGAGTCTGATAGAGTTTTGGGTCTAACTAAATTAAAATCTACTGTACTGTAAAAATAACCATCTTTGCCATTTATCAGTAAACACTCATGACCAAAGATCAGTTTAATATTATTTAAAAAAAAAATAAGTTTCTATTATTATTTTTTTTAATCTTACAGAAAGGTATTTGTTTGATATACTTAGACAGCACTATTAATTATTAGTCTCATTATAAGTGGACATTTTCCTCCCTAGGATCTCAGTAGACAATAGTTTCTTCTTTTCTGATGTTTATTTTAAGATGGAACCCTTTATTATCGCCACGGATCCAAGCACAGGAAGGTTCTCAGAAACCGAGAGGAAGTCGTCGAGGTGTTAAAGAAGCACCATGACAAACGAGGACACTTTGGCATGAGCAGATGTTTGAACTCCATATCTGAGCTTTATTACTGGGGAACTATGACCAGAGACACAGAGGAATGGATTGGAAACTGCCAGTTTTGCATGAAAATGGACGAATCAACACAAAAGTACAGGTGTTCCGTTTATAGCTGCAATAACTACAATGGGCCTTTGGAGAGGACACTGGGTCTGACATTTCACCGGTGAGCAATAGTTTATGATTTACCTTTAATTTAATTTTATATTGTAACGTATTAAGATTGGTAAAAATGAACGAGCAACGGTGCCCGCCATTCTCCAACCATTATTATGTTTAAGATAACGGGGTAATTAACCATATATTTCTCCACCAGTCTGTAACCGACAATTTAAGTTGAAATTACAACATGTACATCCAAATACTCATATAAATTATAATGGTTTATAATTAATTATGACTATTGAATGTTGGATTGAATATTAAAGGAATCAATAGCTTAATTATTTGATCTGTTCGTCCGGCGAGCAGACAATATAATTATTCCTTAATCCCAAGAAAAGTTATCTTCCTGGCCTAGAAAATAACTATTCTAATATAATACAAGTTGTAATTGAGCGAGGTAGCAAGATCAAAGATTCATTGACTTGTAATTGTGAGGCACAAACAAAGACAATCACTTGTGTATATACAACATTTAATAAGATGGCAAATGACATCCTAATCTACGACAAACATCTATATACAATAGTACTGAGGGGAAGAGAGAGAGAGAGAAAGAGAAAGAGAAAAAGACAGATAAGAGAGAGAGAGGCGAGGTACAGACGGCGAGTTGAAGGAGTCAAATTTATCACACCTTGATGAGAATCTTAAAGAGGAATTCAAATTCACCTTAATTAAAAGGGGTTACTTGTATTTAGATGGAAATGGAACAAAAGTCCGGACGATTCTAGGTGTTGAAGATGAAGTCCTGTAGATGACGATCAGGAATTGCTGTTCTGTCTCAGGAGGAGATTCACGACTCAGAAAGGCCAGCATGGCTCTCGCTCCTGGTTGGAGACATGCATGAGCATGAGTTTCCCGAGTGACTCCAGAGTTGGTCCAGAGCTGGTCCGCTTGAGAGGCAGCAGCCTCTCAGCATCGTCTCACTTTATCTCTTCGTTGTTTTCTCTCCATTGTTGTCTCTCCTCGTGCTGCTCTGTTCTCTCTTCGTTGGTGTCTCTCCCCGAGTTGTGGAGAGTGTAGACAGGATTTATGGGCCTGGGTGTCACACCCACCTTTAGAACTGACCAATGCAACGACATGAAACTTGAGCAGAAAGATATTTCTTTGTCTATGCCCAAGCTAATTTGCATATTGGGAATGGTTAATCAAGTTATTTACTTGAAATATGAATTAATGAATTGAAACCTCTTACAATTACATCATCTTCATCATGGTGTAGTTAATGACGAATGGATCAATTAGATATCGAGAACGGCCAAGTAGACATTGTAACAACCAGAGAATTATATATAAGTACTTCTTACTTACAAACACTGGTTGATATGCAATGAAGGAGAGATCATTTGAAAATGAAAAGAATGAAAGAGAAAAATGGATGCAGGGAACGGATCAGCCATAATACTAATACATGTCATCACTACATGATTAATATGAAGGATAATAACAATGTTCTAGAAATATAATCATTATTTTGATGAACCCTATTGTTTAATCTCTATTAATTATTAAAACAGCATTGTTTTATAACTGAAGTTTTATAGAACAATAAGAATAATGATGATAATTTCATAAAACATTGTTCAAGTTAACACACAGATTATGAGTTTCAGCATGATAAAATAGAACCTCATACATACACAAACAATAAAATTGATAGATGCGCTTTATTAACAAAAAACACCCAACATTCCTACAATAATGCTTCCTTAATTTCTCTGAATTATGACTACTAGCTGCGCATTCACAACAGGTATGAGCTACTCACTATATTACCGTATGTTACCGTATGTAACCTATATTTATCACCAGTTTATTTGCAAAGCAACCTAAACCGGAACATTATTTTTAAAGGAGCCACCTGCCATATTTAAAATGAAAGCAGCCACTAAAATTTTACATAGAAATTAATAAGAAATTAATTAATGAACAAAAAATGTATAGTAAAAGAAGCGCTTCCAGATTTAAATAAATATAAAATGATTAATTATTTAGCAGGGTAAACATGAAAAGTATTTATTTATGGTACATAGAGAACAGGAAAATGTGTGATTAATCATGATTAAATATTTGAATCTATTGACAGAACATTTTACCTCCCAGGAATCCATTTCAGGTCCAGACATTCCTGATGGCAATAGCTGTGTCTATCATTTATTAGTTTTACTATATTTACTGAAAGAATTGCTGCAGCAAGAAAGACTAAATAATAAACTGTTGTTTCAAGAAGTGCTATTAGTAGCTGCTTACAAAAGTAACAATGTAATAAGCTACATATGTTTTCCAAAAGTATTGACCAAACAAAATCTTCCACATTTTGTTCTGGAACTAGACCTAGATATATTATATCAAGATGTCAAGTGAGCAGGGTAATAAATTGAGATGAAATTTAGTTGTATTTAAAAAAAATAAAAGACTGGAAAATATTCCAAATATGTTGTTTGCATTAGTATCCATCCAGTGTTGCTGTGAAGCCAGCCAAAGAGTCCAGTTGCTATTGGAAGTCTCATAAATAATAGTTTGGAGACAAACTTTGCAAGGAAAAAAAGTGTGTAAAAAAAAAAAAAAAAAGCTTTATACTAGGCATGTCAAAATGCTTTTTGATTAACATGGTGCTCATAGGATTTTTTAAATTAAAAATATGAAGAAATAAACATTAAAGTAATTAAAACCTTCAGTGCAATTCATGGTGTTTTCAAGCACTAAAATTCGCTATGTTGCACATATTTGGCAATTTTAATTGTTCATGTGGAAACAAGCAAAAACTCTGGTTTCTTGATTTAACGAATTAAAAAAAAACTTAATTACTTTAAAACATTTACAAATATTTTTTGTCTTCATGAATTTTGTTCAGTTTGGTTTCACTAATAATTAATATACATTTGCACAAAACATGCCTAATTGTCCATGGTCATGTTAGAGTTTTAGAAACTTAAAAATCATGAGTTAACTTCTGACAATCATGCTATTATTCGCAGTCGAATATTTAACTCAATTGACAATTTTAGTTTCTACAGAGACAAAGAACATCACCTGACTTTGTGTTTGGTTATTAAACTTTACAGCAGTCTAAAGAGAAAAATGACAATTAAAATCATTCTTTATTCCTTCAGATTCCCGTTTGATGATCCTGAGCGTCTTAATCTGTGGATCAGAAGCCTGCGCAGGATGAACTGGCGTCCCCGGCCCAGATCTGTCGTGTGTTCCACTCACTTCACAGAGGACTGCTTTGAGCACTCAGAAGGCTCTGTTTGTCTCAAACCTCACGCAGTCCCTACCTTGCTCCTCTGCACCTTACAGGTAGTGTACACAACTGTCTTTCATGAGTTTTAACTTTGACCTCATTTAATTCAGGATTAATCTGTAATAAATTCTGGTCACTTCTCACATTACAGGAATAAACAGTTATAGGATACAGATATATGTTTATGCCTACACGTAGACAATCAAATTTTTGTTAATGAATTTCTTTTGTTTGCATTTATGCTTGTGCCCGATGTGTAAACACTGTTATGCTGTTTTTAATATACAGTACAATTAAAAATCGAAACTCTCAGTGAAATTTGTTTAGTAGCCTAAAATGATTGACACTATTGCAAAAATGGTCAGTGATTACATGCTACGTACAGTTGTATTCACATTGTTACTGTCCATCATATCATTTGGTTCCTCACAGGAAAAGGAAGATGCTTCTGCAGTTATGGCTGACAGGAGCAGTTTTTCAGAGGCAACGGATGGCTTGAATACCCAGCATGCTTTTTTCTCCAAATATGATGCAGTTGAGAAATATTTGAAAGGGAAAGGCTATCCACCTGGGCTTACCTCTGTGGAGAAAAACACCTTCAGAAGACTCTGCTCAAGATTTTCCATCCATGGTGAGGAATTAATATTGGAGAAATGTCTCAGGGGGGAAAAAAATGATGTTTTGGCAGCTAACTGATGTTTGGAATTAAAAAGTGATATTGAGCTCTATGTATTTCTTAACAAACATACAGTAAAAGTAAAACCTTTTATTAAATTACTTATAAGTATGGTTATTTAGAATGTATGTAACTTTATAACATATATGTAGAGACTACAGAATAATAAAATGCACTCTATATAGAGGGACTATTGATATAACAATTATTATATTAAAGTAGTAGTTTCATTGAAATGAATGAAGCCCAGATTCTAATACTTGAACAAATATTCTACTGAAACTGCCCTTTGCATTTCGCACATTTGCTGTGATTCTAATAGATAATTTATGTTCCTTTCAGACAGCTTCCTGTTCTACTTGTCTGGCAGAGGCACACAGAAGCACGGGATGCGCAGAGTGGTTAGGAGCAGGGAGGAGGTGTATTCAACCCTAGCCATCTACCACGACGGCATGGACCACCTGGAGCCGGAGAAGTGCTTGAAGATCATCTCTCAACACTTTTTCTGGGGCTCAATGAAGGCAGATGTGGCACTCTGGATTCAGCGCTGCCCACAGTGCTCCGATGCTCATGGTATAGAGTTCTGTACCAGTCCTGAGCACTCTGAGCCTTTAGAGAATGTCCTGGGACACACCAGGTAGCCTTCATCCCATTTATCCAATCAATCTAAATTCTGCTTTAAAATTTGTCTAAATGGTGATGAGCAAAAATATGTATTAGTCCCCACTTGCTGGTACAATAACCTCCACTCTTCATGTTAGATCTCCCACTAGATTTTGGAGTATTCTTGTGAAGATTTGTGTTTGTACAGCGACAAGGGTGTTTGTAAAGTCAGGCTCTGATGTAGGGTGATGAGGCCTGGGGGTGCAGTTCACACTCATTTTGGGTTTTGGTCTGCTAGTTCAAGTGTAGTTAAAATGTAATGCTGCTGCATCCAAAGACATACAATACAATTGTTTCCCGTTTTGCTAATAGTTCGGGGACAAACCACATACCGTATAACTAAAAAAATTCAATTGTCCTAATACCTTTATTCATTGTACAGCAGGGGTGGACAAATCTTTTGCCTCTGGGGCCACATTAACTTTTAAGATTTGATAGATGACTGGATCAGAAACAAATGCATACATATCGAACATAAACCTATAAAAGGCATTACCGTTAATATTCACTGTACCACCTTGCCTAAAATGCCACTTGGTGGAACATCAGGTATTAAAGGTCAAATGAATGCACTCATAATTATGATATGATTTGTTTTGGACAATTCTGTACCAATCTTTGGTGGGCCAAGGGCTAGATGTGGGCCTTGGGACGTAGTTTGCTCACCCCTGGTGTACAGTGCATTTTTATGATGTATGAAATTATATCTTAAGCACAAATCAATATCCTGTTTGTTATACTTTTACTTTTATTTAGTCCAACACAGATAAATGGGGTTGTGACAGCTAAAAATGAGCTGCATCTGTCAGTCACAGAGTTTGCTATCCCACAATGTCTGATCATCACCACACCTGAGATCCTCACTCCAAATCAACCTCACAGCTCTTCTGAAGGACAAACTGAATCTGTATCAAGGTATGGTTTGTCCTATTAACTACCCAGTACAAAAATACCGTACATTTACTTCTGACAAGTTTTACTATCCAAACAGAAAAGCAGAAATTAATGAGAACTATTGTCGTATTGATTAATTTATGTTGTAGTTCAGTTTAACACTTCAGCATTAGTTATAGGATCAAGACAAATCTTAGGTTTATATTAAAGTTCTTATTATTATAGTTTTTAAGGTTTGTTATTGTTATTATGGAGCTATTTTCTGGAAGATGTCTCTTAAGCATTTTTGGATGGAGTTGCCAGTAGGGTTGTGACAGTGAGGAAATTTTCACACCGTTTTATGGACATGTGACAACACCGATAATACTGATATCACCCGGGTGTGGGGGCTGGTTGGGGGGTTTCATTTGAGTTTCCTTATTTTCCTTTCTTTTTCAATCAGCAAAATTTGGTGTGGAACAAAGTAAATAATAGAATGTTTATCACATAGCCAATTACAAATTTTTTTTTAATGAATAAGGAAATGAAATGGAAGTAAACAAATTTTTATTAATTAAGGTTAAAACCAAATTACTTGTTTCCTAAGGGTTCTACAACTTGTCAGGCAAAGTTTGAAGATTGCTTTGTTAACATTTGGTTTGCATCCAAAATACTGACAAATAGGTGCTTTTGCATTGCGTTTTGGAAACTAAATCGTTCGCCATTCTCTTTCTTTTCAGTCAGCTCAACTCTTTCCACTGATCTGCGACATGACTGTCACTCAGCATACATTGCGCAG
Source organism: Kryptopterus vitreolus (assembly GCA_030449085.1). Classification (NCBI taxonomy): domain Eukaryota; kingdom Metazoa; phylum Chordata; class Actinopteri; order Siluriformes; family Siluridae; genus Kryptopterus; species Kryptopterus vitreolus. The sequence goes on along the minus strand of JACRUU010000005.1, from coordinate 1,105,195 downwards.
CTGATTTTAGTTTTTAATTGTAGTGTCTCTTCTTATAGTGTCTGTTGTCTTGTTATAAAAATAATCAAAACAATGGTGAGAGACGATGCCACGGTAAGCAAGTGATGTAATAGTGTTGTGACTTAATACCGGTATAACCACAAACACCGTCTGTCGCGGCAAGCCTGGTTGCCAGTATCAGCACTGTCTTTAGCGAATCAAATTCCCTCTTTGTCCTGATAACTGATAAATGAGAGGATGGTGAGGGAAGATTGTTTTCACAATGTCCTCCATTAGTATTGGCTCCCTTGATTTAAATATGAGCAAAGGAGACTTTTTTGTTTTCAAAAATACTCCACTCTTAAGCATAGCAAACATTTATGATTGATTTAGATTTGTGTTTACAAATCAGTTTATATACATTTTATTTAAATCAAACTCTTAAATATTTGTGCTACATTTGTTATTTGTAGGAGTTAAATATATTTAAGCTGGATAATATTAACCTATATTCCCATAGATACCATTTTTTTAAACTATACATTGACAGGATGTTTATCTTACCATTATATCCTGTATTAGGAACTTGGCTTTGCTGAATTACCTCTTTCCCATAGTTAAGTTATTATAGGGTTACTAATTTGGGATGTTTTGCGCCAGGGGACCGAACACTTTCACTGTGTGTGTGTGTGTGTCACACACAGAGAGAGAGATAGATATAGATATGTGGAGGAATGCTCTCAGATCCCTTTTCTCAAATAAATCAGATGAAATATGGGCTGTAATTATGATACACATATATTAAACATGTATATTTGTGATACACTGTGTGGCAAATGTTGATCCCTATGAAATTAATATTTTTGTGATTTTTATTTTTAAGAAAATCAAGAAGGTAAACCATGAAGGTCATTTTTACAGTCTCATTTCATCAAAGGTTCAAATAATAATGGAGTGCTGCTATAATGTAAAAGATAAGGAATATAATAGCAAAGCATTCTCTAATAACAGCATTGTGTGTTCTATTTCTTAATTAAAGCAAGAATGTTTGGAGCACTACAGTTTACTTTTATAAGAAAATGATATGCAGTTGGTATTCTAGTTTGGATAAGCAGCAAGCTGGTTTAATGTCATTTAACTTTGCAGCTGATGTCCAGCTTGATGTAATCCTTTGGTTAATTTCTAATTCATTTGTTCAAAATGAAGCTTAGCAAGAACAGAACTGTCTTCAGGATGACTGTTTTAAAATATTTAATTGTGCACAAATATGCTGACATTCTTAATACAGATATGCTTATTACTGTTTATAATGGATTTTCCCCCCAGTTCCATTAGTTCTTATCAGGTGATTGAGGAGTCAACGCAGGAGCAGGGAACCTGCAGGTTGAGTGCCAGGGTAGTGGTTCAACAATGCGCTCATGCCTTACTTCAGGTCAAACCTCAAACAGCTGATACAGACTCTGAATGGATTGAGGTGTTTTGCATTTTATTTCTTAACTTTTTATATGAAACTTATACAAGCCCTTCACCATATTAGGGTGATTGATGTGATAATGTGATCGCTTCACAGATTCATGAAGGAATGGTGATCTATGTGTGCTTTTATAAAGGTGCAACTGAGAAAGTCATTCCCAAAATGGGTAAGTCTAGCAAATATTTATTAAGTGTATCACTTAATAACAATGATAATAATAATGATAATAATATGCTGAGAATTATAAGTTTAGTTGAGTCCAGAACCACCAATGGCTTACTTTTGATCCCTGATCCGTACAGATCATGACTCACTGTTTGGTACGCACCGTGACCCGCAGATTATTTTTAAAATATATAATATTTAATGATCACAGAATGAAAGATTTTTTTTCCTGCCGATATTGCTTTTTAAATCATTTCATACAGAGCAGTCATGTGTTCATGTGAACATGTTAGTCAAGAACATAGTCTTCTCCTTTCTCACCTGACCGATCCAGTGCTCTTTCGCTGGGTGTGGAAGTACATCTCACAAATGTTTCTTCCCCCCAAGGAGCAGTACTCGGAGATTGTTCTCTCGTGTTCAGAAGAGGTTGATATTGAAACTCCTGAATTGTGCCCTAGATCCCCCACAGCCTCTCAAGTTTGAGGAGCTTCTGGAGGTAGTTACTAGAGTAACTCTAACCTGGCCATCAGATGCAAAAGTCCATCAATCCCAGAATAAGCTGGATGAGTGCTATTTGTGCCCTAGGGAGCTACCTCCAGTCTGAGCCTGCCATTTTTTTTGAAGTGGTGACACTGAGGTGTCCAGGTCTTGCAATTGCCCCATCCCCCAGCATATTTTTATTCTAACATAGAGGGGATAAAAGAGCAAGGTTATGTGAAGATCCCCCAGGTTGAAGAGACACTGGCCAGCTATCTTTCCCCAGGTGTTGCTTCTTCCCTTAGAGCTCCGACTTTACCATCAAAGCAGCCTGAAAACATTCTTGAGTTAAGAAATTTGATCTGTTCCTCAGAGCCACTAAAGAGATGGCTCGCTCTATAGGCTGAAAGGTTGGTTGAAAGGTCACTTGTGGTTGACCTTGTCCGAGCTGGGGGAGAGAGACAAGGTTTTATTCCTGGACACGCCTGTCGTCAGATCATGGCTGGTCAGCAATGTGGTCTTTATGGCACCTCTAAGACTCCAGAGTATTCATATACTCAACTACATCGACAATTGGTTGGTGATAGCTTAATCAGAGCAATTGGCCGCCCAACATCGAGATGTCAGGCTGGCCCAAATGAAAGCTTTGTGGTTTTGGCTGGACACCGGGAAGAGTGTGCTTTCTCCAGGTTAGAGAACCACTTACCTAAGCATGGTATGGGACTCCACCACTATGGTGGCGTCCCTATCACCAGCTCAGATAATGGCAGTCATAAAAGTTAGTCGGCCAGCCACATATGGTGAGACAGTTTCAGAGACTTCTCGGTCTCATGGCATTAGTGTCCACCATAATCCCGCTGGGACTTCTACACATGAGACCCCTGCAGTGGAGGCTTAGGAGCCAAAGTTGAGAAAGCCCTTAGGAGCAGTCCCCTTTAGCCAACCAGCCTACCAAGGTCATTCCTGCCAGCTGTACAGATGGCATATCAGACCATCTTGTTGGCCCACAGGAAACTCCTCTTGCTGAGAGTAGTATATATTTCAGGGCACATGAATCTATGAGCAGACACCTTCTCCAGAGAATGGCCGTGGCCTATGGAATGGAGATTCCACCCAGATATGGTGGAGTAAATTTGGCGGGGGGGATTTTACATAGCCCAGGTGGGTCTGTTTGCAACCCCGGATACTTTCCACTGTTCCCTCTGTTCTCTCTCAGTCATCCAGGATACCATGGTACAGGAGTGGCAGAGTCTGCCCCTGTATGCCTTCCCCAGTGATGCTGCTCCCAGGAGTCCTGGAGAGAGTTTGGCAAGATGGAGTCTGGCTCCTTCACTTAGCTGGCCATGGTTTGCGGGACCCAGTGACACCCGTGGGAAATTCCGTTTCGGCAGGATTTTCTGACTCAAGCGAGGGGCTCTGTTCTCCACTATCTCCATTCTCCAAGAGCTCTTTTCCTCGCCTCTACAGGGTTTCCTCCTCTGAAGCCTCTGGCGTGAACCAGACTGCCTGCATGGGATTTGGCCATAATGCTTGAGGCCCTCAAAAAGCCTCCCTTTGAGACATTAGAGGAAGTGACCTTAAGATGTCTTACAATAAAGACAACCATTTCCTTTCTCAAAAGGGTTGGGGATCTTGAGGCACTCTCTGTTGCCCCATCCTGACAGGGATTTATTCCAGGCATGGCTAGTGCCACCCTATACCCTAGATCGGGATGTCCCAAATGTACACGCAGTCACTCCTCCCCTTATGAAAATGAAGGCGCTCTGTCCTCCTCTTTTTCATAGGTCTTTTTCAGAAGTCTCAATCAGGTATGTCCGGTACAAGTGCTGGAGGCTTATGTACACAGCCCTGTGAAGGAATTCAGACCAGCTATTCGTGTGCTATGGTCTAAGAAACAGTCACCTGCCAATAAGCAGTTCCATAGCAGCAGAATTAGTGATCCTATCCACTCTATCAACAATTCGGGGTCAGAGAGCACTTGACCTGGGCTGTGGAAGCTTCTAAGAACCTGTCCTCTGGAGTACCCTTTCAGGACTGTAGTGCTGTGGGCTGGTCTGGCCCCTTTGACAGACTAGACAATTTCTCTCCTGGATCCTTCTGTCCTTCGGTCTAGCTGTGCAAACAAACTCTAGGTGGGGACTTGCCAGTATTGTTTGGTTGGAATGTCGTTCCAAAAGCATTACCTATGCAGCTCGAGTTCCTGAAAGGGAACATCTTGGTTGCTGTCGCAACTAGAGACCCTGAGGGAACGAGACACTGCATCGCATTGCGACGCTCTCTGCATCCCCACAGTTCTTGCTTTCACTCAAAGCTAGCATTGGGTCCTTTTCATGTGTCTTTTATGCCTTTTGGCCATAATGTCCCTTGCCTTCACTTCTTTCGTTATAAAAAGGCAATGAGATATCACACATGTACAGAGCCCAACAAGCTGGAGCATTCCCACAGGGTTACCAAAGCAGTGTCTCGTTCCTTTAGGGAACCTGATTGCAAAAGCATGAGAGATTATTCTGTTCACCAAGCATTTAAGACGTAGCATATGTATATATGTGTGTGTTTATTTATATATATATCCCATATATGTGTGTGTGTGTGTGTGTATATATATATATATATATATATATATATATATTTATAGATATATGTTTATTATACATTTATATTTATTTTATATTTATAAATATATAAATGTATGGTCTCGCTTTCTCCAATTTACATCAATTTATATTAATTCTAATTGACTGAGTTTTACAGAAATGTTCATAATGTTTAGTTTGATGCTTACATTATTTTATATACTTGTGCATAGTCCATTTTCACACAATTTCCCGACCTGGAAAACGAAACGCTCATACAAATGCTCATGAATAGATTTGTTCATATACAGCTTCAAATTAAACTTATTTTAAAAATCTTTCAAAATGTCAAATATATTTAATGCTATCAACATTCACTATCAATAATAATTTCTAGAATAAAATGGACAAATAATGAATTAATATTATCTTATTATAAGTAATAGTTTACATATAAAATGTCTTATAAAGGAAATTACTATACATAGTATAAAGACTATAAGAAGATATTTGCTTTATTACAGTGTTTTTAAAGCCAGCATATTGTTTAAAGTTATCAGCATTTTTTATTATACAGATGTTGGGGTCAATTTGTTTCATCAGCTGCTTGACATTCATGTTCTGTTATTTGTTCTCTGTAGTGAACACTTTGCTCAACACTACGTTCTTTCCTGTGAGTTCGGGCAGACATGTATCCATCATGGATCTTCCGGGGAGTGTGATGGTTATTCCCCAGGACACCATGACTGGTCTAGTTAAAGGAAACAGAGTGCAGCACCATAATGCCATTGAAGTTTGGAAAGGTCTTTACCTTTACAGGCAATTTGTTTCTCAGTGTGAGAAAGAAGTGGCTGCATCATCAAAGTGCACAGAGGCTAGAGTGGTTGTCAGGCATGGAGTTTATGGAAATACGCAAGCTTTATACCTGAACAGCAACACACCGCTCACTCATGTACTCGAGTTTTGATTAACGATTCAAGTTCTTGCTAGAACATTTCTTAATCTTTTCAGGAATAGAAAATAGAAAGTGGTGCTGGGATACTGATTGGAAGGTCGGTGGTTCGAGCCCCGATATCAATATGCCACTGTGCTGTAATGTATATTTGACAAAGACTATTTTTCTATATTGGGCAATCAGTAAAAATACAGTGGTACAAAATTCAGCAGAATTTACTTCAATAGTTTTGAACAATTTGCTGCAGCAATGACATTAAAGATTTGGGACATTATGTATGTTGTTATTATAGCTAAACAGTAAACACTGAGACACTTACACCCCTGTTGTTGCTATCTTTTTCTTCTAAAGCACACTAAATATATTGTTCTTGTTTGAAACACTGATTTATTTCTAAGGAAATTAGCAGTTTTTGCCAAGGGGCTGGGATAAATGACGAAATGTTCATTTTGAGGTTTACAATATTTAATTTTCTTATGCATAGTTTGCACATAATCCATTTTTCACACAAGTGCACCACTATTTAATATGGTAATGTTTAGCAAATATCAAAGTATGTTTATTGTCATATAGTATTTGTCAAAGTATTTGAAAACTCCTATTTATATTACTGTTAATTTGGAAAAATGTTTTGGTTCCTGATAACAAACCCAAACCCATAGGGCAATGAAGTTTTAATGCTCTTAATAACAACTCGCTTGTCAAGAAATGAGAAATAAATAAACTAATAGTTTTATTGCAGACAAGCTTGCAGAGAGCTTCTTACAGAAAGAAGAGTTAATGTATTTCCATTCCATTTGATGAAATGTAGGTGAAAAGTTTTGTGAACCATAATAAGCATGAAACATTTTAAACTTCCATAATTTTAATTTGTATACAAAAAAAACCTCTAAAGCAGTGATCAGGAAACTATGGCTCTGACAAAATCATGTGGCTCTCCAGCTGTCTTCCTTTTTTAACATATTTATATATACATGTGTGTATATAAAAAAAAAAAAAAAAAAAAAATATATATATATATATATATATATATATATATATATATATATATATATATATATATATATATATATATCATATATATATATATATATATATATATATATATATATATATATATCTATATATATAATATATATATATATATATAAACCATATGACACCAATTAAACTTCATGACACCAATACATTCAGAGGAACATAAAAATCTTCAAATTAAGTGGACAGAAACATATGCTTTTATTTAAAGCCCTGGTGTGTTATGCTCTGTCTGGTTTGCACATAACATATTTCCTCTTTTAAATAACTTATTGTTAAGACATTTTATTTATTTATTTAGCTTCTTATTTTAGATGTGTGTGGGTCTAAATCAAATTGTTATTAAAATGTTATTTTCTCAACAGTAAAAATACTATTTTCCCAGTTGCTGTTTGAAACATGTATTAGCCTAATTTAATACAGTTCTTCACCCATTCACTTACTCAACATGTGTTGCTGCATAATTTAGAGTTATTTGACTTAAGTTAAAATTGTTATTTAAATGTTGGTCTTAGAATTACATAAGACCAATAAAAAATAATTTTGTGAATTGTTGGCCATCTGGAAAGTATGTTCATTTATTATACAAGTACTCAGTATTTGCCTTTTGCTTCAATTACTGCCTCAATTTAGCGTAGCGTGGAGGTGATCAGTCTGTGGCCTGTGATCAGGTTTCTTTGACTGTGGCCTTCATCTTATCTTATCTTATCATTTTTCCCCTCATTTTCCTCTTTACAATGTTTTACAGATTCTCTATGGGGTGCAGGTCTTTTGAGTTTGCTGGCCAGTCAAGCACATCAACACCACGGTCATTTAACCATCTTTTGGTGCTTTTGGCAGGTGCCAAATCCTGCTGAAAAATGAAATCAGCATCTTTAAAAATCTGCTCAGTAGAGCGAAGCATCAAATGCTCTAAAATTGATAAATGGGTGCAGTAAAAACACAGTGGCCCAACACACAGTTGACATTGTACCTCAAATAATCATTGTAGACCCATAACCACCCATTACCACTGTAGAAACTGTAGCATTTTAATATGGGGGGGAAAATTAGCAAGCAACGTGGCCGCCATTCTCCACCATTATCTGTAACATTTTAAGATTGGGGTAATTAACTATATAATTGGGACAAATCAAAGACTTGTTTATGTTCTCCACCAATTGGTAACCGACAATCTAAGTTGAAATTACAACATGTATATCCAAATACTCATATTAATTATAACAGTTTATAATTAATTATGACTATTGAACTGAAGATTAAAGAAAGATTAAAGGAATCAATACTTAATTATTTGTGCAGCAATATAGCGAAACACGTGCAAATGTCAATGTGACCCCTGAGCCAAAAAGGTTGCCTACCCCTGCTGTAGGACCTTGGTTTCCAAATGAAATACAAAACTTGCTCTTACCTGAAGGTGAATGTTTATAGAAATATGTTTTTTTTTTTAGAAAAGGAAATGAAGCTTTTGTTAATTCGTTTTTTATTTAAATTCATTTTTCAGTAGATTTACATTTTTAACTCGAAGTGGCTCCAGTTCTGAAATAAACATGTGAACAACATTAGTGTTGTAGCAGTAACATTCTGGTCAGTTTGACCTTCAGTGAAACAGCTTAATTATCCACAAAACCATAGAAGTACTATTTTTTTTAATATGAAGTGTATTTGAAAACACACAATGGTATATTTCAGAGCTATTAAATAACTAACAATACGATTATGATGTCATTGTGCTTTTGGTGTGTTTGTGTTTCGCACCAAACTCATGAGGGATCTTCTCGCACACAATGGAGATGAAGTTGATAAAGCAAGTGAATATGGAGACATTGAAGGACGCTCCGATCACCAGGCCTTCAATGAAATTGTTAACGGCGTTACTAAGCGTGATCATCCATGCCAGGGTCTTTACTCTTGCCAGATTTGCACAGAAACCCTGTGAATTTACTTTTTTAATTGCAAGGAAAACTAAAACAAATTATTGTCAGTCAAAAAAATCTGTGATACGTAAAAAGTGCAGTTCTGGATCAGGTCAGAAATTGAGAAGTGCACTGGTGTAATGATTGATTTGACTGATACAAAATTAAAAAATTGATCTTTTATACACGTGTAAACTTTCTGATAGATTGTTAAATTGTTTATAGCAGACGTGGTGGTGTAGGCCACTATTTGTCTGCTGAATCCATCTATTGCCACAACATGTGCCACACTAAACATCACCATCTTCTCATTTTGGTCTAAGTGTAGTTTATGTACCACGTATTCAGCATTATAGGGGACTGCTGCTGCGTACTCCCTGAAACCAAGAGTTCACAAAACAAGCTGTTATAACAACACTGGCCCTGAATTACACCGTCACTCAGGAATAAACAATGATCATACATCATTTGAAATGTGCGCCCAAAAGTTGGTTCCACCTGTTAAACAAATCAGATTTTTGTATATTCATTATAATCACGGGTATGCATTAAACTAGTGTATTTGAGTTGTACACAAAAGAGTGTTCTTTTCATCCTTATTCATGTGTGACTCATTTGTCTCTTCAAATGCATTTTCACATTTGGTTAAAAATACAATATATAAAATATAACAATTCCCAGGTGTGAAATGGTGCTTTCAGACCATATTAATGATCGTTTCTGCATGCCCTGTTAAACATGCTATTGTAATCCTTTGTGTGAAATCCTGTAATCCATTGTAATCCTGTCTTTGCTCCCCCTGGTGGTGACTTTTGCAAATACTGATGAGAAAATATAGCATTCCGTGAATGAAAATAGAGATTTTTACAATTTCTTTTATTTCATTTTTAACTGTGCCATTTTTTGCATTTAGTCCCCCAGACGTAAATGAGTTTTCTATATTGTTTTATTATTTGTTAACTGTTTTGAATCAAATCATAAAACAAAATAACAAATCCGAAATTACATTATACCTGATTGGTTAATGCGATTTTAGATTAGTTATATTATTTTATGATGTGTTAATGTGTTTTGAAAGGAAATTATTTCAGGAGCACCTGTTTCTCACAGTGGCCACAAGGTGGGGTCGATCATTTACTCCGATGTTCCGGCGAGCTTCCCTTTCCACAGATAAATTACTCTAAGGATGCCGTGAAAAGATGCATTTTATCCCTGTAGACACAATCTCTGCAATAATATTTTTAATTCTGACATCAGCTAGAAATTAATGTGATAACTGTTAATGTTCTTTATTTTCTATCTTCAAGAGAAAGTAAAAAAGCTTATAAGTGCCTAAAAGAGTATGCGTATGAATGTTTGCATGTCAGGCTGGACTAAAAGAAGTTTGTGTCAATTTCTGATCATTTGAAGTAAACTCGAGGTTTTGCAGCATTAACATGTTGACAAAAATGTGCTATCAGGGTATTTCACCATGAGGGAAAGCAGCGTTGTGTGTGTGTGTGTGTGTGTGTGTGTGTGTGAGAGAGAGAGAGAGAGAGAGAGAGAGAGAGACAACAGAGTGTGAAATGACACTTCCTAGAGCAGTTAACTTCACCTGTTAATGTCAGAACTCCCTACAAGGGTTTTCTGTTCTGCCCTTCTTATAACACAATGTGGAAACAACAAGTTCCTCCATTTCATAAAACATTTCATCATGGATACTCTCCATGATGGCCTGGGTTAATATGAATGTGGATCTCCATCAGGTTAGTTAGAGCCAAACACCTCTGGCCCAAAATAAAAATGTTCTAATCTAACTGCAGCTCTTTCACACTTCACTGCATGGTATACATGTTATAAATGGAAAGATATCATGGCAGATGTGCTTTACTCATTCTTCTCAGGAAGCAGAGACACTGCTGGGATTTCCTGCTGATGGAGCTGGTGTTGAGTGACCAGTTGAGGTTCTCCGTCAGATATGAATTTGGTGTTCTTCACAATCTCCACAGAGGATCCATCAATGTTCATTGAAAAATGGCCGCTCTGTGCTCTGCTAAAGTTATTAGATCCCCTTTTTACAAGGTACCCCCCGGAGATTTAGATATTCCATAGAGGTTACCATCTTTAAGATCTACCACCCAGTAGCCCAACGACGGAATCCACTGGTGTGGGTGAAGCTAATATTCTTTAAGTAGGCCGCCCAGTGCTTGCTCATGCATAAAGAATAGTTTATTTTAGCCACTTAGTTTTAATTTGCTAAGTCAGTGATAGACAGGGATCAGCAGGTGTTGTCCTCGATGCTCCATCCGCTCATGAGCCTCTAGTTGTACTATCCTGGTCATAGTTTTGTGGTAACCACAGACTATATAATTTATTAGATATAAATGATCTCAGGAAATTTTAGAGTAATCAAGAATCTTACATTTATTTTCCAGGCTATAATCAATTAATACAAATTACCACATTAACACGTTAAACAAGTAAGCAATTAAAACAAGCAAGGTGATATAAATGATCAGCATGAAACCAATCTCTTATAAATGTATTTAACAAAGAATTGTTACAGAGTTGTTGCTAAATGCTTCAAATGTAACAAAATTGTTACTAGTTGCTTCCTATTGGCTGGTTACTTGAAGATTTGTATACTTTAAGAATTGCTAAAGTAATATTGAATTATGTATTTTACCTGGCAGAAGATGCACACAGAGAACTGTGCGGGAAGTTCTGACTACATACCGCTTCCCTGAGTGTTTCACCAAATTTCCTTAAATACCTGAACCACCATCCTAAACCCCCGGTCATAAAAGCTTGAGCAACCTTATGTCAAGGAAAGGGGTCAGTCTACTTCCACTTTCCCATCCCATGGGAGGTTTGGTAAAGTTCTCACATCAGCAGGACAGAATATCTTCATTTTTGATGTGTTCTACTAATATGAGAGTGAGAACATATTTTCAACCACCTTTATAATTATACCACACCTATAGTGTAAAATTGAATAGCTTTCAAATATAAGATGCAAGTATTAAGACTTCAATTACATGAGACTCCAAGTCACCTTTCCATGACCCTGCCGTATCCCCAGTGGGCAAGAGGGGGGCTAAAGGGTAACGATGTTCTTTGCAGATTATAAGTTTAACTGTTTTATTAAATGGAAGTTCCGATGTCTGGTCTCCTGAAGATAGTTGATGTTTAGAAAGTTAACTGTTTTATTACATGGAAGTTCTGGTGTCTGGCCTCAGTTGATCAGCCTTACAAAATCAACACCATCTCTTTAGTTTGGCCACATTCAGACACAGGTTGTTGGCTTTACACCAGGTAGATAGATGTTTCACCTCATGTCTGAACAAAAATCAGAACAAAATTAAATGATATTTCAATTTTAGTTGAGCCTGAGCCTGAGGTCAGAGGTCAAAGAAAAACAAAGTAGAACATTTTAATTTCATTTATACCATGGGTCATTGTAAAACAAATGGTAAAGACCAAACTTTAGTTATATCAGAGGTTAGAAACAAAAAAAAAAATCACCCCTCCTTGAACCACCACCTTATCATGGTGGAGGGGTTTGAGTAACCGGATGATCCTAGTAGCTATGTTGTTGGGGGCTATATGCCCCTGGTAGGGTCTCCCAAGGCGAACAGGTCCTTGGGGACGACTCAGACGAAGAGCGGTTCCATACCCCCTTATGAAGAAAAATATAAAATTAAGGACCGTAACGTCGCCCGGTATGGCGCAGCCGGGGCCCCTCCCTGAATCCAGGCCCGGGGCTGGGGCTCGAAAGCGAGCGCCTGGTGGCCGGGCCTCCACCCATGGGGCCCAGCCGGGCTCAGCCCGAATGAGCAACAGGGGGACACCTTCCCATGAGCCCACCACCTGCAGGAAGGCTCATAACGAACCGGTGCAATGTGGTTCGGGCAATGGTCAAAGGCGGAGGCCTCAACGACCCGACCTCTGGACACAGAGACTAGCTCTAGGGACATGGAATGTCACCTCGCTGGTGGGGAAGGAACCCGAGCTTGTGCGGGAGGTTGAGAGATAGTCAGGCTCACCTCCACTCACAGTCTGGGCTCTGGAACCATACTCCTCGAGAGAAGCTGGACTCTCCATTGTTCTGGAATTGCCCGCGGTGAGAGACGGCAGGCTGGCATGGGCCTGCTCATAGCCCCCCAGCTAAGCCAGCATGTATTGGAGTTTACCCCGGTGAACGAGAGGGTCATTTCCCTGTGCCTTCGGGTTTGGGAAAAGTCTCTCACTGTTGTTTGTGCCTATGGGCCAAATGGCAGTATTGAGTACCTGGCCTTCTTGGCGTCTCTGGGAGGGGTGCTATTAAACGCTCCGACTGGAGACTCCGTTGTTCTACTGGGGGACTTCAATGCCCACGTGGGCAATGACAGCGATACCTGGAGGGGTGTGATTGGGAGGAACGGCCCCCCCCGATATGAACCCGAGTGGTGCTCTGTTATTGGACTTCTGTGCTAGTCATATATAACGCATTAAGATTGGGGAAAATTAACGAGCAAGGTGCCCACTATTCTCCACCATAACATTGTAACGTATTAAGATTGGGGAAAATGAACGAGCAACGTGGCCTGCCATTATCCACCAATATAATGTTTAAGATAACGGGTAATTAACCATATATTTCTCCACCAGTCGGTAACCGACAATTTAAGTTGAAATTACAACATGTACATCCAAATACTCATATTAATTATAATGGTTTATAATTAATTATGACTATTGAATGTTGGATTGAAGATTAAAGGAATCAAGAGTCAAGTCAAGTCAAGTCAAGAGGTTTTTATTGTCATTTCAACCACATATAGCTGACGCAGTACACAGTGAAATGAGACAACATTTCTCCAGGACCCTGGTGCTTACACAAAACAACATATAACACGAATACAAGAACACAAGGCTGAGGACGAGACTAAGTTTGTCCTAGCTACATAAAGTGCATCGTGTGCAACCTGGTGCAAACAGCGCAAAGACAGTGAATAACAAACAACTAACACAATATAATAAAATAAAAAAACACAACAACAACAACCTAGTGCAAAGTATTCCAAAGTGTTCCAGTTTGGCTAGTGCAAAGGAACAATTAGAGCAGCAGTGATAAAAAGTAAATGTGCAAAATGTGCATGTAAACAGTAACACTGTCAATGAGATCAGTGTATACAATACACATGTAAAGGCCAGTGATGAGGTAGATAAATAATATAGCAGTGGATGGTGTGTGAGTGTACGTGTGAGTCCAGTTCCAGTTCTATGTGTTGAGAAATCTGATGGCTTGAGGGAAAAAATTATTACATAATCTGGTTGTGAGAGCCCGAATACTTCAGAACCTTTACACCAGGCTTTACACCAGGCTGATAGATGTTCCACCTCCTCTCTGTATGCTGACTCGTCGTTCCTGCTGATGAGACCCACCACGGTCGTGTCATCGGCGAACTTGATGATGTGGTTTGTGCTGTGTGTTGCAGCACAGTTGTGAGTCAGCAGAGTGAACAGCAGAGGGCTGAGCACACAGCCCTGAGGAACTCCAGTACTCAGAATCAACAGCTTAACTATTTGATCTGTTCGTCCGGCGAGCAGACAATATAATTATTCATTAATCCCAAGAAAAGTTATCTTCCTGGCCTAGAAAAATAACTCCAAGTTGGTCCAGAGCTGGTCTCACTTTATCTCTTCATTGTTTCTTTCGTTATTACTTATTAAAACAGCACTGTTTTATAAATAAAGTTTTATAGAACAATAAGAATAATGATGATAATTTCATAAAACATTGTTCAAGTTAACACACAGATCATGAGTTTCATAAACTAGAACCTCATACATACATTAACACATACAGGTATGTGTGTGTGTGTGTGTGTGTGTGTGTGTGTGTGTGTGTGTGTGTGTGTGACTGAGTTCAGGAAATGGGAGTTTGTTTGGGATTGAGTGACAGTATATGAGAGGCACAAAGTCAAAGATCAAGGGCCAGAAGTGCAGATAAGATGGCCTTATCTGTGAATGACCAGCCAGGTGTGGTCATAAAACTAGTGTGATGTGCAGCAGGCATCTTATGATGCAACTATATGTGAATGTGATCATTTAGAAATTTTGTCGATCCAAATGCACTACACATAGTTTGTCCATAACGAACACCATGTTCAAACACAAGGGTGTCCATCAGTACACATGGTACCAGGGCACCCTATGACGGAGATTGATGATAGACCTTGTGGTTGTTTCATCTGAGCTCCGTCCGTGTGTTTTGGACACTCGGGTGAAGAGAGGGGCGGAGCTGTCAACTGATCACCACCTGGTGGTGAGTTGGATTCGATGGCGGGGAAGGAAGCTGGACAGACTCGGGAGACCCAAACATATTGTGAGGGTGTGCTGGGAACGCCTAGCAGAACCCTCTGTCAGAGATATCTTTAACTCCCACCTCCGGCAGAGCTTCAACCAGATCCCGAGGGAGGTTGGAGACATTGAGTCTGAGTGGAACTTGTTCTCCACCTCCATTGTCGATGCAGCCATTCTGATATGTGGCCGTAAGGTCTCAGGTGCCTGTCGTGGCGGTAATCCCCGAACCCGGCTGGTGGTCACCAGAAGTAAGAGATGCAGTCAAGCTGAAGAAGGAGTCCTTCCAAGCCTGGTTGGCTCTTGAGACCTCAGAGGCAGCTGATGGGTACCGTCAGGCCAAGGCTGCGGCCTGGGTGGATCTCGGGTATGGGAGGAGTTCAGAGAGGCCATGGAGAGGGACTATCGGTCGGCCTCAAAGAAGTTCTGGCAAACTGTCAGGCATATCAGGAGGCGAAACAGTGCCCTGCCAAAACTGTCTACAGTGGAGGTGGGGAACTGTTGACTTCAACTGGGGACATCGTCGGACGGTGGAAGGAGTACTTTGAGGATCTCCTCAACCCCCGGAGTCATGCCTTCCGATGATGAAGCAGAGGCCATGGGCTCAGAGGTGGCATCATCTATCACCCAAGCTGAAGTCACCGAGGTAGTTGAGAAGCTTCTCGGTGGCAGAGCAGCGGGAGTGGATGAGATCCGCCCTGAGTACCTGAAGTCTCTGGATGTTGTGGGGCTGTCTTGGCTGACACTCCTCTGCAATATCACGTGGCAGATGGGGATGGTTTTCGACCTGGCCGTGGACCATTGGACAATCTCTATAACCTCTAAAGAGTGATGGAGGGATCATGGGAGTTTGCCCATTCGACCGTGTCCCTTGCTGCACTCTGTGGGGGGTGCTCCGGGACTATGGGGTCTGTGGCCCTCTGTTGAGGGCTGCTCGGTCAGTGTATGCACGGAGCAGGAGTTTGGTTCGCTTTGCCGTCAGTAAGGCAGTAAGACCTGTTTCCGGTGCATGTTGGACTCCAGCAAGGCTGCCCTTTGTCACCGATTCTGTTCATTATTTTTATGGACAGAATTTCTAGGAGCAGCCCGGGGCTGGAGGGAGTCTGGTTTGGGGACTACAGGATCTCGTCTCTGCTTTTTGCTGATGATGTTGTAACGAAATTAGCTTGAATTTAAATATTTAAAATATAATTACAACAAAGTTATAATTAACGATAAATATTCAAATTGGGGTAATAATTAAGATCCGCAGAATCAATAATACAATTACTTGATCTGTTCGTCCGCCGGACAGACAATATAACTATTTACCAATTCTGGTAAAGGTTATCTTCCAGGCCTTAGAAGAGTACCTTTATAAAATATTTGAGCATGTAGCAAGATCAACACTCAGTGACTTCGAGATCATGAGCAGGACACAGAGAGACTTACTTGTGAATAAAATACATTTAATAATTGTGAAACATATAACACCAACTAAACTACAACATACATACACACGAATAATACCACAAAGTAGATGCTAGCGAAAGAGAGTAAGTGTAAGAATGCCTAGGAAGAAAGGAGAGTGAAAGGAGAAATAGAAAAAGGTAATTAGAAATTAAAGGAGGAGAGAGATATCAGAAGAAATAGTGTTAGAATTTTCAGTTGTCCGCGTGTGAAGATCGTTCTCCTGCTGCGATTCTACGAGCGCTCGGGAGCACTGAATACACCAACACAAGCAGTTGTAGCAATGAGTGATTTATTCAGAATGCTCAAAGAAGGGTGGTTACATACAGAGTATATATAGGGAGAAATGGGAAGGATCGCGTAAGAGCAAATCATCCGGTGTGTGTGTGCAAGATTAACAAAGGGCGGGGGTGTGCATGGTTAGCACACCCAAGCTTTTTGTCGCATCAGCAGATGTTCAGCACCCGAGGATAAAAACGGGAAGTTGCAACATACTCAGTTCTCGTTAAAAGGAAGTAACCATAACTTTAAGGCAATAAAGAGAAGTAGGGCAGAAAGGAGTTGTGTTTTTTTGACTCATGCCTATAAAAGGAAAGGAAGTTATGTGTACGTACAGATCTAGAGGTCACGTATGCGCTGAAGATAAAGAACAAAGTTAACAGACTGTGTTGTTAATCAGATGTGTCTTACAAATGCTGTGTTGGCAGATAAGGTTAAAGGACTGTCTTTAAAGTCGTTAGGGCAAGACCCAACTGCCGGAGGTTCACACGAGTTAAGGGCTTTGGTGTTCAAGACCCAACTGCCTTTCACACAGGAGAAACCCGTTAGGGGGTGTTGTTTTCCATTAGACATAAGTTTAACACTTTATATCAAATATTCTCACAATCCCCTCTTTTAAACTTATGTCAAAACCTAGTGCATCTTAAACGCGGAGGTCTTGTGTGACGGGGATGTGTAGCATAGACGTCACGCATTTTAAAGTGCGGTTCGATCTGGATCTGGGCGGGGTACCGAGACGAGATGTTGCTAGCATCGAAGACTACAATAGTGGTACTACGTAAAGCCGATCCTACATAACAATCATCGATCATTCGCTTGTATAGAGGATCACCTGAATTATTAAAGAGATAGTCATAGTGGGTCAGATTCGAGCCTTTTAGAGCTTTGGTATCATTCAGAAGACCTGTGGACTGGCAGGCATTAACTCGGGCATTCGGGGTTTCACGGGGTGACATAATTCAAACGGACGCTAATAATGTAAGGGTAAAATTTTCCGAGGTGAAACGAGGGGGTGTTGTTTTCCATTAGACATTGTCCGCTAATAAGTTGGATGACACCACACGTCGTGAGGTATGTTCAAATATGGTCTCACTAATGGCGCAGACCCCTCTTAGAAACTAAGGGTAAGCATGGTTTTCCAAAACCAGGCATCTTAAACCCGTTAGGATGGTGGGGGCATATTCTCACAATCCCCTCTTTTAAACTTATGTCAATAAACCTAGTGCATCTTAAACGCGGAGGTCTTGTTACGGAACTATGTGGACAGATGCTAAAGGCAGTGCCTACATGTAGGGCATACGACCATGGCATACGTAACATGATTGATTAGTATATTGCCGGGCGCTCCAGCGAGCAAACTGCCAAAACGTGTTATTCGTGTTTATCATGTGGATGGGCTGTGGTGGCTCCGCATAAAGGAGTGTTACAAAAATAAGAAAATACAAAAACAATCAAATACATAATTTATGTGTATGTGTTAAGGTGTGATGTCTTCTGTTCTTCACTGTTCCAGGTGGGCTCGGCAATTGAGCGGACACCACCAGCTAGGGATTTAGGGATTTGCCTCACGGATTGTTCTTTGTTTTCGGACACCAGCCCTACGATGATCTTCTTTGTTTTCCACGATGATCTTCCAACAGGAGCTCCTTTTCCGTTCCTTTTCTTTTCCCTAGAGCAAGCAGAGCAAGCAGTGCAGGTGGGACGTGTCCCAGGATCCGGCACCACCAAAGTAATGGGCGGTGGCACAGGTGTTGGATGAGGCTTGTATAGTGTATTCAAGAGGTCTTCAATGGAGTTCATCTATACTGTGATTAGAGACAGTGGTTAGTTCATAACAATTCATATATTACTACCATCATCACCTCCTTTGGGAGCGGGCTCTTGGGGCGCAGGTTTGAGTCTGCTAGCGTGGATCCACTGTGGAAAAAGATCAGTTAGCACAGCAGTTCTTGTTACAGCTAGTACTTCTGCGGGGTTGCTATAGAGTGGTTGATTCATAGCCAGATCTGAGGGTTTGTGGTACATCTTTACCAAAACCTTTTGTCCCACCTCAAAGGGATGGGTGTTGTTACTGGACAGGTGAGGCTTGGCCTGATTTACCTGAGTCCAATATTTGTCCAATGTTTTGAGCAACCCTGCAGAATACTCCCCCAAATGTACATCCAGATCACCTGTCCCCACGGCCTCCACCCCTCTTCGCCAAGGAATGGGGAATGGTCGTCCCATAACAATTTCGTAGGGTGACAGATCACCCAGAGCAGCCCTAGGCATCATGCGCATATCGGCTAGTACTACAGGAATTACATTCAACCAATTGTTCGTTCCGGTGTCTTGCATGGCCTTTCTAAGTTTTCCCTTTATCGTTCTGTTAGCCCTTTCAACCATGCCTGAAGACTGGGGATGATATGGGATGTGGAAACGCCAGTTAATGCTTAGTTCTTTACAAAGTAGTTGCGTCACTTTCGAAGTGAAAGGAGTGCCTTTGTCCGAATCAATGCCTACAGGTATGCCGTATCTCGGGATGATTTCTGTGGTCAGGGTTTTAACTACCACGTTTGCGTTTTCTTTGGTACAGGGGAAAGCTTCTATCCACCTAGAAAATTTATCTACCATCACCAGCAGGTACTTATACGGACCTTTCTTTGGCATATGTGTGAAATCGATCTGCCATTCCTGGAATGGTGTGTTTGGTGTGGGAAGGTGTTCATGTTTTGCAGAGGGTTTTGATAGATTGTTCTGAGCACATATGAGACAACCGTCTAAGTATCGTACTGACTTTAGCCTGCATATGCTCTATGCAAAAAAGTGATTTCATCTGATCTATTACCCCTCTTCGTCCGCGATGAGTGGAACCATGAAATTCGCGGACGAGAAAGGGAAGACAATGTTGGGGCAGACAAAGGCGACCAGTGGAGTCTCTCCAGATACCGTCACTCTGAACCGAGCCATGAGAGATCCAGAATTTCTGGTCCTCCACCGAGGCAGATGCTTGAAGATCTGCTAAGTCCACGCTAGGCAGGAGTGCGCTCTGTAACGGAGACTGGGATACACAAGAGACATTTAGTTCTGGGTATAGCGGCGCATGCTGTGCGGCCTGTTTCGCATGGTGATCGGCTAAAGAATTACCCTTGATCTCATCTGTCTGACCTGTTGCATGGGCCCGTGTTTTTACAATAGCTAGAGCGTTAGGCTGGTGGCAAGCCGCAATGAGATCCTGTACTAGGGAAGCATGGGAGATGGGTTTACCATCAGCGGCACAAAACCCTCGTGACTGCCAAATCCTGCCAAAATCGTGAGCGACCCCAAAGGCATATCGAGAATCGGTATAAATAGTGACATCCTTTCCCGCGGATAAGATGCATGCACGAGTAAGAGCAAAGAGTTCAGCCGCTTGCGCTGAGGAAAAAGGTAAGGAATGGGCTTCAACAACAACATTAGGCAGACGGCAGACAGAATAGCCGGTAAGATACGTACCGTCCCTTGGTTTAGAACATGATCCGTCTACAAAAAGAACGTCCCCTGAAATCAGAGGTGTAGAAGAGAGATCCGGCCTAATGCTTGTAGCATGCACAATTTCGAGTAAGCAATCGTGCTGTTTGGATTCGTCCGGGTACGAATCATCTTGCGCGGAGATTAATCGGTGCAGTGCGTGTGCGACAGTATCGAGAGAGGAAGAAGCCTTAATAGTTAGGTTCTCAGTAGCCAGTAAGGTAGCCTCATATCCTGAACGTCTTTGGGCGGACATATGTTGTGTATTTATGTGGCGAAGAATGTACGCAACCTGGTGAGGAGTGTGCAACGTTAGTGGGTGCGAGAGAACTATCTTTTCCGCATCCTGGACCATTAATGCACAGGCAGCGACAGCTCGTAGACAAGCAGGCAACCCCTGCGCTACAGTGTCTAATACTTTAGATAGGAACGCGCAAGGTCTCATACCTCCACCGTGATCCTGGGCCAGTACCGCAGCAGCTGTGCCCGAGTGTGTAGACACGTACAGATGGAAGGGTAGCGAGTAGTTAGGTAGTCCTAACGCCGGGGCGTTGCACAGAGCTTGTTTGAGGGCGTCGTAGGCGTGCAGCATATCCTCAGTCCATACCAACGGTTGTGTGAGAGGATCGGAATGGTGTATGGCTGCACGGAGGCACTTGTCGTACAGGGAACAGTCAGGTATCCACTGTCTACAGTAGTTTATCAGCCCGAGGAAGGCCATCAGCGCATGCTTGGTGGCTGGGCGCATGGTGTCCACGATCACCTTCACGCGGTCCGGTGTGAGACGGCGTGTTCCTTGTGATAGTTCATAACCCAGATACCGCACGCTGGGGAGACAAAACTGTAGTTTAGTCCTTGATACCTTAAAGCCCTTTTCAGCGAGGAGATTCAGCAGCGCTAGAGACGCTTGTTCACAAATCTCGGCGGATACGGCCGACACCAGCAGGTCATCAGCGTACTGCAGGACTCTGGCACCCGGAGGGAGAGGCAAGTCGACCAAGGCGTTCCTTACCGTCGATGAAAATACGGACAGGAGAGTCGATGAAACCCTGTGGTAATCGCGTCCACGTATACTGTTGCCCCACTGTGCGTGAATGCGAATAGCGGCTGGGTATTTACTTCAACAGGTACGCTGAAAAATGCGGAACATAAGTCAATGACAGAAAAATGAGAATGGTCATGCGGGATCGAGGCCATGATCGAATGTACATCAGGGACGATAGGTGCTACGGGTATGATAAGATCATTTATTCATTTAAGTCCTGTGTGAAACGCCAAGTCCCATCCGGTTTTGGGACTGGATTAACTGGAGTATTGTACGGACTTGTGCAAGGCACCAGAACACCTTGATCTAGTAACGCCTGTAGAATTTTGTCAATGCCTTCAGCTTTCGCGGGAGATAAAGGGTATTGCTTGATATACACTGGATCTAAGTGTTTAACTCGGGCCTCATAAGGTTCGCAGGTTTACCAGTCCTACCTGGTCCTTGTGTTCAGCCCAAAGAGAACTAGGTACAGATAGCAGCACAGGGGGTATAGGAGGGGGAGGGGAAAGAGAAAGAGAAGAAAGAGCGGAAACATTGTGCGGGACAGCTCTCCCTTCCAGGGATACAACGTCCGGCAGATCGTCGTCGAGGGTTCTCACTATCAGCGAGGAGCCTGAGAACGACAGGGTAAGATTAAGCATGCTCATAAGATCACGTCCTAGCAGATTGAAAGGGCATTCAGGCATATATACGAAAGAGTGAGTTAGAGTGAGGCTGGGGTCATTTTTACATGACACCCTGATAGGGGGCAGTTATCGGTGAAGAGAAAGGAACCCCAATTGATTCCCACAGAGCTAACGGACCGTGCAGAAAGAGGCCACCTCGTAATCCTTCCCCAGTGAAGACATAGTCGCCCCGGTATCCAAAAGGAACAGGTACGATCTATTATCTACTTTCAGGCTCAATACCGGAAGGTCTTGTGCCTGAGGAGAGTTAAAAGAGAGGTTTAACATGGAGACGGTCGAGGGGCTCGAACTCTGCGGGCAGCCCTAGTATTGGGGGCGGTATGGCGACTGTGGCGGCAGGGCAGGTCCCGCATGTTGAGGTGGCCCTGTCTGGCGCGACACAGGGTCCGAGTCACCTCCAGATTCGTTCCTCTGCTTCTTTCTACACTCCCGGGCCCAGTGTCCTTCGATCCCACAATAAAAACATTTCCCTGCCCGGCGACCTCTCTTACTATCATTCTGATTATTCCACCTTCGATTGTTTCCCTTCTGCATGCGTCCCTTTCCGCTAGCTCCCTGTGTTACTACCAGACATGCCTTATTCTTCAACGTCAAACAACCCATCGCCTTCTATCGTTCTCAGCCTCTGACCTGCGTGTTCCAACTTTAAGTTACTTCTATCACTCCATTGATGTTTCAACACATCCTGCACTTCGGGCCGACAGTTAGCCAGGAAGGTATTAAGGAACAGGGGATTAGGGTGTCTCAGATCTAAATCCATTCCTCCCAACCCCTGCCATACTTCTATAAAATCTCGTCCAAAATCGCCCTGGGGATTCACCCTTTTCTTGCTTACAATTAGTCACCTGTGAGAGGTCTCGATTCCCTTGTCTCTTCCCCAACAGATATTTTGAGCAACTCTTTTCTCAATGTTTTTAAGGCGTCGGGGTCATCCTTCCAAAAAAAAATGAGTTTCCACCCGACTAGTTATTTTCACTCGCATCTGCTCCCTGCTTTTCCGGTTTTAATTGATCGTGCAATGTCATTTTCTTGGGCTCAATACGGGGACCTGGGTGAGGATCTCATCCTCATCATAATGTTCGCCCATTTTATTCTGTAGAATAAATCTAAAATCTGCCCCAGTTAATTGGCAGTGTCTGCAAGATCTCAAGAGCATGTCCACAAAAGGCATAGGTTTGTCTGGTGATGGCAGCATGCTAAGTATGTCTTTCAACGCGGAAGGGGAAGGCGGAAGCACGTCGACACCTTTCCTTTTCGCTACCCACACATGTGCATGGTTCCATGGTGGGGGGTCGATAGCGGATCCTTCATCCGGCCCGACGTCGTCATCCTCCTCCGAGGACGACGAGGAGGGGTCGTTGTCTTGGGCAGAGACCGTCCTCGCGATCTCCTTAGTGGGTTTGTGCTTCACCACTTGCTCCGCGACCATTGCAGCGACGGGTGCGGAATGCGTGACTTAAATTGTACGGGGGAGGTTTGCACGGAGGAACGGCAGTTTGTGCCTCGGGTTTAAGGGACTTTTTACCCCCTGCCTTCGATACAGGCCTCGGGATTCCCTTTAGTACAGATTTCAGCGTATACACATTTTTTCCATCATCCCACACCTTCCTTCATTTTATACCATACACCATAAGATTCTTCCATGTATGCATAATCCCACCCAGGGTCTCCAATACCCTTGTATATCATACGGTGCGCGGATGCCAGGAACCCTGGGTCAAATGTCCCGACTCGCGGGTACGGAGGGATCTGAGGATTTGCCTCAGCCCACCCTGCTAAGTTATCTATATAGGGGTTAACACTATATGTCTGTCCACATCGTATCATCCAAGCAACGGGGGTCTCATCGGGCTGTGGCCGGGGAAAAGATGTCTGCCCTCCCATAATCGCGTAAGGTTCACGATCGTGCACACACGGATAACTCTGTGATCAAATCAGATTTTTATTTTTCTTGCGCGCCTGCCCAACTATCCTAGTTGAGGATTACCTCCTGATTGTCTCAAGATAGACCAATCAGGGAAAACACCGTCTCCGTTCTACACGAAGGTATATCTACTCGTTCGACTCTCGCGAAGGTAGAACTAAACAACATATGAATACTGCCAACCAGGAAGCCTTTGTCAAAGAAATAACTTTGTTGCTTACCTGATTGAGAGTAATCACGTCGGGGTCACCAAAGAACTGTTAGAATTTTCAGTTGTCCGCGTGTGAAGATCGTTCTCCTGCTGCGATTCTACGAGCGCTCGGGAGCACTGAATACACCAACACAAGCAGTTGTAGCAATGAGTGATTTATTCAGAATGCTCAAAGAAGGGTGGTTACATACAGAGTATATATAGGGAGAAATGGGAAGGATCGCGTAAGAGCAAATCTTCCGGTGTGTGTGTGCAAGATTAACAAAGGGCGGGGGTGTGCATGGTTAGCACACCCAAGCTTTTTGTCGCATCAGCAGATGTTCAGCACCTGAGGATAAAAACGGGAAGTTGCAACATACTCAGTTCTCGTTAAAAGAAGTAACCATAACTTTAAGGCAATAAAGAGAAGTAGGGCAGAGGAGTTGTGTTTTTTTGACTCATGCCTATAAAAGGAAAGGAAGTTATGTGTACGTACAGATCTAGAGGTCACGTATGCGCTGAAGACAAAAGGAACAGACTGTTTGTTAATCAGATGTCTTAAATGCTGTGTTGGCAGATAAGGTTAAAGGGCTTTGGTCGTTAGGGCAAGACCCAACTGCCTTTCACACGAGAATGTTCAAAAACAGGAAACCCGAGGGGGTGTTGTTTTCCATTAGACATAAGTTTAACACTTTATATCAAATATTCTCACATTCACCATTTCGGTTATTATTATGAAAAATCATATTTTTATCATGACTTTCATATTTTTATGAAAAATGTCACATTTTTGTCAAAACAGTGATGTGTCCTACACCATTTCATCGAATACATGCGAATTGGTTTGGGTCAAGTGCCTCGTGCCCGGCGCGACACAATGATCTTTTAGAAAACTGCTTTCTGTTCGTCCTAGAGAGCTCTCGTTGGCCGCAAACGCGTTTTCAGCTCCGGAGAAGCACCTTTTTCTCCACACATGCACGGCTGAACCTAAAACATTCTCTTTTAAGGTTTTTGCTGAAAAATCACTTTCCAGATGTTTTTCGATCATATTTCTCAGTTTTTGACATTTTTTCATCATTTCGGTTATCAATATGAAAAATCATATTTTTATCATAACTTTCATATTTTTATGAAAAATGTCATATTTTTGTCAAAACGTGATGTGTCCTACACCATTTCATCGAATACATGCGAATTGGTTTGGGTCAAGTGCCTCGTGCCACCTCACAATGATCTTTTAGAAAACAGCTTTCTGTTCGTCCTAGAGAGCTCTCGTTGGCCGCAAACGCGTTTTCAGCTCCGGAGATGCACCTTTTTCTTCACACATGCACGGCTGAACCTAAAACATTCTCTTTTAAGGTTTTTGATGAAAAATCACTTTCCAGATGTTTTTCGATCATATTTCTCAGTTTTTGACATTTTTTTCATCATTTCGGTTATTCAATTATGAAAAATCATATTTTTATCATAACTTTCATATTTTTTATGAAAAATGTCATATTTTTGTCAAAACATGATGTGTCCTACACCATTTCATCGAATACATGCGAATTGGTTTGGGTCAAGTGCCTCGTGCCAGCTCGACACAATGATCTTTTAGAAAACAGCTTTCTGTTCGTCCTAGAGAGCTCTCGTTGGCCGCAAACGCGTTTTCAGCTCCGGAGAAGCACCTTTTTCTCCACACATGCACGGCTGAACCTAAAACATTCTCTTTTAAGGTTTTTGATGAAAAATCACTTTCCAGATGTTTTTCGATCATATTTCTCAGTTTTTGACATTTTTTTCATCATTTCGGTTATCAATATGAAAAATCATATTTTTATCATAACTTTCATATTTTTATGAAAAATGTCATATTTTTGTCAAAACATGATGTGTCCTACACCATTTCATCGAATACATGCGAATTGGTTTGGGTCAAGTGCCTCGTGCCAGCGCCTCACAATGATTTTTTAGAAAACAGCTTTCTGTTCGTCCTAGAGAGCTCTCGTTGGCCGCAAACGCGTTTTCAGCTCCGGAGATGCACCTTTTTCTTCACACATGCACGGCTGAACCTAAAACATTCTCTTTTAAGGTTTTTGATGAAAAATCACTTTCCAGATGTTTTTCGATCATCATATTTCTCAGTTTTTTTTTGACATTTTTTCATCATTTCGGTTATTCAATATGAAAAATCATATTTTTATCATAACTTTCATATTTTTATGAAAAATGTCATATTTTTGTCAAAACATGATGTGTCCTACACCATTTCATCGAATACATGCGAATTGGTTTGGGTCAAGTGCCTCGTGCCACCTCGACACAATGATCTTTTAGAAAACAGCTTTCTGTTCGTCCTAGAGAGCTCTCGTTGGCCGCAAACGCGTTTTCAGCTCCGGAGAAGCACCTTTTTCTCCACACATGCACGGCTGAACCTAAAACATTCTCTTTTAAGGTTTTTGATGAAAAATCACTTTCCAGATGTTTTTCGATCATATTTCTCAGTTTTTGACATTTTTTTCATCATTTCGGTTATCAATATGAAAAATCATATTTTTATCATAACTTTCATATTTTTATGAAAAATGTCATATTTTTGTCAAAACACGATGTGTCCTACACCATTTCATCGAATACATGCGAATTGGTTTGGGTCAAGTGCCTCGTGCCAGCGCCTCACAATGATTTTTTAGAAAACAGCTTTCTGTTCGTCCTAGAGAGCTCTCGTTGGCCGCAAACGCGTTTTCAGCTCCGGAGAATGCACCTTTTTCTTCCACACATGCACGGCTGAACCTAAAACATTCTCTTTTAAGGTTTTTGATGAAAAATCACTTTCCAGATGTTTTTCGATCATATTTTCTCAGTTTTTGACATTTTTTCATCATTTCGGTTATTAATTATGATAAATCATATTTTTATCATAACTTTCATATTTTTATGAAAAATGTCATATTTTTGTCAAAACATGATGTGTCCTACACCATTTCATCGAATACATGCGAATTGGTTTGGGTCAAGTGCCTCGTGCCAGCCCGACACAATGATTTTTTAGAAAACAGCTTTCTGTTCGTCCTAGAGAGCTCTCGTTGGCCGCAAACGCGTTTTCAGCTCCGGAGAAGCACCTTTTTCTTCCACACATGCACGGCTGAACCTAAAACATTCTCTTTTAAGGTTTTTGATGAAAAATCACTTTCCAGATGTTTTTCGATCATATTTCTCAGTTTTTGACATTTTTTCATCATTTCGGTTATTATTATGAAAAATCATATTTTTATCATAACTTTCATATTTTTATGAAAAATGTCATATGTTTGTCAAAACATGATGTGTCCTACACCATTTCATCGAATACATGCGAATTGGTTTGGGTCAAGTGCCTCGTGCCAGCGCCTCACAATGATTTTTTAGAAAACAGCTTTCTGTTCGTCCTAGAGAGCTCTCGTTGGCCGCAAACGCGTTTTCAGCTCCGGAGAAGCACCTTTTTCTTCCACACATGCACGGCTGAACCTAAAACATTCTCTTTTAAGGTTTTTGATGAAAAATCACTTTCCAGATGTTTTTCGATCATATTTCTCAGTTTTTGACATTTTTTTTCATCATTTCGGTTATTAATATGAAAAAATCATATATTTTTATCATAACTTTCATATTTTTATGAAAAATGTCATATTTTTGTCAAAACGTGATGTGTCCTACACCATTTCATCGAATACATGCGAATTGGTTTGGGTCAAGTGCCTCGTGCCAGCCCGACACAATGATTTTTTAGAAAACAGCTTTCTGTTCGTCCTAGAGAGCTCTCGTTGGCCGCAAACGCGTTTTCAGCTCCGGAGAAGCACCTTTTTCTTCCACACATGCACGGCTGAACCTAAAACATTCTCTCTTTTAAGGTTTTTGATGAAAAATCACTTTCCAGATGTTTTTCGATCATATTTCTCAGTTTTTGACATTTTTTCATCATTTCGGTTATTAATATGAAAAATCATATTTTTATCATAACTTTCATATTTTTATGAAAAATGTCATATTTTTGTCAAAACATGATGTGTCCTACACCATTTCATCGAATACATGCGAATTGGTTTGGGTCAAGTGCCTCGTGCCAGCGCGCACAATGATCTTTTAGAAAACAGCTTTCTGTTCGTCCTAGAGAGCTCTCGTTGGCCGCAAACGCGTTTTCAGCTCCGGAGAAGCACCTTTTTCTTCCACACATGCACGGCTGAACCTAAAACATTCTCTTTTAAGGTTTTTGATGAAAAATCACTTTCCAGATGTTTTTCGATCATACTTTCTCAGTTTTTGACATTTTTTCATCATTTCGGTTATTAATATGAAAAATCATATTTTTATCATAACTTTCATATTTTTATGAAAAATGTCATATTTTTGTCAAAACATGATGTGTCCTACACCATTTCATCGAATACATGCGAATTGGTTTGGGTCAAGTGCCTCGTGCCAGCTCGACACAATGATCTTTTAGAAAACAGCTTTCTGTTCGTCCTAGAGAGCTCTCGTTGGCCGCAAACGCGTTTTCAGCTCCGGAGAAGCACCTTTTTCTTCCACACATGCACGGCTGAACCTAAAACATTCTCTTTTAAGGTTTTTGATGAAAAATCACTTTCCAGATGTTTTTCGATCATACTTTCTCAGTTTTTGACATTTTTTCATCATTTCGGTTATCAATATGAAAAATCATATTATTTTTATCATAACTTTCATATTTTTATGAAAAATGTCATATTTTTGTCAAAACGTGATGTGTCCTACACCATTTCATCGAATACATGCGAATTGGTTTGGGTCAAGTGCCTCGTGCCAGCAGCGCCGACACAATGATTCTTTTAGAAAAACAGCTTTCTGTTCGTCCTAGAGAGCTCTCGTTGGCCGCAAACGCGTTTTCAGCTCCGGAGATGCACCGTTTTCTTCACACATGCACGGCTGAACCTAAAACATTCTCTTTTAAGGTTTTTGCTGAAAAATCACTTTCCAGATGTTTTTCGATCATATTTCTCAGTTTTTGACATTTTTTCATCATTTCGGTTATTAATATGAAAAATCATATTTTTATCATAACTTTCATATTTTTATGAAAAATGTCATATTTTTGTCAAAACATGATGTGTCCTACACCATTTCATCGAATACATGCGAATTGGTTTGGGTCAAGTGCCTCGTGCCAGCGCCTCACAATGATTTTTTAGAAAACAGCTTTCTGTTCGTCCTAGAGAGCTCTCGTTGGCCGCAAACGCGTTTTCAGCTCCGGAGAAGCACCTTTTTCTTCCACACATGCACGGCTGAACCTAAAACATTCTCTTTTAAGGTTTTTGCTGAAAAATCACTTTCCAGATGTTTTTCGATCATACTTTCTCAGTTTTTGACATTTTTTCATCATTTCGGTTATCAATATGAAAAATCATATTTTTATCATAACTTTCATATTTTTATGAAAAATGTCATATTTTTGTCAAAACATGATGTGTCCTACACCATTTCATCGAATACATGCGAATTGGTTTGGGTCAAGTGCCTCGTGCCAGCGCCTCACAATGATTTTTTAGAAAAAACAGCTTTCTGTTCGTCCTAGAGAGCTCTCGTTGGCCGCAAACGCGTTTTCAGCTCCGGAGATGCACCTTTTTCTTCACACATGCACGGCTGAACCTAAAACATTCTCTTTTAAGGTTTTTGCTGAAAAATCACTTTCCAGATGTTTTTCGATCATATTTCTCAGTTTTTGACATTTTTTTCATCATTTCGGTTATCAATATGAAAAATCATATTTTTATCATAACTTTCATATTTTTATGAAAAATGTCATATTTTTGTCAAAACGTGATGTGTCCTACACCATTTCATCGAATACATGCGAATTGGTTTGGGTCAAGTGCCTCGTGCCAGCGCCTCACAATGATTTTTTAGAAAACAGCTTTCTGTTCGTCCTAGAGAGCTCTCGTTGGCCGCAAACGCGTTTTCAGCTCCGGAGAAGCACCTTTTTCTTCCACACATGCACGGCTGAACCTAAAACATTCTCTTTTAAGGTAGGTTTTTGATGAAAAATCACTTTCCAGATGTTTTTCGATCATATTTCTCAGTTTTTGACATTTTTTCATCATTTCGGTTATCAATATGAAAAATCATATTTTTATCATAACTTTCATATTTTTATGAAAAATGTCATATTTTTGTCAAAACGTGATGTGTCCTACACCATTTCATCGAATACATGCGAATTGGTTTGGGTCAAGTGCCTCGTGCCAGCGCCTCACAATGATTTTTTTAGAAAACAGCTTTCTGTTCGTCCTAGAGAGCTCTCGTTGGCCGCAAACGCGTTTTCAGCTCCGGAGATGCACCTTTTTCTTCACACATGCACGGCTGAACCTAAAACATTCTCTTTTAAGGTTTTTGCTGAAAAATCACTTTCCAGATGTTTTTCGATCATATTTCTCAGTTTTTGACATTTTTTCATCATTTCGGTTATCAATATGAAAAATCATATTTTTATCATAACTTTCATATTTTTTATGAAAAATGTCATATTTTTGTCAAAACGTGATGTGTCCTACACCATTTCATCGAATACATGCGAATTGGTTTGGGTCAAGTGCCTCGTGCCAGCGCCTCGACACAATGATTTTTTAGAAAACAGCTTTCTGTTCGTCCTAGAGAGCTCTCTCGTTGGCCGCAAACGCGTTTTCAGCTCCGGAGAAGCACCTTTTTCTTCCACACATGCACGGCTGAACCTAAAACATTCTCTTTTAAGGTTTTTGATGAAAAATCACTTTCCAGATGTTTTTCGATCATATTTCTCAGTTTTTGACATTTTTTCATCATTTCGGTTATCAATATGAAAAATCATATTTTTATCATAACTTTCATATTTTTATGAAAAATGTCATATTTTTGTCAAAACGTGATGTGTCCTACACCATTTCATCGAATACATGCGAATTGGTTTGGGTCAAGTGCCTCGTGCCAGCGCCTCACAATGATTTTTTAGAAAACAGCTTTCTGTTCGTCCTAGAGAGCTCTCGTTGGCCGCAAACGCGTTTTCAGCTCCGGAGATGCACCTTTTTCTTCACACATGCACGGCTGAACCTAAAACATTCTCTTTTAAGGTTTTTGCTGAAAAATCACTTTCCAGATGTTTTTCGATCATATTTCTCAGTTTTTGACATTTTTTCATCATTTCGGTTATCAATATGAAAAATCATATTTTTATCATAACTTTCATATTTTTATGAAAAATGTCATATTTTTGTCAAAACGTGATGTGTCCTACACCATTTCATCGAATACATGCGAATTGGTTTGGGTCAAGTGCCTCGTGCCAGCGCCGACACAATGATTTTTTAGAAAACAGCTTTCTGTTCGTCCTAGAGAGCTCTCGTTGGCCGCAAACGCGTTTTCAGCTCCGGAGAAGCACCTTTTTCTCCACACATGCACGGCTGAACCTAAAACATTCTCTTTTTAAGGTTTTTGATGAAAANTCTTTTAGAAAACAGCTTTCTGTTCGTCCTAGAGAGCTCTCGTTGGCCGCAAAAACGCGTTTTCAGCTCCGGAGATGCACCTTTTTCTTCACACATGCACGGCTGAACCTAAAACATTCTCTTTTAAGGTTTTTGATGAAAAATCACTTTCCAGATGTTTTTCGATCATATTTCTCAGTTTTTGACATTTTTTCATCATTTCGGTTATTAATATGAAAAATCATATTTTTATCATAACTTTCATATTTTTATGAAAAATGTCATATTTTTGTCAAAACATGATGTGTCCTACACCATCATTCATCGAATACATGCGAATCGGTTTGGGTCAAGTGCCTCCAGCACGTGCGATTCAATGATTCTTTAGAAAAACACTTTCTCTGCGATAGTATATATCGGAAACGAAACGCCAAAATGTAATTTATGGCCGGGCAGTCAGAGGTCCAGACATTATGACCCCCGTCCCTGACCATTTTGTGGACTGTGCTTATGGAAAATGTCATATTTTTCAAAACTGTCCTACACATTTCTTCTGAAAAGTCATCTAGATCTTTTAGAAAACAGCTTTCTGTTCGTCCTAGAGAGCTCTCGTTGGCCGCAAACGCGTTTTCAGCTCCGGAGAAGCACCTTTTTCTCCACACATGCACGGCTGAACCTAAAACATTCTCTTTTAAGGTTTTTGATGAAAAATCACTTTCCAGATGTTTTTCGATCATATTTCTCAGTTTTTGACATTTTTTCATCATTTCGGTTATAAATATGAAAAATCATATTTTTATCATAACTTTCATATTTTTATGAAAAATGTCATATTTTTGTCAAAAAATTTT
Source organism: Kryptopterus vitreolus (assembly GCA_030449085.1). Lineage (NCBI taxonomy): Eukaryota > Metazoa > Chordata > Actinopteri > Siluriformes > Siluridae > Kryptopterus > Kryptopterus vitreolus. The sequence continues at coordinate 1,072,933 of JACRUU010000005.1, read as the reverse complement.
GTATTCATTTCCCCCCACCATTTGTTTACTGACCTGGGTTCTGGGTCAAAAAGTCATCGCCTGGACACAATGATCTTTTAGAAAACAGCTTTCTGTTCGTCCTAGAGAGCTCTCGTTGGCCGCAAACGCGTTTTTCAGCTCCGGAGAAAGCACCTTTTTTCACTCATTTCACATATTTCTCATGACAATTTTTTCAGGTCATAGGTCAAGAATTATGACCTGAACCTAAACAAACAGGTGTATCTTTTAAGGTGTTTTGAGTGAAAAAGTCTGTTTACTGACCTTCTGAAAAGTCCATCTAGTTTTTCTCAGGCACTAGCAAAATGTAATGGTAGTGAAGCATTGGTATTGTTCTAAAGGGTGGTGGGGGTATTAAATCATTTTTTTTTTTGTGTGTAGTGTGTGTGTGTGTGTGTGTGTGTGTGTGTGTGTGTGTGTGTGTGTGTGTGTGTGTGTGTTAGGTGTGTGTGTGTGTGTGTTGATTACCCAAAGAGATTCTGTTGAGTGCCATCAGAATCTGTGTCACAAGAGCCATGTCGTTAATGTTTCTCGTATTGGAAGACAGACTAAGTCCTTGTGTGGGGGGTCTGTGTGTTTGAGGTGTGTGGATGGTAAGTGTGTATCTGTTTGAAGTGTGAGATATCAAGTTGTTCAAATAAGTTTTAAAGATAAGACTGTCAAAAAACATCCTCTGCATCACGAGAACCAAGTTGATAATGTTTCTCGTAGTGGAAGACAGACTACTGTCCCATTGTGGGGGTGTTAGGTGAGTGTGTGTGTGTTGTGGGGTGTTAGGTGTGTGTGTGTGTGTGTGTGTGTGTGTGTGTGTGATGTCATTTGGTGTTGTGATGTAGTTTTTTTTTCCTAAGACACAGCCTACATCCTGAAATAGTATTTAAACACGTCTTAGAATCATGGGGCACAAAAACAACAGAAGAACTCTGCTTTTATTCTGATACGATGGCTGCCACACCAAAAACTCCTGAAAACACCTGTCGTGATGAGAGAGAAACTGACTTATGCTCCAAGGAGGAAACGCATCAATGCACCGTTCTATCACCATGAAGATGTGGATTTCATCGAGCATAATTTTACAATGTCTGGCGGTCGCACCGGTAGATATGTGTATGACGACTCAGCACAGCGTGTGATGATCTATGCGACGGACGCAGCGGATGTATTTACACAGCAGGACCCCTGTGTCGTTTTCTCTGACAAAGACACACATTAATGTGTAATGTGTGTTCTACAATCATGTTTGGAGAGATCTACTGTATACTGTTGATGAATCTGTTTATATCTCGGAGTGGTATGGTGTCGAGCATAACAAGAGGTTTCGGGTGGTCAGTGGTACCGGTAAAAAACAACCGGACGGCTATGTGTCCGTTTATCTGCTGCAAGATGATGACGGATGGCCTATTGAAGAGTCTGAGAATGAAGGTGTCTTCGTATTTCAATGGAGGGATATTGAAATTATTGATAGTGTTTTTAAACATATCAATGATCTTTTTAATGGGGTGATACACACGTGCGCTACAACTCCGTGAAGATAAAACTTTATTACCCTGACTGTGACATTACAACCACAACAAATCGTCATCTAACTCCACCCTCTTCCTCCTAGAGACATTAAAAACTTCTGCAGATCACCCGGTATTCACTATGCACAAACAACATTTCTCAAAGACATGTCTGTCTACACTTACAACACTGAGAATCCACCAGCCATGTCTGATGACAATGCGACACCCCTGGAACCACCCCCGCAGACACAAAACAACAACGCCTGGCTGGATAAATTCTGCATGGACCTGGGGTATCACAATCTGACCTTCCTTACAACACCTTATGGAAATGCAGGAACTTGATGGCGTAGACAGCTGCATCCGTTCCGATGCTTTCAAAATCATAAAAGCAACCATTCGTGGTTATACTGGAAGACCTTATCGACAAAAAGCAGAAAGAACTCTGTCTGGGTTGCGAAGTCGATCACCCCAGCCAAATCAGACACTCGTGCCTGTTTGAACCTGATCCCTTATTTCTTTGACAGATACTTTGACGAACTGTCTAGTAAGCTGATCACACCAGAGCTTAAACACATCATTGCTCGTGCACTAAATAGGTGCGGATTAAGGATCAACCCACAGAGAGTCCAGGGTTCCGTGGATGGTATTCTGTGTGAACTACGTGAAGAGATTTACATCGTGGAGAAACTTCGCGAGATCAGAGAAAAAGTTGTCGATGCATCCAGTGAGCAGATTGTCTACGACGCTGTGGAACTGCTGGAAGGGCGTAGTACCCCCTGTACAAGTATAACACAACCATGGGAAACACATGTGTTAATATTCTAACAAAACATCTTCTTAAACAACGTATTAGATGTGAGATGACCAACTTGTTGTACAAAATCATTGCTGACAACTCTGGTGTGTCCCTGGCTGTTAATGGATGCGGTGTTGATGCCAAACGTTTCACAAACCTCAAGAAACAGATGGATGTTGTAAGAGCTACATCGAGTGAATGGAATGATATGTTGCGTGTGTGTATTGATACCTGTGTACCGATTTCTGCATCTGTTGTAAAAATACTAGATCTAATGATTGTGTGTAACAGTAGTGTTAGAATTATAGATATCATATGTATGTGTACATAACGTAACAGATTTATGTGTAGACATGTTGTCAAGAAATGAGACGTTTGATGCACGTTTTGTAGTGGAAACTATGACAAATTACTTCTTGAGAAAAACAAATACTTCTTAGTGACAAAAACATTGTAATTAAGTGTATTAATGTTTCTACAGCAGTATGAGCATATTGACAATGTGTGATATTATTATTGTCTTATCTGTATGTGTGTTTTCTTTTTTAATAAACTGTTTGAGAAAAAAAATAAAAATAAAAACCCTGTTATTCAAACATTGGTCTTATTCTTTTGTTGACTCTGAACCGTCATTATGTCTGAAGGAGCTGCTGAACAGATGAGAAAAACATATTATACACCTTCTAATCCCGGGGCCTTAGGTGGTAAAAAACGTTTAAAAGAAGCCGTTTTAAAAGAAACAGGTATTCGTTTAACTGATAAAGATGTTTCAGAATGGCTTGCGGGTGAGGATGCTTACACACTCCACAGAACTCCACAGAACAGCACCACTTAAATACAAAAGGAACCGGGTTTTTGCCTATGGTATAGACAACCAATTCCAGGCTGATCTAGTTGATATGTCTGCGTATGCTAAAGACAACGACGACAAATCTTTTCTGTTAACATGCATAGATGTTTTCAGTAAATTTGCATGGACACGTGCGTTAAAAAACAAGAGTAAAAAACAAGAGCGGTACCGAAGTGGCTAAAGCTTTTGACTCGATACTGAAAGAGGGTCGTGTGCCTCAAAAATTACAGACAGATAAAGGGAAGGAGTTTTTTAACAAACATTTTCAAAGCTTGATAAAAAAGCACAACATTAAGCATTTTGCACCCGCCACAGAATTAAAAGCCTGTGTCGTTAAGAAAGGTTTGAGAGGTTTAATAGAACCTTAAAAGGCAGAATGTGGAGATATTTAACGGCGACAAACTCTAAACTACATAGACATACTTAGACATATTACGTTGGATACAAGACATTATGTGTGGATACAACAATTAAAATACCTACCACCGGAGCATAAAGATGAAACCGGTTGATGTGAACAAAGAACAAAAAAAACGAAATCTATGAGTCTGTGGTGTTTCATAATCTATATGGTTCTAGCAAAGCACACGCTGTCAGACCTAACTTTAGATTTAAAGTCGGCGACATAGTTAGAATTTCTAAAGTAAGGGGGCCATTCGCAAAAGGGTATGAGGAAAACTAACACAACAGTTTTTCACAAGAGTTTTTCACAATAAAATAAAATCGCGTATCCCACGCGAGCCCCCTGTCTACAGTTTGTGTGATTATGATGGCGATGTTGATTAAGGTGACGGTGTTTTTTATGATGGAGATGCAGAAAATTTTCGACGGTGTTTTTTATGAGGAGGAGTTGCAGAAAATTTTTGTGAACAAAAACAAGACGTTTAAAGTGGAAAAAATTTTAGCCAAGAAAAAACAGGGGCGGAAAACATTATTATTGGTGCAGTGGCTCGGATGGCCAGAAAAATTTGCATCATGGGTGAACCAGAAAGATTTGATCGACATACAGAGTCCATGAAAACATCAGATACATATGTGTCAACTCATTTGCGTACTAACCAGCCATGGCTGAGGAAGGTTTTTATGTCACACTGCCTTGCAACTCGTCGTTATCAGCTTTTCCAGAAAACAGTATATCTAGTTATACAACTCTCTTGGCGCGGGCTATAAACTTAAAAGGAGAATGGGAAGTCGGCTTGGTCGAATTTGAATATCCTACATCGTGGTATACGTTTAATGAGGATGATGCGCTCTACGTTCTCAAGTGCAGTGAAACAGATGTAGGTGGTGAACAAATAAATAATGGTGAACAGTCAGCTGAAGCCATAGAGGTTGAGATATGCGTCTACAGTGACCAGAAGATACCAAAAGTACAACGAAAGTTAAAACCGGGTTATTACGATGATATTGTCTTTCTGATCAGGGAGATCAACGCAAACCTACCGCCACGTGTGAGATTTGGATACGACCACATTCAAAATAAAGTGTTTCTCAAAGGCCCTCCGAACACATCGCTGACATTTTACGGGAAGTTGGCTGTTATTTTAGGATTAAAACCAGGAGTACCTATACAGACTAGCGAACAAAATCATACCGAATATGGTGTGGGGTACGTAGATGCTGCATACGCACCCCACCAAGCGGACATAAATGGAGGGTTTTATACTATGTATATCTACACGGATATTATAGAATATCAATCAGTCGGTGATCATCATGTGCCGTTATTACGATGTGTACATATAGACGGTGACCATAACAAAATTGTTAGTGTGCGTTACGACAGACCGCATTACGTATCAGTTAATAAATCCTCCATCACCGAGATAAGCATACAAGTAAAAGACGATCGAAACCAAGACGTACGGTTTAGTTACGGGAAGGTTAGTGCAAAACTACACTTTAGACCTGTGAAGCAGTGCTTTTTTTGATAAAACAGCCAAAATGATAAAACAGCCAAAATGGTATATTTCAACACCCACAACGTGGACACACAACGGTACGTAGCATATTACCAGAACCAGGCTGGTAATGGGCTCCCCGGATACGCAGGGGGCGGTGTTATGTACGGGGCTGGTTTAGGCGGTGTTTTTAGAGGGCTCTTAGAGGACTCTTTCGAATGGCCATTCCCTTACTAAGACGCGGTTTTAACAACGGTTTTAAAATAGCCAAGCCACATCTTAAAACAGCTGCAAAAAACATTCTAACAGATGTTGTCAGTAACACATTATCACGGCCTTTTAATAATGACAATACTCAAGACGGCTCAGGATTAATGGTAATGGCTCGCAAAAGATCAACTAAACCACGCCGGGGGTGCGGAGGTGGAGGAGGAGTGGTGAAACTCAGAAGAAAACCAAACGACCTCCTAAGAAAACAGCAGTCGGTAAACGCGTGTGGCGTCAGCAAAACGTTCAACATCAAAAAGATCAAAAAGTTCTCTTAAAACAATATTTTAGATCATGGCGTTACTACACAATATGTCAGAAGAGTGCTTAAAAACTGAACTGGATCTATTTACCGTACCGTTGACTCAAACTGCTATTGAAAAAAACACTTATATAGAAGTGCCACCATTATCAGCTATATCGGACTCGTCACCTCTGGAGTTTTTTATTGCTGGGAATGGTGAAGATTATCTGGACCTAAACAACACATTGTTGTTTTTGCGTCTTAAAATCACTCATGCCGACGGATCGAATATTGTAGACGGAGCACCTGTAGGACTTATTAACTATCCAGGTGCTACAATATTTTCACAAGTGGACGTGTCACTCGGGGATCGTCTAATATCACAGAGCTCTAGCACATACCCCTATCGCTGTATATTAGAATGTCTTACCAATTACGGTAAAGACACACTTGAAACTGTTTTCTCGGCTGGTCTCTTTTACAAAGACACGGTTGGTAATATGGACATAGCGGACCCTGCTGGCGGAAATCACGGTCTGGCGAAAAGAGCTTCTTTTACCAACACCAGTAACGTGGTTGAACTGATTGCACCTGTTCACAGTGATATTTTCTTTCAAGAAAAACTAATGCTTAATGGGGTGGATGTTAAAATCCGTATGACCAGAGCTAAGGACGAATTTTGTTTGATGAAGACCGGTGGCATACCCTATAAACTTAACATCCTCTCGGCTTCACTATTTGTGAAAAAAAGTTTCTGTCTCACCAGCTGTTGAGACTGGGTCACGCGCATGCGCTACTCTCAACCACGGCCAAGTACCCTATTGATCGAGTGTGTCTGAAAAACTTTTCAATACCTGCAGGTTCACGCGTTTGCAACCAGGAAAACTTATTCCTAGGAACGCTACCAAAATCTGTGGTCAATTCTGATTCTTGCAATGGTTGATAATGATGCATTTGTAGGATCATCAAACAAAATCATACACCAAAAACCCATTTGCATTTAAACATTTAAACACTACGATCTCGAATTTTTGGCCATTTATGTGGATGGACAGCAATACCCCACTAAACCTTTTCAACCTGAATATGAAAGTGGCTCTGCGGTGCGGGAGTTTTACCAACTCGCCCAGGCTTCTGGAAAACACCTTAAAAATGAACCACTATCTATCGATAGGAACAGAGTATCTGGACGGGTATACACTTTATGCGTTCAATTTAACACCGGATGAGGAAGTGTGGACAACATATATCCCAGCAATCGTCAAGTCTGGAAATATTAGATTCGAAGCACGTTTTAGACAACCGTTGCCCCGGACAATAAATTTAATTGTTTATGCCATCTTCGATAGCATCGTCGAAGTTTCAAATCGTAGACAAGTTCTGGCTGATTACTATTAACAAAAAATGAACACTGTCAAGCTTTCTACATGGTCATGGATAAGATCTCATGCAATATTCATTTTCTCGGGGAGTACTACCGTGTGACTATCTACCAAAAACCCCTGTGAGAAAACTACCATCGATGGTTATAATTAACACGCATCATTTCGGGACTCCCTGGAGAACATTGGTTAGCCATCTACATAAATGAAAGATGGTGTGGGGCTGTTTTTTTGACAGCTTTGGTAATGATCCACAACACCGTCGTTTTCCATCTGTAATCGACAAACTTTTTAAACCTCAATTCCAAGGATTGTGCTCTATTCAGCAGTGCAAGTCCAAGATTTTTCATCAGACACCTGCGGGCAGCATTGTGTTTTCTTTCTCTATCACATGGTAAAGGGTGGTGATTATGATTCTGTGTTGAAGCTGTATAGCAATGACTTTGTTAAAAATGACAAAAAAGTGACGTTTTTTGTGAAAAAACTAAAACAAACTCGATGTAATAATGAAAATATCTTCAAGTGTGTTCAATGTGTGCAAACGGGTGAAATGTTTATGTCACATACTTAATCTTTTTTCAATAAAAAAGACTTGAAAGCTAAATACTTCTTCTCAAGACTCTTTATTATACACAACCATATACATGAATCATAAAATACATGTGAAAAACACCGTTTAAAAATTCAGCCATCGACTCGGGTCAAGAACCGGTGATTTGAATACTGGATTTACGTGTGGTATTGTTAACTATTTGTGACTTTCTGTTTTTTCCTCTTTTTAGACGCTGATGTTTAAAACCTGGTGTTGATTTGTTTTTGAAAGAGTTTATTGCATCTCTAACATATTGATTTGGTACCACTGAATGAGGAATGTTTAAATTAGCAAAAGCCTCTAGAAAATCACTCCATCCCACAGGTCTTCGTTCATCTATAATCTTCTGTGGAGCTGTAACACTTTTAACTAAATAAAACATATGCGACCCCGGGATTGTTTTCCCTCTAAACACAAACTCGCCTGATTCAGTCCAAGATGTAACTTTATCTTTAGTTTTCCTCGTCATTTTATCTAAAATGTAACGTACATTTTTTACACTCACCTTGGGTACGTTCTTTAAAATATCATCCACGATATTATCCAATACGTACTGATTCCCCACACTGTCTGTCCTGGCTGAATCTTGTTTATCAACAGACTGAGTCTGTGGCAGACTTAAAGTTAACATGTTGGTCTCCTTATCTCCTTGCCTTGTGAGTGTTAAAAACCGTTGCAAAACAGCAGTGTACATCTTAACCTTCTCATAATCCTCCAGATGGATCTGTGTAAAATATTTCTTATGGTCACGTCCAAATCATTCTCCACAACATGTTGGATTCACGGGTAGATTAGATTCACATGCTGGGTACTAAAAACATCGTTAGTGGATTTCAACTTATCCAGCGGATGCTGTGGATACTAAAAACATCTTTTCAGCATACTCCATATCAAGTTAATTTAAACGTTATCAAACTGGTTATAAAAGGCACTGCCACGCACGCTTAAAAGAGGTAATAGAAATCCACCTCGTTGATTGATTACCTAACTGCCTTTTTCTTCTAAAAAAAGACCTTCTTATTTAAAAAAAGACCTTCTTAAAAGAGGTAATAGAAATGCAGCAATTGTGATCGTTCACTTCTCCTTCTCTTCAACCTGCCTTTTTCTTTTATAAACCTTCTTATTTGCAAATTGTGATTTCACTTCTCCTTCTCTTCTTCTTATTTACTGATTTCACATCTCCTTCTCTTCAACTTTTTATACTTGTGGTGTTAGAGGTATGTTACCATGGAGAACATTAAGAGCTAACTTCTAACTTCGCATAACGTAACTATCAGCTCGTCCGTGGCTGCCTGTAAAAAAACGTAACGTCTTTGCTTGGGTGACGTCTTTGCTTGGGTGTTGCTTTTAATAACAACTTTTAAAAGACACAGCTCGTCCGTGGCTGTTTCTTAATAGTCTTGTAGTATACATTATTTTTATTATTATTATTTTTCACCCCCCCCCGAAAAAAAATCTCCACTCTTTGCTTGGAGATGTTACTGTTTCCTTCTCTAATAACAACTTTGCTGCCTAAAGTACACGATGTTTCTTACTGTTTCCTTCTCTGTAGGACATTATTTTTATTATTATTTTTTCTCCCCCCCAAAAAAAAAAATCTCCAGACGATATGTTACTGTTTCCGTTCTCTGTAGACAGCAGGTACACGACAGGATATTGTGACTAGGTTAGTAGGTCTGTTCTGGGGTTTTCTTTATAGTCGATTTTTTAAAAAGGTAGTTTCCTTCTCAATAAAAAGGTAAAAAGGTACACGACAGGACCCGTATGGTACTGGTACTGGTATCTTGATAACATTCCATATGGAAATCTTTGATAACATTCCATAAAATACTTTGTATTTCTAGGGTACATTTGATGACGACAACCTACCTGGATAACATTCCATTAAAAACATTAATTTGGTACATTTGATGACCTGGAACATTAATTTGAGTATTGTCTCTGGGGTTTTTAACAAGACCAGATAATTTGTGTTCAGGCTGATGGTCCTGCTGGATTTACCTTGAAAAAACAAGTTTTGTACTACATAAACAGCACTCAAATTGTTGTGGTGAACATACTGTGTGAATACACGTTCAACTTCAGAATTGTTGCTAGCATCTTTCATAACATCGTCCAAAATCAACAAATTTGTTTTGTTCGTGGGGAACAAATGGACATCATTCAGCGTCTGAGGGATTCCTTCAATAAATTTAATGTCATACAGTTTTGAACAATTCATCATACAGAGGTTGCCAACAATCATAAACATACACAATGTTTTCAATATTTTTAGAAATCAAACTTTTAACATTTTTTAACAACATTTTTACAAAAAAAGTTTTCCCTGAGTTAGAAGGACCTGCCAAAACACATGAAAAAGGATGCTGTAGTCTGAAATCAAAACCCTCAGAGTCTCGCACCCCCCTGTGACCAAAAACATTGTCAGTAGCCATATGGTAATGTTGTAAAGTCGGGCAGGAGTACACGTCTGTTGTACACCACTTTGAATTTTTTATCAACTGACTTGTTGTGCAATGTGAGATGCTTTTTGTTCCTTGCGATACTGTCGACTTTTGCTAGAATATAATGACTGGTATCTCGCTCTTTTACATACCGGTCAACAAGCTCGATCAGTGTGTCTAGCCTAATTAACTCGGAATTCACAGAATTCAGCGTGATGCCTTTGGCTTTCATACATACCTTACCCTTAGCAGTATGATATCCGTAACTCTTTGGGCCGCTTGAACAAAACTCTACTATGTGATCCCCGTCACCAATCTCATCAGTAAGCTCGCCAAGATACGGTCCAAGAGCTGGTTCGTATTCACCATCTTTAGATGTAAATATTACACTATCAGTGTCGCAATAAAGTACCCTATCACCCAAACTATCCAAAAGGTTGTAAAGTTCTAATCGTGCATGGGCAGTTGTAAAAGCACCGAGGAACACATTGATGTCACGAGTCTGACATCCTTTCCCATCAGGGTAAGCCCACTGAACGATCGCTACAGTGTCTGACAGAAATGAGAAATGTTTGATGTCATACTCTATACCAAAAATGTGTCGTGCAAAATCTTCAGGATCTGTGAGTATTTCGGTTGTTGGTAACTGTTCACGAAGAGAGAACCGACCCCAAAGTGAATTTAGAATTAACCCGTCGACATATTTGATACCGACCTACGCTTAGGGGCAGGGATTGTGCTCAATCTTGTCCCGATTCAGTATAATCCCCTCTTTCTCAAAGTAATCTTTAACATAAGATTCTTTGTCAGGCATTCGGTTACGACGTCTTTGGGGTATCCTGAACTCTCCTGCTTAAACTTCAAGTAAAGGCTTTTTAACATAATCAGCAAAACAATGTGCTTCAGATCGTTGGGGTTTTAAAATGCCACACCTCAGCAATCTCTGTCACAACATATCCCTTCTCAAGTCAGCTTTTAACAATTCAATACTAACCCAGCTTCGGTACATGAATGGACCTTTCCTCATCAGTGTGTGTGCACTGATGAGTCTGGTTCTGCTGTTCAGCACACGTCCTACAGAGTGGAAACATTAATTTTCCACCTGTCCTATATATGGTAACACCTGGTGAACAGTTTACGTGGTGGAAGCAGTTTAACGTGGTGGTAATACTGTGGCCTTGACAATCCACATAATAATCTTCGAGGTTTTGAAAATCCTTGAAAATCCTTGATTATTTCAGGATGACCAATAGGGTAGTTTTTTCGTGACTTGACAGTGATTAAGGATGAGTGAGGTGAAGTCTATATACCTGATTTTCTCAACCTCAGCAACTTTGTGGTACAGTTTGAGAGATTAGTCTATATACCTGATTTTCTCACCCTCCCTTTGTGGTCAGTTTGAGAGCATGAGAGCATAGTGCGGCCACCGTAGGTACAGCTTCCCGTGGTTTTAACCTTTACGACCCCCAAATGGTCCCGTGTTTTTTTTTCTGTATGTGGACATGAAAACCATCACATCATCATCGTTCTGTTTAGCATGAGCCCAGTCACACTCCCACATTGTCTCGAGCCTCTAGACCACCGTAAGCACGTAAGCACTCCAAAATCTCAATCTTATCATCTACCTGTCTTCGGAGAACGCCATAAGGGACTTTTGATAATGGATTTAAATCACTGGATTGGATTTATTTACAGCATCGATCGCATCCGTGGTAAAAACAACCAAGAAATTCAAATGCTTTTTTTCATGGCCATCGTTATAGAACCCGAACCCGTCGACATAGTATTTACCGAACGACGCTTCACCATGGTTTAATGCATGTTGAACATGTATGCAACGTGTTTTTCATACATATTCAAGCCATTCGATTGAGATGTTTGAGTAGGTTCTTGTGTTGGTCTATGTACGCCTTATGTACGCTTGCTTTGTTACGTGACAGAGATACTGTATCTTCTCTTCAGGGATGTATGTGGTGGGTTTATACACAGATACACAGCCATACATGTTGCAGCCAGTGTTGTATAATTAAACGGGTCAAGTTCGGTACATGAGATGAAATTAATTCTTTCCTGTACTTTATACAAACCTCCCGCAGTAACACTACATCGTTTAAAACTACAATATCGTTTCTACCAATACTTTTTTACCAAAATCTTTTTTTTTTATTTTTTAACAGCAGTTTGTCAGATACGTTTGTCAGATACGGTACCATGTACCTGATGAGTCAAACGCCGCCCTCTTCTTTGCTCTGACATCGTCGAGTACTCATATATTCGAGCATAGAATTTCTTGTCAGAGTATGGACTACTATAAGATAAGTGTCATTTTCAACACGGTTAAAATGATTTGGAAAATACCCTTTCTCAGCATTAACCAGATTAAACCATATTAAATGCAGCGGGTGTCTTTGCAAGCCGCATGCATGGGTATGAATGAATAGCTGTCGATAAACCTCTGCTTAAAAATTTGTGCTGGATCATACATCAAGATTATACGACAGCCTTGCATTGTAATTTTTGGTGCGATTCCCATCATGGTAAAGTATTCCAAAAGTATGAAATTATCAAAACCAGGATACATTATGTGCAATCCATGTATAATTACAATAGCAAGGACATCTGAAGTTTTTCAACGAGACGATCGACACAATCCGTCCCCTCAGCAGTAAATTCCACACCATCAAATGTGATAGCACACACAAAATTGGCAACGTGTCTACCATTCTCATACCGCGTCTCAAAATCATAAAAAGATGTAGCGTTTATTTGGCTTCTCCTTCTTAACCGGTTGAATAAAACACTGATGCACACCATCAGGAACCAGACTCTCCCTACAGTGGAGACAACGATCAGCAGCACATCTGTGTGGTTTTGGATTGGGTACCGCTGACGTGGTAACGCCTGTTACATTTCGGACAGTATTTAGTGACATCGCCACTGAGCGTGCTGCAGACCTGGAGGTGGTTTTTTATACATCTCAAAACAATAGTCAGACCTACAGTACCACAGGCAGTCACTGCAGTGTTTGGTGTTTTTGGGTTGCTTATGGCATTCAGGCGTTTTGCATACATCGCAGACATACCGACACCTGTGATCAAGCCTGCTGGTAAACAATTTATAGCAATACATGCATACGTACGGTGTACCTATAAATGCGGGTAATTTTTTAATCATAAAATAATGACCATCATGCAAGTACAAAAAAACGGTTTTAGGATGTGGCTTGTCCGTGTTTGTATACATTCCAATACCCCCATATTTGATCTATAGAAGACTACTATTTTAATATTCAACATGTGTTCAAACCGACTGATGTTGTTAATGTCTTGTGTTGTTGTTAAATGCTATCTTGTGTTGATTGTTAAACCCAGCTGACTTCTGCAATGATGATGCGACCGTTTCCAGCTCTGTGTCTGGATTCTGTACGGGTTTAGAAAGTGTGCCAAGCAGATTGTGAAGCATAGATTATTTGAGATGTTTATAGGGCAAAACAGATTAAGCCCTGTTTTTACTAATCACTTCATTATGTGTGAGATCATGTAACTTTCTACAAGCACCACCATTTCTACTTCTCGCTATAGACACTCTTAAATCCAATCTCTCGTCAAACTGTACATTCATTTGTTGCTCTGCATTATTTTTTATTTTTTTAAGTTCGTTTACAAAATGCTCTTGAGCTTGTTCATCATTAGCTGACAAAAGTGTGTTAACATCGGATGTCAAACTCGGACTCCTCAAAGTTATACTGATTATGCTACCCTCCCCACCTAATAATCTGGATAAGGATACAATTTCAGAAAGTTTGTTATGTATAAATGTTGTGTAGGCCGCTAAATCTGTAGAACATATCTCCCTCAGATTTCAGAAGTCTATGAATTTAGCAAACCGTTGAATCGACTTCGGGGGACTACTGTGTAACTGCACCTAACATCACCATACCATCTCTTACTAGAGATTCTATTTCACCACATGTCAGACCCATGTTGGATACAGATTGATTTAGCTGTGGACTGAGACAGATTGTCTGAACCATATCCTGACTGTTGAGAAGTGACAAATTGGTTAAAATTAGAATTTAGTTCTGGAGACGGTTCTAACAATTCTCCAGTTTGTATTGTATTACCAATTTGTTTAAAATCTAAATTTGGATCTCATGTTCTGTTCATGTTCGATTAATCAGGCATCTCGGCTCACAAAATTTAATAAATTTGAGTTCTCATTTGATCTCACAAAATTTAATAAATCTATCAAGGTGTCGTTTTTTTGGATTCAGGTCTATTCATCTTATCCAACATCTTAATTAAACCATAAACCATTTGTTGTGTTTTTAAACCAACTCTGTTGATTCTGTGTTTCTACATTGTTCTGGATTACTGAATTGCTCCCATTAGACATTGATCATGTGGCAGTGTGTGTTTAATCCCAATTGTTTAATAAATCTATGTTGCTCTCGATAGAATCCGTGGACTCCAAATGTCTCTCTATACAATTAATATTCGGTCACCTCTTCCATTGTATTAATTAAATCGAGCAGTGTATTCTTTCTGAATTGCCTTAAATGGGCCGAGCAGTCAGTTTACTGCCTGAGATTAGTCACACACTTAAATAATTATGAAACCACGACCCACAACACACACACACACACACACACACACACAAAAGGCTCCCTTTTTAAACGTTGAACAGTTCTGTTGTCGAGTGGGTGTTGCACAGATCATGCCAGCATTTTTTTTTTTTTTTTTATTATAGCTGTTTGGTAAAATCGCAAGTTCATGACCATGAATACACATGCAAGCTAATACACATACACACGTAAACACACACACACACACACTAAAAGTACAAAAGTATATGTTTTTTTCCCAACTCACCCCTGTTTCTTTTTAAACATATGTACACAACTCGATTGTTTCGGCTGTTTCTGGTCAGTTGGTTTGAAATTGTCGTCTTTTACGGTCCCATCAACGCAAAACTTGTCGCTATGGTTTGACTGTAGATCCCACTTTACAGTTTTAAGTCTTCTCAGATTTTGATACAGCGACACTGTCACCACCAGCTTGCATCTCAGATAGAACCCAATCACCGTCTTACAATATTTATTATACGTATCCTGGAAAGACAGAAAGAGTTTTTTTTGAAGGCAATCTTTTTTTTTTCCGTTCCTTTAATCAGTTACGACAATCACTAACATGTAAATAATGCAGAAATATAAAACACTTACTGATTGGCCGGTTGTTTACACTCTCTGGTATGGTTATAGGCAATGCTGTCAGAATCAATGTACTACGAGTCAGATGTTTTGCGTGAACCATGTGCTGTAAAGAACACACACACACACACACAACACACACACGTCCCACACACATTACACGACTATACTATGTACTCAATCACATCCAGTATAAGTAGACATGAATGCGTTATAATCAGATATACACTACCTACCATAACCCTGGTTCAGAAACTTGAGATCTTCAACAATTTCAGACAAGTCTACATCACACACCACACTTTGAACAATACCAATGCTTACACCACCATTAAATCTTGCCAGTGCCTGAGAAAAAACTAGATGACTTTCAGAAGGTCAGTAAACAGACTCACTCATAAACACCAGTCCATGTGGTCAGGGACGGGGTCATAATTCTTGACCTATGACATGTGTTAATCACTAAATCACTTGACCTATGACCTATGTAAATCACTAAAAATCTGACGGAAAGCATACAATATATACTACTGTATATACTGAAATGTGATGTTGTGTAGATGATGATGTTGTGTAGTCTAATCTGTAGAAGATGAGGATGATGAGGATGTTGTGTTGTGTGATGTTGTGTAGATGATGAGGTTGTGTAGTGTGATGTGTAGATGATGAGCTTGTGTATTGTGAGGTTGTGTAGATGATGAGGTGGTATATTGTGAGGTTGTGAAGTCTGATGCTGTGTAGATGATGAGGTTGTGTAGTGTGAGGTTGTGTAGTCTGATGTGTAGATGATGATATTGTGTTGTGTAATGTTGTGTAGATGATGAGGTTGTGTAGTCTGATGTATAAATGATGAGATTGTGTTGTGTGATGTTGTGTAGATGATGAGGGTGTGTGGTGTGAGTTTTGTGTAGTGTGATGTGTAGATGATAAGGTTGTGTGTAATGTGATGTGTGGTGTAGGTGATGAGGTTGTGTACATGATGAGGTTGTGTAGTGTGATGTTGTGTAGTGTGAGGTCGAGTAGATGATATGGTTGGTTGTAATGTGATGTTGTGTAGATGATGAGGTTGTGTAGTCTAATGTGTAGAAGAGGAGGATGTGTTGTGTGATCTTGTGCAGATGATGTTTTGTATTGTGAGGTTGTGTAGTCTAATGTGTAGAAGAGGAGGATGTGTTGTGTGATCTTGTGCAGATGAGGAGGTTTTGTATTGTGAGGTTGTGTAGTGTAAGGTTGTGTAGTCTGATGTGTAGATGATGAGATTGTGTTTTGTGATGTGTAGATGATGAGGTTGTGCATTGTGTTAGATGATGACGGGTTTGTGTGATGTGTAGATGATGAGGTTGTGCAGTGTGATGTTGTGTAGATGATGAGGATGATGAGTGTGTGTGATGTGAGTGTGATGTGTAGATGATGAGGTTGTGCAGTGTGAGGTTGTATAGATGATGAGGTTGGGTAGTCTGTGTGTAGATGATGAGGATGTGTAGTGTGATGTGTATATGATGAGGTTGTGTAGAGTGAGGTTGTGTAGATGATGAGGTTGTATAGTGTGAGGTTGTTTAGATAATGAGGTTGTGTGGTGTGAGCTTGTGTACATGATGAGGTTATGTAGTGTGATGTTGTGTAGTGTGAGGTCTAGTAGATGATATGGTTGTGTAATGTGATGTTGTGTAGATGATGAGGTTGTGTAGATGACGACACTGTGTATTCTAATCTGTAGAAGATGATGATGTCTTGTGTGATCTTGTGTAGATGATGAGGTTGTGTAGTGTGAGGTTGTGTAGATGATGAGGTGTGATGTAGTGTGAGGTCTGTGTAGTCTGATGTGTAGATGATGAGATTGTGTTGTGTGATGTGTAGATGATGAGGTTGTGCAGTGTGATGTGTAGATGATGAGGATGAGTAGTGTGATGTGAGTTGTGTAGATGATGAGGTTGTGTAGTGTGATGTGTAGATGATGAGGATGTGTAGTGTGATGTGTATGTGTAGATGATGAGGTTGTGTAGATGTGAGGCTGTGTAGTCTGATGTGTAGATGATGAGATTGTGTTGTGTGTATAAGATGAGGATGGGTTGTGTGATCTTGTGTAGATGATGAGGTTGTGTAGGGTGATGTGTAGATGATGAGATTGTGTTGTGTGGTGTTGTGTAGATGATGAGGTTGTGTAGTTTGATGTGTAGATGAGGAGGCTGTGTAGATTATGAGGTTTTGTAAAGTAAAGATGTCTAGCTGATGAGGTTTTGTAGTGTGAGGTTGTGTAGATGATGATTTTGTGTAGATGATGAGGTTGTTTTATCTAATCTGTAGATGATGAGGTTGTGTAGATGATGAGGTTGTGCAATGTGATGCGTAGATGATGAGGTTGTGTAGTGTGAGGTTGTATAGATGATGAGGTTGTGTGGATGATGAGGTTGTGTAGCATAATGTGTACATGGTGAGGTTGTGTATTGTGAGGTTGTGTAGTCTGATGGGTAGATGATGAGATTGTATTGTGTGATGTTGTGTAGATGATACGGTTGTGTAGTGTGATGTGTAGATGAGGTTGTGAGTGGTTGTGTAGTTGTGTAGTGTGATGTGTAGATGATGAGGTTGTGTAGTGTGTTGTGTAGATGATGATGTGTTGTGTAGTGTGAGGTTGTGTAGTGTGATGTGTAGATGATACGGTTGTGTAGTGTGAGTGTTGTGTAGATGAATGAGGTTGTGTAAGTGTGATGTGATGTGTAGATGATGTAGGTGTGTGTATGGTGTGATGTTTGTGTAGATGATGATGTGTGTGTGATGTTGTGTGTGATGTTGTGTAGGTGATGTGGTGTAGGTTGTGTAGTGTGATGTGTATGTTGTGTATGAGGTTGATGAGGTTGTGTAGGATGATGAGGTGCTTCGGTGTAGTGTGATGTTGTGTAGTGTGATGTTGTGTAGTGTGAGGTCGAGTAGATGATATGGTTGAGTAATGTGATATTGTGTAGATGGTGAGGTTGTGTAGGTGATGGCGTTGTGTAGTCTAATGTGTAGAAGATGAGGATGTGTTGTATGATCTTGTGTAGATGATGAGGTTGTGTAGTCTGATGTTGTGTAGATGAGGTTGTGTAAGGTATGGTGTGTGTGAGTGGTGGTGTAGTGTGATGTGTAGATGATGTTTTGTGTAGTGTGAGGTTTGTGTAGATGATGAGGTTGGGTAGTCTGATTGTAGATGATGAGATTGTGTTATCTATTCAATTAAATTCAATTCAATTTTATTTGTAGAACGCTTTTTATAATTTGTCATCGTCTCAAAGCAGGTTTACATAATACTTACGAAAATGAAAAGTGAAAATCAGTTTAGCACTAATTGTTTCTTGTTGAGAAAGCCGAAGCGACGGTGACGAGGAAAAACTCCCTGAGAACAGGAAGAAACCTTGAGAGGAACCAGACTCAACAGAGAACCTCATCCTCATTTGTGTTGTTAGTGTTGTGTGTGGTTGAGGATGTTTATTGTGGAGTGTGGAGTGTATTCATGAATTTGAAGCATCATCAGCCGGGGGCGGAGTCTCCAGGAGGTTCGGACAGGAACAGAGTGCAGGGGGGGTCTGGATCACTGACAGCTCAGCAGTAGGACATGTAACTCAACAGAGAGAGAGAGAAAGAGAGAGAGAAAGAGAGAAAGAAGGAAAGAAAAGAGTGGTTAGTCACAGTCATGGTTGCAGTATGGGAGTGTGTATATTTAGTGTCGAGTGCAGACGTGGTCTCCGGCAGGATTAACTATAACAGCATAACTAAAAGGAGAATCAGAGGGAAACACAGACATGAGAGCTTCCTGATGTGTAAATAAACAGTCACTCTCACCACCACAAACCTGAGTGATTAATGAGAGTGAGGCAGACAGCAACTAAACACACCAGATCACTATAATACTCAACATCCATGTGTCCCCCAGATCTACTCCTTTATCTAAGGTAGGACTATTCACTAAAAGCTTGGTTAAATAAGAAAGTTTTCACCCTGGACTTAAACACTGAGACTGTGTCTGATTCTCCAACATTAATCGGGAGGGAGTTCCATAATTTTGGGGCTTTGTAAGAGAAAGCTCTGCCCCCCGCTGTAATTTTCCTAATACGTGGTACTGACAGACAGCCTGCATCCTTTGATCGAAGCAGGCGTGGTGGAACATAAAGCTCTAATGGTTCGGTCAGGTACTGTGGGGCGAGACCATTCAGTGCTTTATAAGTTAATAGTAATATTTTAATATTTAATATTTTATCTGATGTGTAGATGATGAGGTTGTGTTGTCTGATGTGTAGATGATGAGGTTGTATTTGAATGACGTGTAGATGATGAGGGTGTGTAGTGTGATGTTGTGTAGACAATGATGATGTTGTGTAGATGATAAGATTGTGTAGATGATGAGGTTGTGTAATGTGATGTGTAGATGATGAGGTTGCGTAGTGTGTTGTGTACATGATGAGGTTGTGTAGTGTGCTGTGTAGATGATGAGGTCGTGTAGTGTGATCTTGTGTAGATGATCAGGGTGTGAAGATGATGAGGTTGTGCAGTGTGATGTGTAGATGATGAGGATGAGTAGTGTGATGTGATGTGTAGATGATGAGGTTCTGTAGTTTGAGGTTGTGCAGATGATATGGTTGTGTAATGTGACGTGTAGATGATGAGGTTATGTAGATGATGAGGTTGTGAAGTGTAATGTGTATATGATGAGGTTGTGTATTGTGAGGTTGTATAGTGTGATGTTGTGTAGATGATGAGATTGTGTAGTGTGTTGTTGTGTAGATAATGAGGTTGTGTAGATGATGAGTTTGTGTAGATGATGACGTTGTGTAGTCTAATGTGTAGAAAATGAGGATGTGTTGTGTGATCTTGT
This sequence comes from Kryptopterus vitreolus, assembly GCA_030449085.1. Taxonomy (NCBI): domain Eukaryota; kingdom Metazoa; phylum Chordata; class Actinopteri; order Siluriformes; family Siluridae; genus Kryptopterus; species Kryptopterus vitreolus. The sequence goes on along the minus strand of JACRUU010000005.1, from coordinate 1,052,873 downwards.
GTAGATCATGAGGTTGTGTATTGTGAAGTTGTGTAGTGTGATGTTGTGTAGATGACGAGGTTGTGTAGTGTGAGGTTGATTGTCTCAATATAAACCCATTCAAAACCCTCCCATCAACATCCAAATATAAAGTCAAAGAAAAAAAAACAATAAACAAAACAAAAAACTCCCAGAAAGAAAAATGAAATAAACAAGCAAATAAATATAAACAAACACTCAGAAATAAATGAACATTCCTCTCATCAATCCTCACCTTCCTCCAGAAATCAATTATTGTTAGTGATATCGGGAGAACAGAGTAAGCCTTTGTAGGGCTCCAGGTCTTATGAAGAAAAAGAGACATAATGAAAGCAAAAATCTTAACTTCTCAAGTTTTATACAGCCAAATATGTCTCAGATCTACATATCATGCAATGGAGGGTTAAACCGTTTCTACTTCAGGAAAAGCTAATCTAGCTAATACCGTAGTAAAGGTGATGACTTGGCGGGATGAGGTAGTCAAATCAGGTCTCGAGGAAATGCCAAAAAGAGCTGTCAAGGATTTAGGGGTCAAGTCCAAATCAAGAACATGACTATGTGTGTCAAATACATTGGACCAATAGTCTGTCAATGAAGGGCAACTCCAGTACATATGGAGATGGTTGTCAAGGGATTGCTTGCTGTAAAAAGCCATGTCTGGCGCATATGGAACAGGAATGAACCAGACTTAAAATGTCTCCCCATTGATCCTCCAATTGAGATTCCCAGGTCATGCTCCCAAGATTCCTTAAGAAAAATAACAGGGTAAAACAAGTAACCCCTTTCAACCCTGTCAAAAACCTTCTTCACATCTAAAGACAGAATTATTTCTTGAGAGTCAGAAGGGGGGAGAAATGAATACTAAGAACAGTCCTGGTAGTAAAAAATGAGTGATTTCCCTGTGTGAAACCTGTGATATCTAGACAAATTAAAGATGGCAGTATACACTGAAGACGACATGATAAGACTTTGGCCAAAATTGTGAGGTGAACATTAAGGAGTGACACCGGTCTGTAACTACCAAAAAAGGTGGGGTCTTTATCTTTATTAAGAAGAAGGGAGATTGAAGCCTCACACAAAGTCGGAGGAAGACAGCCTTCCTTAAAAGAATCATTGTATAACCTAGTCAAGACAGGGGTCTGTAAGGAGGAGAACAATTTATAGAACTCGGCTGTAAAGACGTCTGATAAGTCACCATACAGTCTGGTAAATCACCAGACTGTATGGACTTAATTGCTTTAGTGATTGGACCACCCAGGTTATTGACAAGAGTTTCATCGATCTTCATAAAAGCAAATTAGCAAATTTAAAAAGAAATTGTTTGTCAAACAATTTGAGGATCACTCTGACATATATAATGTGGCATAATAATCTAAAAATATAGAATTAATCCCTGTTTGATCTGTTATCAGTTCACCTGTTGTTGATTTGACTTTCGAAATCCAACTAGAGACATTAGACATGAGAGCTTGATGAGCCAAAAGCTTGCCCCCTTTATCATCATGTTCAAAAAATGTTGCCAACATTGTTTAAGTGGCCTAGTTATATATTCCTCATAAGAAGATCATATTCTGCTTGTAGCTGTACACGTTTGGTATAAAGAGAAGGGAAAGGGGAAGAGGCATATAAAGCATCTAACGTGTAGAAATCACCTGCAATTGAAGGCAGTCTAACTTTTTCTGTTTTTTTTAGATGAGATATAAGAAATAACTTGACCTTGGATAAAAGCCTTAAAAGCTTCTCAAAGGGAAAGACTATTAATATCAGGAGTCTGATTAAGATCAAAATATAAATTAATCTGTTAGACAATAAAAATTTTGAAGATCACCAGACACAGGGGCGTGATCAGAGATGACTCATGTGTGATAAGTACATACTTTAACACAGTTTAATAATCTATTATCCATGAGGAAGAAATCAATCATTGAGAATGTATGATAGTAGTATATATCGGAAACTAAGTGTCAGATTTGAAGTGATTTACGAGGGGGTATGTCATAGGTCAAGAATTAATTGAACTGGTGTTTATGAGTGATTCTGTTTACTGACCTTCGTAATCTATTTTTTTCTCAGGCACTAGCAAATGTAATGGGGGTGAAGCATTGGTATTGTTCAAAGGGTGGTGGTGGGGAGTTAAAACCTTTCTGTTCGTGTGTGTGTTGATTTCCCAAATAGATTGGACAATACCATTGCTTCCCCCAGACACACACACACACAAGTGTTAAGTGGCCATTAGAATGTGTGCCATGAGATCTATGTCGTTATGTTTCTCTCGCATTGGAAGACAGACTAAGTCCTTGTGTGGGGTCTGTGTGTTTGAGGTGTGTGGATGGTAGGTATATGTGTATATGTTATGTTGAGCTGAGCAAATAAACCTTACTCGATTTATCTCCTGTGTTGGTGCATTTGTGAAAGCTCCCGAGATCTCGTATTGGATCCTGATCTTCTGAACTTAGGCTGCAGATGACACGAGGCTGTTAAGGAACTGTCCTAACAATTTGGTGACCCCGACGTGATCGACCAGACTAGGTAAGAGCTAATTTATCTCATATACCTGGTCGGCTCGATAGAACTGTAATCTCCCTGAAAGACGGGAATGAAACTGTAACCTCCCTGAAAGACGGGAATGAAACTGTAATCTCCCTGAAAGACGGGAATGAAACTGTAATCTCCCTGAAAGACTTAGTCAAGCAATAGTGATAACCTTAACTTTTGCAGAAAGTTAGGAAGACGCGCGTATTATACTCGTTGTCATCTGCATTCCTGAATCAGAAGCAGGATGGGTGGAGGTCAGTCATACCCTAAGCCTGAACCTGATGAGACTCCTCGTGATTGGATGACTCGTTGTGGGCAAACGTATTATGTTGTTCCATATTTAGATAATTTAGCAGGATGGACTGAGAGTACTCCTCAAATTCCTAAATATCCGCGAGAAAGGACTATGAGGGCCCTCTTTCTGCGCGGTCTGTAAGCTCTGTGGGAATTAACGGGGTTCCCTTTCAATCGTATTTCACTCCTGTTCAACATGTTACCTGTGATTCTGATCCTAACCTCTCTTTATCTCACTCTTTCGTTTTTATGCCTGACTGCCCTTTTAACCTTCTTGGCAGAGATCTTATTAGTGCTTTACATCTCTCCCTTACCTTCTTTGGATCACGACTTGTAGTCCAAACACCTGATAACTCAGTGCCAGACTTTATGTCGCTTAACCAGATTCCTGTACCGCATAATCTGTCCGCCCTTTCTGTTACAGCACCCGAGGATGACCCTGACTCTCCATTGGTTGGTGTTCCCTCCCATTTATGAGCGGAACACAAGGATGATGTTGGTCTCGTGCACTGTGTACCATACGAGGCCCGTATCAAACACCTAGATCCTGTGTACGTTACACAATATCCTCTGTCGCCACAGAAAACCGCTGGAATTGATAACATCATCAAAAGCCTGTTGGATCAGGGTGTTCTTACTCCCTGTTCTAGCCCATACAACACGCCTGTGAACCCGGTCCCGAAACCAAACGGTACCTGGCGATTCACCCAGGATTTGCGTCGCATTAACGATCTCATTATTCCGGTAGCACCGGTGGTACCGGATGTAGCTTCGATTATGGCTTCCATTCCACACGATCACTCGTATTTTTCTGTGATTGATCTTTGCTCTGCCTTTTTCAGTGTTCCTGTTGAAGTGCAGACCCAGCCTCTCTTCGCCTTCACGCACCGGGGGCGACAGTACACTTGGACACGCCTTCCGCAGGGCTTTGTTGACTCGCCCGCTGTCTTTTCGGCTACTGTAAGGGAAGCGCTGGCTGATCTGAACCTCCCCGATGGCTCCTTGATCCTCCAGTACGCGGATGACCTGCTGGTATCGGCCCGAACTGCCCCGCAGTGCACCGACGCCACTGTAGCGCTGCTACGCCTCCTGGCACAAAAAGGTTTTAAGGTATCCAAGGCTAAGCTGCAATTTTGTCATCCTAATGTTACCTATCTAGGTTATGAACTCTCGCAGGGTTCCCGGAAGCTGACTCCGGAACGCGTGCAGGTTATCATGGACACAAAAAGGCCAGCAACAAAGCATGCGCTAATGGCCTTCCTGGGCCTTATGAATTACTGCCGCCAGTGGATTCCTGACACATGACTCTCTCAAACAGGCACTCTGCACTGCACCTGCCCTGGGCTTGCCGAACTACTCGCTGCCTTTTCACCTGTACGTCGCTACACACTCAGGCACCGCCACCGCGGTGCTGGCCCAGGAGCATGGGGGGGGGATGAGACCATGTGCGTTCCTCTCTAAAACTCTCGACTCCGTGGCTCAGGGTCTGCCGGCGTGTCTACGTGCTGTCGCCTCGTGTGCTGTGATGGTACAAGACGCTGAAAAAATTGTCCTCTCACACCCTCTCATACTACATACCTCGCATCAGGTAACCCAAATTTTACGTAACCTTACTACACAACACATGTCGTCACAACGAAGGTCTGGCTATGAAGCTACGCTACTGGCCACAGACAACCTTGATATCAAACCTACCTCCTCCTTGGACACTGTGGCCCATGCTCTGCATTGGCTGCTGTGTTCCCAGGATGACGTGCTCCCGGATGAAAAGTTACATGACTGTTTAGTTGAAATTGTGCACGAGACTAGTATCCGTCCTGACCTTAAGTCCACACCTCTTCCTTCGGGAGATGTTTTATTTGTAGATGGCTCCTGCTCTAAACCGCAAGACGGGGTCTATCTTACGGGTTATGCTGTCTGTCGTTTACCTAACATCTCTGTTGAAGCTTACTCTCTTCCCTTTTCCTCTGCGCAGGTGGCTGAACTCTATGCACTTACCCTTGCTTGCATCCTTGCAGCTGATACGGATGTCACTATCTATACTGAATCCAGGTACGCTTTTGGTGTGGCGCATGACTTCGGCCGCATTTGGCAGTCCTGTGGCTTTACTGCTGCTGATGGTAAACCTATTTCGCATGCATCTTTGGTTCAGGACCTTATAACGGCCTGTCATCTACCGCGTTCCCTTGCCATTGTAAAAACATGAGGCCATGCAAGAGGGGACACGATAGAGATTAGAGGTATAAGATCCCCTTTTTAGAAGGTACCTCTGGAAATTTAGATATTACATAGAGGTTACCAGCTATTAGATCTACCACCCAGTAGCCCAACGACGGAATCCACTGGTGTGGGCGAAGGTATGCTGCGTGTATGTCTTTTCTACGCTGTTGTAAAAAATTACTACAATGGATTGTAGTTTGTTATACTAATTAAAATTTAAACTCATATCTGACTCCAATTTATAATAATATTTAACTTTAATTTTAATAGATGATTCTCAGTATTCCTTCTTTTCATTTAATCATTAATTACAAGCCGGGGGTCGCACAGAGGTTTGTGCTCGTCAACATCTCATGCTGAATCTTAGTCAGAGGATATAACGGTAAACTAATATTCTTTACGTAGGCCGCCCAATGCTTGCTCATTCATAAAGAATAATTTATTTTAGTCACTTGGTTATAACTTGCTAAGTCAGTGATAGTTGCTACACATGCTCACGGACACAAACTCGCCAGTCTGAATCTTAGTCAGAGGATATAACGGTAAACTAATATTCTTTAAGTAGGCCGCCCAATGCTTGCTTCATGCATAAAGAATAGTTTATTTTAGTCACTTAGTTTATAACTTGCTAAGTCAGTGATAGTCAGGAATCAGCAGGTCTCAGGCGTTGTGCTCTATGCTCCATCCACTCATGAGCCTCCTGTTTGTACTATCCTGGTCATAGATTTGCGGTAACACCAGACTATATAATTTTTACATATAAATGACTTCAGGAGATTTTAGATATTACAAGAATCTTACATTTATTTTCCAGGCTATAATCAATTAATACAAGTTAACATATAAAACAGATAATAAAACAAAGAAAGCAAAGTTATGTAGATATATTTAACAATGTATTGTTGCAAAGTTCTCATTCCTGGCAAGAGATACACACAGAGACTGTGCGGGAAGTTCTGGCTACTGAATGCTTCCTGTTACCAAATTATGAGGTATTATTTAAGTATATTTTATCTTAAGAATACTTAAGACTTGCTAAATTATTATTGAATTATCTATTTTACCTGGCAGTAGATACACACAGAGAACTGTGCGGGAAGTTCTTGTTACAACGAACTGCTTCCTATGAGTGTTTACAAAGTATTATTTAGGTATATTTTTTAATCTAGTAGAAAATACACACAGAGAACTGTGTGGGAAGTTCTGACAACAGACTGCTTCCCTGAGTGTTAATTTTTCTCTGAGTGTTTCACCAAATTTCCTTAAATACCTGAACCACCATCGTAAACCCCCGGTCATAAAAGCTTGACCAACCTTTTGTTATTGACAGAGAGCCAGTCCTTCTCATCCCCAGGGGGGATTTGGGACAATTCTCATATCAGTAGACCAGTATATTATCTTTATTTTTGGTCTGTTCTACTAATCTGAGAATGAGATCATATTTTCTACCACACTGAAACCTTTAAACTGATACCAAACAATGTAAAGTTAATCACATTAAAGATATGATTAACAAAGTGTGCATATGTTGTAAGTCACCCTTCCATGGCCCTACCATATCCCCAGGGGGTAAGGGAGGGGTTTAAGGATGGGTGCCGTAGTTCGTTTACAGATAGCTTTTGTTCCTGTGATCAAAGGGATCTTCTCCCCAGATTAGAAGGTTTATTGTTTTATTGCATGGAAGTTCTTGTGGTCTGCCTTCATGCAGATATCTGACCAGCCTTACAGAGGTAACAGCCTAGCAGATCGCTTAGCTAAACAGACCGCGCACTCGGCCTCTCCGGCGCCATTACTTAATGCTACCATGGTTTCTACATCGCCTCTTTGTAGTGCATTGTTACCTGCTTCTGGACCTTGTCTCTTTGCAGGCCTCTGGCACTACCCTCGATACACAACATTGGGCGGAACACGGTGCCCAACCTAATGATGATGGCATATACCTCTGCTCTGCAGGACGTATCTGCCTCCCAACCCACTGCCTGCCTTTTCTCGTCCGCGAATTTCATGGTCCCACTCATCGCGGACGAAGAGGGGTAGTGGAAATGATGAATAAAGAATTCTGCATCATAGAATTTTGGACATCTGGTATGCGCACAAAATAACTTCCCAAACACAAGAGTGGCAGGTTGATTTCACACACATGCCAAAACAAGGACCCTACCGATACCTACTGGTATTGGTCGATAAATTTTCCAGATGGATTGAGGCCTTTCCCTGTGCCAAAGAAAACGCTAAAACTGTGGTACGGGTGTTAACTAAAGAGATAATTCCCAGATATGGCATCCCTGTAGGGATAGACTCAGATAAAGGTACACCTTTTTCGACCAAGGTCACACAAGAATTATGTAAAGTCCTTAATCTGACGTGGAGTTTCCATGTACCATATCACCCCCAGTCTTCCGGAATTGTGGAACGAGCCAATCGCACCATAAAAAATAAGTTAAAGAAGGCTATGCAAGACAGAGGGCATAAAAAATGGTTGGAACTCCTCCCTCTGGTCTTAGCAGACATGAGAATGATGCCCCAGACAGCCCTAGATGGCCTGTCCCCGTTCGAAATTGTTATGGGAAGACCATTTCCCTCACCATGGAAGTACAGGTAGACAGGCTTTGGGTACGACTGACTTGGATGTACATTTAAGTGAGTTATGCTGCGGGTTTGCTGGACAGGCTCAGAGAATTCTGGGACAGGTGTAGGCAAATGCCAACCTGACCGCCCATCGGAAAACACACATCCGTTTTACAGAAGGGGACAAAGTCTTGGTCAAAATTCTTGAGACAAGGGAAGGACACCTCCCTGATGGAGCCTTTGTACAGTGAGCCCGCGGAAGTAATTGCCGTCACGCGCACCGCCGTACTAACTGATCTTTTTCCACAGTGGATCCATGGGTCGCGGCTAAAAAGCTGCCCAGATCTTCCCTCGACAAGACCATTTGTGCCCGATTCTGAATTGTTCAAGTAACTCTTTTGTATGCCTAGGTCAACAGCTGACTACTTCTACTGACAGAAGGGTCTCCCATTCGGTGTCCCCCGGGACTGGCCTGAAACGGAGACTTGTTGGTGCGACAAAAGGCATCCTGATGAGCTCTCTGGACGATCTTACCTATCGACTCGTCGGAAGGAAACCTGAGACCCATTTACCACCGCGTCCTCGAACCTATGTGCTCCGCCCTGTGTTCTTCTTTTGCAGGGTGTTTGGTCAATAGACCCGAGCCTTGCGTGATCTGTCTGGCGAAGCTGCGCGGTACGGAGAAGGAACCCCTTCTAGACAGTGACGGACGGGTAAACTACGCTGGGGCATCCGCTCAATTGCCGAGCCTGCCCGGGAGAACAGACAGAAGACGCATTTTACACATAAACACTGAAATGTATTTTATTAGTTTTTGTAACACTCCTTTGCGGAGCCACCACAGCACATCCTCACGACATAACCCGCCATCATACATATGTTCCTGTTCCTCAAGCACCTAACCCTTAAAACACAATAGTATTTAAGAGGGGATTGAAAGAATATAGTACCGTAAATTCTGGACTATAAAGCGCACCTGCATATAAGCCGCATCCGCTCTATTTAAAAAAAACCAAAAAAAAAAAATCATAAATAAGCCGCACCTGCATACAAGCCGCATCCGCTTTTGAATTGTAAATGTACATGTATGTACCTAAATAGATCCTTTCCTAACCTGTATTTTAACACGGTGTAACGGTGGACGCTGCACAGAGACGCGGAGATCCGGAATTCATACAAAACAGGATTTATTAAAATAAAGAACTCAGGAGACGCCGCTCATACGGAGCGGCCAGACAGGCTAGGGAGCCTTGCGCTCTGCGCGCCGTGGTACCGGGAGTACCGGAGAGCAGGAGCGGTGGCGGACTTGGAAGTCCGTGAATCGGGAACAGACAAAGGTTAGGCATAAACATATATCGAGCGTCCGTGTCCGCGACACTAGGTATGTGCTACGAGCCCGGACGGGGATTGTAGAGTGAACCGGTCTTATATCGGGAGAGGGAAAATCAAGAACCGCTGAGGCTGTATTGTGTGTGTGTGTGTGTGTGGTGTGTGTGTGTGTGTGTGTGTGTGTGGGGAAAAGAGCAGGGGAGGAGAGAGAGAGAGAGAGCACTGAGTAGCAACTTTACTGATTAAAACGGGACAGAACCAAGAGAAAATAAGCGCTATTTACAGTATTTATCTTCATTTCTCCTGTGTGTGAAATCACGTCACCTTAACCTTGTAAAGATAGAGTTTGTCCTCCTTCTATCCGCTTCTACCGACTTATATCTGCTAAAGAGGAACTAGCGCATTCTTCTTCTTTGCATTTATTTTGTGTTAGTTTTGATTCTAATTCCGGTTAGAGCCCCTAGCGGTCGGGAAAAAATCTGCAGAATAGCCGCACCTTATTATTAGCCGCATGGTTCAAAACCTAGGAAAAAAGTAGCGGCTTATAGTCCAGAATTTACGGTATATAGTTGTGCATATATCTTATGAAATACGATTGTGTTTTTCTTTCTTCGATGAGTCGAACCAAAAGGACGGACTTGTGCCACGTCCTCAGAATATTGCAACTTGCTTTGTCTCTACATTTACATTTAAATTTGCAGCATTTGGCAGACGCTCTTATCCAGAGCGACTTACAATTGAGCAATTCAGGGTTAAGGGCCTTGCTCAAGGACCCACTTAGTGACAGCTTAGTGGTGGTGGGGTTTGAACCCATGATCTTTCGGTCCAGAGTCCAACACCTTAACCACTGGGCTATCACCTCCCTATGGCCAAGGCTACCACCCTGGGCTACCACCCTGGGCTACCACCCTGGCCTTCCCTATCTCGCTGTATCAGCCCGATACAGGAGCCGAAAACAAGTCTGCAACGTCCTCGGACCTGTTATCCTGGGTTGTAAACCGACGCACACACTTAAGCTCCCCTCCTGTATATGCTCCCCGCACACATTCATTATCAGTGCATGTAGATGTGCACATTCCCGAGGCCGTTCATCTTCTCTCGAACACACATCTTCCGTGTAACCTTCTGATTGGCTTCTTCACACAGAATGTTCATCTTCTCTCGAACACACATTGTAACCTTCTGATTGGCTTTTGTTTGTAACCACCCTTGATTTGGGCGAGTTCTTTTCTCGCATATAATCTACTGTTTGACAATGTTATGTTGAGCTGAGCAAATAAACCTTACTCGATTTATCTCCTGTGTTGGTGCATTTGTGAAAGCTCCCGAGATCTCGTATTGGATCCTGATCTTCTGAACTTAGGCTGCAGATGACACGAGGCTGTTAAGGAACTGTCCTAACATTGTTTGTGTGTGTGTGTGTGTGTGTGTGTCTGGGGGATCCAATGGTGTTGTTCAAGGGGGGGGGGGGGGGGGGGGGGGGCGTTAAAACGTTTATGTTTGTTTGTGTGTGTGTGTGTTGATTACCCAAAGAAATTCTTTTGAGTGCCATCAGAATCTGTGTCACAAGAGGCATGTCGTTAATGTTTCTCGTAGTGGTAAAACAGACTACGTCCTGTTGTGGGACTGTGTGTGTGTGCGCGCGCGTGTGTGTGTGCGTGCGTATGGCTCGCAAAGATACCGACTGCATTTAATCTGGCTAATGCTGAGATAGAGTATTATCCACAACTATTTTAATCATGCTGAAAATGACACTTATGTAGGACCATACCCCAACAAGGATACTGTTTTCCTGTAACAATGCCACTGTCCACACCCTGAAATAGTATTTAAACAGGTTTAGAGCAGCAAAAAAAAAACTACTGAAAACCAAGAAGAATGGTGTGTTCACACTTACAAATGCTGTATAACTCCATCCCCTACACTACAAACATTTTAGCCTTCACACCAAAACTTCTAAAAGAATTTCAGAAAACAGTTCAAGTACTATATATAAAGCATTGTGTTCAGCACCACTTAAGAACAATTTAAAAATTGAAACATTTACGGCTGTAACTGTATACCAGTATCTATAAAAGGTAAACAAATTGGCATGTGTGTATGTGTTTATCCGTGTGTGTGTGTGTGTGTATGTGTGTGTGTGTATGTGTATATGTATATGTGTTTGTGTATATGTGTGTGTGTGTGTGTGTGTGTGTGTATGTGTGTGTGATAGCATTTGGCATTGTGATGATGTTTTTCCTAAGATACCTGTCTACATCCTGAAACAATATTTAAATAGGTTTAGAATATATTGAATAAATACACAAGAAACTATCCCGATACAACGGTTGATGCTGCTCTAACAAAAACTCCTGAAAACCAAGAAGAATTGTGTGTTCACACCTACAAATGCTGTATAACTCCATCCCCGTACACTGCAAACATTTAAGCCTTCACACAAAAACTTCAAGTGGCCCAATTGTTTTTTTTTTACCTCTGCACACCTCAAATTTCTTAAGATGAGTAAACAAGAAAATCCATCCATCCATCCATCCATCTTCCTCCGCTTATCCGGGACCGGGTCGCGGGGGCAGCAGTCTAAGCAGAGATGCCCAGACTTCCCTCTCTCCAGCCACTTCCTCTAGCTCCCCCGGGGGGACACCGAGGCGTTCCCAGGACAGTCGAGAGACATAGTCCCTCCAACGTGTTCTGGGTCTTCCTCAAGGCCTTTTCCCGGAGGGACATGCCCGAAACACCTCCCCTGGAAGGCGCCCAGGAGGCATCCGAAATAGATGCCCGAGCCACGCCAGCTGGCCCCTCTCGATGTGGAGGAGCAGTGGATCTACTCCGAGCTCCTCCCGAGTGACTGAACTTCTCACCCTATCTCTAAGGGAGCGCCCAGCCACCCTGCGAAGGAAGCTCATTTCGGCCGCCTGTATCCGGGATCTTGTCCTTTCGGTCATGACCCACAGCTCATGGCCATAGGTGAGAGTAGGAACGTAGATCGACCAGTAAATTGAGAGCTTTGCCTTTTGGCTCAGCTCCCTCTTCACTATGACGGACCGGTACATCGACCGCATTACTGCAGAGGCTGCACCGATCCGCCTGTCGATCTCCCGTTCCATCCTCCCCTCACTCGTGAACGAGACCCCAAGATACTTGAACTCCTCCACTTGGGGAAGGAGCGCTCCACCAACCTCAAGTGGGCTAACCACCTTTTTGCAGCTAAGGACCATAGCCTCGGACTTGGAGGTGCTGATCTTCATCCCAGCTGCTTCACACTCGGCTGCAAACCTTCCCAGTGAATGCTGAAGGTCTTGGCCTGATGGAGCCAACAGGACAACATCATCGGCAAAAAGCAGAGACGAGATCCTGTGGTCCCCAAACCAGACTCCCTCTAGCCCCTGGCTGCTCCTAGAAATTCTGTCCATAAAAATAATGAACAGAACCGGTGACAAAGGGCAGCCTTGCCGGAGTCCAACATGCACCGGAAACAGGCACCCATACTCCCGGAGCACCCCCCACAGAGTGACGCGAGGGACACGGTCGAATGCCTTCTCCAAATCCACAAAGCACATGTGGACCGGTTGGGCAAACTCCCATGATCCCTCCATCACCCTGTAGAGGGTATAGAGATGGTCCAGTGTTCCACGGCCAGGTCGAAAACCGCATTGTTCCTCCTGAATCCGGGGTTCGACTAAAGGCCGAATTCTCCTCTCCAGTACCCTGGCATAGACTTTCCCAGGAAGGCTGAGGAGTGTGATCCCCCTATAGTTGGAGCACACCCTCCGGTCCCCTTTCTTAAAAAGAGGAACCACCACCCCGGTCTGCCAATCCAGAGGCACCGTCCCCAGCTGCCACGCGATGTTGCAGAGGCGTGTCAGCCAAGACAGCCCCACAACATCCAGAGACTTCAGGTATCTCATCCACCCCCGCTGCTCTGCCACCGAGAAGCTTCTCAACTACCTCGGTGACTTCAGCTTGGGTGATAGATGACGCCACCTCTGGGCCCATGGCCTCTGCTTCCTCATCGGAAGGCACGACTCTGGGGTTGAGGAGATCCTAGTTGTCCTAGTTGGGGGGCTATGAGCAGGCCCACACCAGCCCGTCGTCTCTCACCGCCGGCAACTCCAGAATAATGGAGAGTCCAGCCTCTCTTGAGGAGTATGGTTCCAGAGCCCAGACTGTGGGTGGAGGTGAGCCCGACTATCTCTAGCCGGTATCTCTCAACCTCCCGCACAAGCTCGGGCTCTTTCCCAACCAGCGAGGTGACATTCCATGTCCCTAGAGCTAGTCTCTGTGTCCAGAGGTCGGGTCGTCGAGGCCTCCGCCTTCGACCACTGCCCGAACCACCAATTGCACCGGTCCCTTATGAGCCTTTCTGCAGGTGGTGGGCCCACGGGGAGGTGTCCCCACGTCACTCATTCGGGCTGAGCCCGGCCGGGCCCCATGGGTGGAGGCCCGACCACCAGGCGCTCGCTTTCGAGCCCCAGCCCGGGCCTGGCTCCAGGGAGGGGCCCCGGCTGTGCCATACCGGGCGACGTTACGGTCTTTGATTTAATTTTTCCCATAAGGGAACTTGAACCGCTCTTCATCTGAGCCGTCCCCTAGGACCTGTTTGCCTTGGGAGACCCTACCAGGGCATCTAGCCCCCGACAACATAGCTCCTAGGATCATCCGGTTCCTCAAACCCCTCCACCACATTAAGGTGGCGGTTCAAGGAGGGGTAAACAAGAAAATGTTGCTCGAAATTGTTAACATGCAAATTTAACAAAACGTTAAAAATACAATATGTTCCCATCACTTAAACAATGAAGAAAAATAGCATTTCAAAATGACATTTATTATATAACGGTCATGAAAGTCAGAATCTCTTTCAAGTAACAATCTAAAGTTTGTCAATAAACAGAACGACAACATAGATGAATACCTTGGCATAGATAAATACCTTTGGGTAAACTACTGTCTTAGTTACCTATAATCATTTTTATACCTAGAAACTACAGCAAGTGAAAAAGTGTATGTTTCTGTATGTTTCTGTGGGTATGTTTGTGTGTATGTGTGTGTTTATGTGTGGGTGTATGTTTGTGTGTGTATGTGTGGGTGTATGTCTGTGTGGGTGCATGTTTGTGTGTGTATGTTTGTGTGGGTGTAGGTTTGTATGTATGTTTGTGTGGATATATGTGTGTGTATGTTTGTGTGTATGTGGGTGGTTATGTATGTGTGGGTGTATGTTTGTGTTTGTGTGTATGTGTATGTTTGTGTTTGTGTGTATGTGTGTGTTTGTGTATGTGTGTGTGGGGGTGTATGTCTGTGTGTGTGTGTGTGTGTGTGTGTGTGTGTGTTTCAGTTTGTGACTACGTGCAAGTGTTTTACCCTGGGGTACAAAGAGATTCCCTTAGAGCTGTACATTTGATGTGTAATATGATGTCTGTTGTCTATAGAGGAATACAATAGGAAAGTTCAATGCTGTGACCAAAGAAGTCCGTTTTATCCAAGCACCCAACATTTGAAAAAATAAAAGATTTAGTGTTTTGAAAACAAAATGACTAAAATAAAATCATTCCTGAATGTATAACAAATTTTTAAAAATGATAGATACACTGTAGGAACTCTACCTGCTCTTAAAAACTATGGCGGATAAGTATCATTTTATGGTGTCTGGACTTTGGCACAAAACATTTTTTGATGAGGGTGTTGCTATGTTTTTTTGTTAAGAGATGACATAAAGATTGTTTTTACATCTGATCCTTATGAACTCTGCAGACATGAAAAAGTAAACCATGAATTGGCTTTATTAATACAAATGACTATAAACACTAAGGATAAAATTATGTACTAACTAATGTATCTTACTTCAAAAAGAGGCAAGATTAGCTTTCTTTGATGACGAAGACAAATGACAGAAAGTGTTATACATGTTTGTGTTATTATGTCATATTCATGTTACTTTTCCTGAATTCAAGCTCAAACTGTTTCCCCTTGATGGTACATTGTGGTGTTGTTATCTACAATAGGATTGTCAGGCATTTGGGAACTTCAAGTGTTTTATGAGCACTTGGAATTTATACTGTGGAAACCTATGAGACTGTCGAAGGCCATCTTGAATAGAATGAATTCGGACCCTCCACTGTTGTCAAATTGGGGCAGTGTTGGTTTAGGAATGCCATGTAAGTTGGTGGTCAATGCGTCTATCGTAGTGATTGTAGCGATATGTGGCGGTTGGCTCTGCAGATGGGAGTGGGTTTGTCGGTTGGCTTGGCTGGCCCGGTGGAAGATAAAATTGTTGCTTGATTATGTCTATAGGACTAGGGAGCTGAACATGACTAGTCCTAATAGTCTCTTGAGGCCCATGGGTTTGGGACTGAGATGCTGGATCACCATATGTGAACTGATTGGTGAGTGGTTTTTCAAATGATGTTGGGTTGTAAAGTGGCTTTTCCAATGACGTTAGGCGTTGAAGCATTTCTGAAATTCTTCCTCCAATTGGTGCCTTTGCCTTTGCCTTTGCCTTTGAAGTTCTTCTCTTTCAAAAAGTGCTTGGCGTGCTTGTTGATCTAGAAGTTCGGCCTACTCTTTCATTTCCTCTACTATCTGTCTCTGCAGTTCTGCAAGCTCCATGCTCTTTAATCTTTCCTCTATGAAAGCCTCCCGTGGGTCTGTGCGTCGTTACATTGTTGTACACTGTATCAAAAGTCAGAGTTTGCACACACTTCAAAAGCAAAAGAACAAAACAAAAAAGTCATGAATCAAGAACATGACTTGGATAGAACCCAGCTACCATGAATCAACTAGTAATTCAAGGAGGCACATTTGCCAAAAACCAATGAATAAAGAGCCCCAAATATTACTTTATAGTACTTTAAAAGTACTTTATAGTACTTTTTTATACTTTAAAAAATCCAATTGCAATGCCTTAAATACATACCACTGATTAAACAAGGCCCTTAGGTGCACCAAAACAAAGCAAACTTCTCAATAAGTATACATTCTACAAGACAGAAGAAAAAATGAAAAGTGTAACATAAAACATCAGACACCTTAGCTATAACACCAATAATCCAAATTAGATTAAGGAAACAGGGACACTGTCATACAATATAATGGACGTAATTGCAGTAAATTAGGAACTAAGAACGTCAGCATACAACATATAAGTATATCTGCATCCTTATGAACCAACTGCTCACACCAGTTCATAGTTTTATGAAATTATCATCATTATTCTTATTGTTCTATAAAACTTCAGTTATAAAACAATGCTGTTTTAATAAGTAATAGTGATTAAACAATAGGGTTCATCAAAATAATGATTATATTTCTAGAACATTGTTATTATCCTTTATATTAATCATGTAGTGATGACATGTATTAGTATTAAGGCTGATCAGTTCCCTGCATCTATCCGTTCTCTTTCCTTCTTTTCATTTTCAAATGATCTTCAAATGATATCTTTCTTTTATTGCATATCAATAATGTTTGTAAGTAAGAAGTACTTATATATATCTCTCTGGTTGTTACAATGTCTACTTGGCCGTTCTTGGTATCTCATTGATCCACTTGTCAATTCCTACACCATGATGATGATGATGTAACTGTAAGAGGTTTCAATTCATTAATTCATATTTCAAGTAAATAACTTGATTAACTTTTGGACCATTCCCAATATGCAAATTAGCTTGGGCATAGAAAAAGAAATACCTTTCTGCTCAAGTTTCATGTCATTGCATTGGTCAGTTTCGAAAGTTGGGTGTGACACCCAGGCCCATAAATCCTGTCAACACTCTCCACAACTGGGAGAGAACAACTCGGGGGAGAGAACAACGGGGAGAGAACAAGTCGGAGAGAAACCCACACGGAGAGACAGCATGGGAGAGACACCCACGGGGGAAGAGACCGGCGGAGAACAAAGAAACAACGAAGAGATGAAGTGAGACGAAGCTGAGAGGCTGCGGCCTCTCAAGCGGACCAGCTCCGGACCAACTCTGAGTCACTCAGGAAACTCATGTTCATCATGTCTCCAACCAGGAGCGAGGCCATGCTGGCCTTTCTGAGTCATGACTCTCCTCCTGAGACAGAACAGCAATTCCTGATCGTCATCTACAGGACTTCATCTTCAACACCTAGAATCGTCCGGACTTTTGTTCAACAAACCAGAGCCGCATAGGACAAAGGGAAAGTGGTTTTCTAGCGAATTCTTACAATGAGCTTGCAGGAGGCACTTGACCAAAACTGATTCGCATGTATTCGATGAAATGGGGTGGGACACCATGTTTTGACAAAAATATGACATTTTTCATTGTAAGAATTCTAGTTCATCTGCTCTAAGATCCACTAAGTTTCCTTCGGTATACCGGAGTAGAGGATAGGACAAGCGCGCTTGGGAGTACAAAGAACACACTAAACTTAGTTAGGACCCGGACTACTGTGTTCTTTCGGGCAAGGGAATGCTTCTACCCATCTGGAGAATTTGTCAACCATTACCAACAAATGCCGATATGGACCTTGCTTTGGCATATGTGTACAATCAATTGCTATTCTTTTAACAGGCTGTCTGGCCCGTTTTTTACCTGTCTGTAATTAAAGGTAAAATCTATATTACCTGATGTGGTGAGTGAAGAACCAGAGGGTGAGACAGGACACTTTTCTCAGCATATTGTACCATCAACACGTAGGCAGCCACAGCACGCAGGTAAACCCTGAGCCACAGAGTCAAGAGTTTTGGATAGGAACGCACAGAGCCTCAACCCACCCCCATGCTCCTGAGACAGCACAGCAGTCACTGTACCCGAATGTGTAGCAACATACAGGTGAAAGGGAAGGCTGTAATTGGCAGACCCAATGCAGGAGCAGTGAACAGGGCCTGTTTCAGAGAGTTGTAGGCGTCGATCATCTCAGTGGTCCAGACGGAGTGGATCGGAGTGGTGTATGCAGAGTGGAGGCACTTGCCATACAGGGAGAAGTCCGGAATCCACTGTCTGCAATAGTTGATGACCCCCAAAAAGCCATCAGTGCATGTTTTGTGGCGGCACGGTGCGTGTCTATAATCACTTGAACGTGTTCCGGAGTAAGATGTCTGGAGCCTTGAGAGAGTTCATAACTGAGATATCGTAAAGTTAGGGAACAAAACTGGAGCTTAGTCTTTGATACCTTAAATCCCTTGTCATCCAGCAGTTGCAGTAGCAGCAAGGTAGCCTCGTCACAGAGTTTTTCAGATTCTGTCGATACGAGGAAATCATCCGCGTACTGGAGAACAGTCGAGCCTTGAGGGAGGTCAAGGTCAGCCAGAGCGTTCCGTAGAGTGGCTGAAAAGACTGAAGGAGTCTATGAAACCCTGTGGCAAGCGTGTCCACGTGTACTGCTGAGCCCTGTGCGTGAATGCGAACAGAGGATGTGTCTGAAAAAGGCAGAACACAAGTCAATTACAGAGAAATATGAATGATTATAAGGTATAGACCCATAACGGAAGGGACATCAGGAACGAGTGGAGCAACGGGAATGATAAGATTATTTACTCAGCAAATCCTTTGATGATGCCTCAAATTCATGGATATACTCCACACTCCACAATATACATCCTCAACCACACACAACACTAACAACCCAAATGAGGATGGGTTCTCTGTTGAGTCAGCTTCCTCTAAAGTTTTCTTCCTGTTCCCAGGGAGTTTTTCCTTGCCACCGTCGCTTCGGCTTGCTCAACCAGAAACAATTAGGGCCAAACTGATTTTCACTTTTATGTATTATGTAAGTATTATTATGTAAATATTATGTAAAGCTGCTTTGAGACGATGACAAATGGTAAAAAGCGCTCTACAAATAAAAATGAATTGAATTGAATTGAAATCCTGAGTAAAACGCCAGGTCCCATCTGGTTTGGGTCAAAAAAATATGAAAGTTATAATAAAAATAATGATTTTTCATATTCATAACCAAAATTATGAAAAAAATTTAAAAACTGAAAAATATGATAGAAAAACATTTGGAAAGTGATTTTTCATCGAAAACCTAAAAAAAGAACATATTGGCTCAAAAACGTGTTCTCAGGCTCTGAAAAGGCTTTTCAGCAAACGAGAGCTGCGTAGGACAAAGGGAAAGTGGTTTTCTAGTGAATCATTGTTGAGAGCTTACAGGAAGCATTTGACCCAAACCAATTCGCAGATATTCGATGAAATGGGATAGGACACATCATGTTTTGACAAAAATATGACATTTTTCATAATAATAACAAAGTTATGATAAAAAAATATGATTTTTTATAGTCGATAACAAAATGATTAAAAAATGTCAAAAACTGAAAAATATGATCGAAAAACACATCTGGAAAGTGATCTTTCATCGAAAATATAATGACAGAACATTTTGGGTTCAACTTTGCTTTTGTCGACAAAATGGTGCTTCTCAGATGCTCAAAACGCGTTTCCGCAAACGAGAGCTGACTAGGACGAAGGGAAAGCAATTTTCTAGCAGATCTTTATTTCGTGCTGGAAGGAGGCACTTGACCTAAATCGATTCGCATGTTTTCTATGAAAGAGAGTAGGACACATCATGTTTTGACAAAAATATGACATTTTTCATGAAAATATGAAAGTTATGATAAAAATATGATTTTTCATATTTTTAACCAAAATGATGAAAAATGAGGGGCACGGTGGCTTAGAGATTAGCACGTTCGCCTCACACCGCCAGGGTTTGGGTTTGATTCCCGTCTCACCCATGTGTGTGTGGAGTTTGCATGTTCTCCCCATGCCTCAGGAGGTTTTTCTCTGGGTTTTCCGGTTTCCTCCCGGTCCAAAAACATGCACGGTAGGTTGATTGGCAGCTTGGAAAATTGTCCCTAGTGTGTGAATGTGAGTGTGTGTGTGTGTCCTGCGATGGGTTGGCATTCCATCCAGAGTGCCCATAGATGCCTGAGATAGGCACAGGCTCCCCGTGACCCGAGGGAAGATCCGGGATAGAAGATGACGAATGAATGAATGATGAAAAATGCCAAAAACTGAAAAATATGATTGAAAAACATCAGGAAAGTTATTTCATCAAAAATCTAAAAATAGAACATTTTGGGTTTAGCCGAGCATGTGGCGAGAAAAAGGTGCTTCTCCAGGCACTGAAAACACTTTTCCGCAAGTCAGAGCTGTGTAGGAAGAAAGGGAAAGGTGTTTTCTGGCAAATCATTGTTTCGCACTGACAGGAGGCACTTGACAGGAGGCACCAAACAAATTCGGATGTATTCGATGAAATGGAGCAGGACACATCATGTTTTGACAAAAATATGACTTTTTTCATAAAAATATGAAGGTTCTCATAAAAATATGATTTTTCATATTCATAACCAAAATGATGAAAAAATGTCAAAAACTGAAAAATACTATCGAAAAACATCTGGAAAGTGATTTTTTCATCGAAAACCTTACAAAAGAAGATTTTGGCTTCAGCCGTGCATGTGTCGACAAAAAGGTGCTTCTCAGGCGCTGAAAATGCTTTTAAGCAAGCCAGAGCTGCGTAGGACAAAAGGAAAGGTGTTTTCTGGTAAATTATTGTTTCGCGCTGGCAGGAGGCACTTGATCTAAACCAGTGTTTCTCAAATAGTGGGGCACGAGGCTCCGTCAAGGGGTGCGTTTGACCTCAGGGAACATGATTTTTTTTACTGTTCCAGAATAAAGTGCAACACCACTCTACTACTTGGAGTGAAAATACATTAAATTGCGAATGAAAATTGAAAATAAAAAAAACTGAAAAACAGAGAGCAACCCCCCCCCCCCCCTGCCAACAATCTAAGAAAAGCTGCGCACTGAACCCCCATCCCCCCATCCCCCCCCCCCCCCCCCCCCCCCCCGTCAACAATCAGCAATACAAAGTGCGGACTATCAGAAAAAGAAAAACCCCTCCCCAACAAAAACAATATAACAAGTTTATATACGGGGGGGGGGGGGTTGGATGGAGAGATGTTTTCTTCTTCTTCAATTCGCGTGCATTCGATGAAATGGAGCAGAACACATGTTTTTTTGCCCAATAATTTTTTATTGTAAATTTTATTTAATTTACATATAATCATACAGCCACCCACACAAAAACACACACTTATGCATACACATACATTACACAGACGTACATACACACACAAATACACATACAATAAAAGGGAAAGAAACAAAAATGACAAAATCAACCAATAGGAGTAATTAAAAACACATGCCCATAGACGCCTGAGATAGGCACAGGCTTCCCGTGACCCGAGGGAAGATCAGATATAGTGGTAGAAGATGAATGAATGAATAAAAAACACACACCTCAGCCTCCAAACAACCCTCCCCTACACTCCATCCCCGCCGCCATCCAAAGATAAAATATTACCGAAATAGGTAGTAAAACCTTGCCATTTTTAGCAGAAATCCTGCTCACTACCTCTGAGATTATATTTGATCTTTTCCCGCTTCAGAATGAAGATCAAGGCTAAGCCAAACCAAAATAAGAGGAGGATGTGGGGAAGTCCAGGATAATAGTATTCTGCACCGGCTAAGTAAGGAGGCAAATGCCACAACCCCACCCTGGTTACGGGTCAAAGGTTTCCCCTGAGAGGGAACCCCAAATATAGCAATCAGAGGGCAACAGTCTAATTTGGTTCCTAGAACGTCGGAGAGAAAGGCAAAGAAAGCATCCCAAAAATCTCGCAGCTTAAGACAAAGTGCAAACATTTGACAGGCTAGGGAGACGCACCCAGAACACCAGCTTATGAATGTTATCTGCTCAATAATAGTACATAAAGTTAGGTAAACAACGGCCCCCACTCAATTAGCATTTTTGAAGAAACCCTAGGGGGTTTCCCCGCCCACACAAAAGACATGATTAACCAATCAAAATAAAAAAAAATTAATTAGACAAAAAGAAAGGAATAAATGAGGAGAAAAGAGAAAAGAAATAAATAGATGAACTTTGGAAGAATACTCATTTTGAGCGAGTTTATTCTACCGAGCGGAGACAATGGTAAAGCAGCCCACCTCTGAAAGGCCAACTTCATATATGATACTAGGGGCGTGTAATTAGCTGCCATTAATTCAGAGTAGGAACATGTAACATTTACTCCAAGATATTTAAACCTCCACCTCTCCAGTTGAAAGGGAATGCTTGTATGTTTTATTCTCCATTCACTCTGATTAATGGGTAGACATAAGCTCTTTGACAGATTCAATCTGTATCCAGAGAATTTACCAAAGTCCTCAAGCAGGGGTGTTATTGCGGGGATAGATGTAACTGGACCCGTAACATAAATTAATAAATCGTCAGTAAATAGAGATAACCCATACTCAGTCCTTTGATGGAATACACCCCGAAATATATTGAGCGTTCTGAGTGCAATTGAGAGTGGATCAATTGCTATTGAGAACAGTAGAGGAGAGAGAGGACATCCTTGACGGGTACCACGTGATAAGGTAAAGTACTCAGATTTCTCACTATTGGTATGCACAGAAGCCTAAGGCTTTGCATACAACAAGAGAAACCAGGATATCTGTAACGGTGGTGGTGCGCTGCACAGACACACGGGGAAACGGGAATTCCAAAACAAAGGATTTATTTCAAAAGGTTAATAACAAAAGAGACGCCGCTCAAACGGAGCGGCCAGGTAGGCTTGGGAGCCTTGCGCGCCGTGCGCCGTGGTACCGGGAGTACCGGAGATCAGGAGCGGACTTGGAGGTCCGCGGAATCTGGAAACAGACGGGAACGGGAGGTTAGGCATATATAAATCGAACCGGAACGGGTCCGCGACACAACCCATGTGTGTACGTCACGCGCCCGGACAGGGAATGAAGGGAGAGCCGGGCTATTTAAAGGGGAGATGGAGAATGAGATAATCGGGAACACCTGAGGCAGTTTAGTGTGTGTGTGTGTGTGTGTGAGTGTGTGAAAGAGCAGGGCGGAGCCAGGAGATGAGAGTGTGTGTGTGTGTGTGTGTGTGAGTGAAAGAGCCGGGCCGGGGCGAGGAGAGAGGAGAGAGAGAGAGAGGAGAGAGAGAGCAGAGAGAGACAGAGACAGAGAGAGAGAGAGAGAGAGAGAAGGAAAACCGTGACATCACCCCCCCTCCTAGGAGCGGATTCCAGACGCTCCTCACTAAATGAGGGAGGGAGGGCGGGCCAGGGAAGTCGGCCGGGACAGGGGGGGCCAGGAGGTTCCGGCTTCCCTGGGTCAGGGACTCAGGGACGGGAGAGTGGGCCAGGGTCGGAGCCGGCGGGTCAGGGACTGACGGGAGAGTGGGCCAGGGCGGGGCGGCGGGAGGCGGGGAGTGGGCCAGGGCGGAGCCGGCGGGACTAACTGGGGGACAGTGGGACAGTGGGCCTGGGCGGAGCCGGCGGGACTGGGACTGACGGGACAGTGGGCCAGGGCGGAGCCGGCGGGACAGTGGACTGACGGGACAGTGGGCCAGTGGGCGGAGCCGGAGCCGGCGGGACTAATGGGACAGTGGGCCTGGGCGGAGCCGGCGGGACTGGACTGGGACTGACGGGACAGTGTGGGCCAGGGCGGAGCCGGCGGGTCTGTGTCTGTGGGACAGGGCAGGGCAGTGGCCAGGGCGGAGCCGGCGGGGACTAATGGGACAGTGGGCCTGGGCGGAGCCGGCGGGACTAATGGGACAGTGGGCCTGGGCGGAGCCGGCGGGACTGGGACAGATGGGACAGTGGGCCTGGGCGGAGCCGGTGGGACTAATGGGACAGTGGGACCTGGGTGGAGCCGGCGGGACTAATGGGACAGTGGACCTGGGTGGAGCCGGCGGGACTAATGGGACAGGGGACCAGGGCGGAGCCAGCGGGACTGGGACTGACGGGACAGTGGGCCTGGGCGGAGCCGGCGGGACTAATGGGACAGTGGGACCAGGGCGGAGCCGGCGGGACTGGGGACTGACGGGACAGTGGGCCTGGGCGGAGCCGGCGGGACTAATGGGACAGTGGGCCTGGGCGGAGCCGGCGGGTCAGGGACTGACGGGAGAGTGGGCCAGGGCGGAGCCGGCGGGTCGGGACTAGGGACTGACGGGACAGTGGGCGGGGACTGGGCGGAAGCCGGCGGGACTAATGGGACAGGGGACCTGGGCGGAACAGGCGGAGGACGGGACCTGGGCGGAACAGGCGGGACCTGGGCTAGTGGGACGGAACAGGTGGGACCTGGACTAAAGGGAGAGGGGACCTGGGCGGAACAGGAGGAGGACGGGACGGGACCTGGGCGGAACAGGCGGGACCTGGACGGGGAACGGGACTAAACCTACGGGAGACGGGACCTGGGCGGAACAGGCGGAGGATGGGACCTGGGCGGAACAGGAGGAGGACGGGACCTGGGCGGAACAGGTGGAACCTGAAACTAAAGGGACAGGGGACCTGGGGGATTGGTGAAACAGGCGGGTCCTGGATTAACGGGAGACGGGACCTGGGCGGAACAGGCGGGGCACGGGACCTGGGCGGAACAGGCGGATGACGGGACCTGGGCGGAACAGGCGGAGGACGGGACCTGGGAGGAACAGGTGGAGCCTGGAGCTCGGAGGCCCTACGGGGTGTGTCCTCAGGCTCGGAGACCCCCACGGCATCCTCCTCGGGCTCGGAGGCCCCCACGGCATCCTCTTCGGGCTCGGAGGCCCTACGGGGCGTGTCCTCGGGCTCGGAGGCCCTACGGGGCGTGTCCTCGGGCTCGGAGGCCCCCACGGCATCCTCCTCGGGCTCAGAGACCCCCACGGCATCCTCTTCGGGCTCGGAGGACCCCCACGGCATCCTCCTTTCGGGCTCGGAGGCCCTACGGGTCGTGTCCTCGGGCTCGGGGCGTCGGAGGCCCCCACGGTCCTCGGGCTCGGAGGCCCCCACGGCATCCTCTTCGGGCATCCTCTCGGGCTCGGACCCCCTCGGCACTATTTGGGACCTCTGGAGGCCTCATTTTGCACTGAGCCGCAGGTTCGGCGGCCATCTTGCAGGGTTGGGCCGTGGGTTGGCGGCCATCTCGGCGGACGGTTCGGCGGCCATTTTGGCTGGGCCGGGCCGCCAGGTTCGGCGGTTCGGGTTTCGGGCGGACGGTTCGGCGGCCATCTTTACAGGGCCGCAGGTTCGGCGGCCAGGTTCGGCGGCGGTTGCGGCGGCCATCTCGGCTTTTTGGGCCATCCGGGCCGCAGGTCGGCGGCCATCTTGGCAGGGCCAGGTTCGGCGGCCATGGTTCATCTTGCGCTGGGGGTTCGGCGCAGGCCATCTTCGGCGGCCATGCCGCAGGGTTCGGCGGCAGGGTTCGGCGGGCAGGTTTCGGGGCCGTGGGGGTTCGGCGGCCATTCTTGGGTTCGGCGGCCAGGTTCGGCTTGGGCCATCTTGGCAGGCGGCGGCCATCTTGGACGGTTCGGCGGCCATCTTGGAGGCCGCGGTTCGGCGGCCATCTTGACGGCTGGGCGGCCATTTTACACGGTGGGCCGTGGGTTCGGCGGCCATCCATGGGCCATCTTGGGCTGGGCCGCAGGTTCGGCGGCCCTCAGGTTCGCGCCGGGCCCTCTTGCCGGGCCGGGCGGCGGGCTGAGTAGCCGCCGCACTGGAACGCGGTAGGTCGCCCCCCCCCCAAAAAATTCGAGGAAAACCTCCCAAATCCGAAAACCTCCCATCCGGTCCGCCGACTCGGCCTCCCGTCCCAGATCCAGCTGCCCACCAAAGAGCAGGACCTCAACTGCATGCCCACCAAAGAGCAGGACCGGTCAACTGCGATATGGGAGATTTTGGCACGATCCGTTGTAAACCGGTCTGGATACTGGTTGAATATAGCCATACAGTGAACCAGGAAGTGGCGCCCGTGGCGTAAAAAGAAGGAAAAACAAAAAGGAAAAAAATGGAAAGATTGAAAAAATCTCCGAGCCGGCGTCCGAGCCGGCGGAGCGCGGGGGGGGTGATGGCGGCACTCGCGGGCTCGAGGGGGGCGCTTCAGGGGGCCGCGTTCGACACAAAAACATAGTGGCGCCCGGGAAAAACAAAAAGGAAAAAATGGAAAAAAAAGCAGCACTGGGTCGCGGCGGAGCAGCTTGGGCTACCGGGCGGAGCGCACTTCCGGGTCGCGGTCGCTTCCGAAACGCGACTTCCGGGTTGCGCTGTTACGGTCCGGGCTTCTGTAGCGGTGGTGGTGCGCTGCACAGACACACGGGGAAACGGGAATTCCAAAACAAAGGATTTATTTCAAAAGGTTAATAACAAAAGAGACGCCGCTCAAACGGAGCGGCCAGGTAGGCTTGGGAGCCTTGCGCGCCGTGCGCCGTGGTACCGGGAGTACCGGAGATCAGGAGCGGACTTGGAGGTCCGCGGAATCTGGAAACAGACGGGAACGGGAACAGAGAAACAGACAAAGGTTAGGCATATATAAATCGAACCGGAACGGGTCCGCGACACAACCCATGTGTGTACGTCACGCGCCCGGACAGGGAATGAAGGGAGAGCCGGGCTATTTAAAGGGGAGATGGAGAATGAGATAATCGGGAACACCTGAGGCAGTTTAGTTTGTGTGTGTGTGTGTGTGTGTGTGAGTGTGTGAAAGAGCAGGGCGGAGCCAGGAGATGTGTGTGTGTGTGTGTGTCTGTGTGTGTGTGTGTGTGTGTGTGTGTGTGAGTGAAAGAGCCGGGCGGGGCGAGGAGAGAGAGCGAGGCAGAGAGAGACAGAGACAGAGAGAGAGAGAGAGAGAGGGAAACCGTGACAATATCATCCCGTCCACAAAGCCAAAGCCAAAAACAAGATACTCCCACTCTATCCTATCAAACGCCTTCTCAGCATCCAAGGAGACTACTACCTCAAAGGGACTACTATTCTGTGCAGAGTATAAAATGTTAAAGAGAGTACGAATGTTCCAAAAGGAGTGACGACTTTTTATAAACCCAGTTTGTACTTCAGAAATAATGCTAGGAAGGATCCCTTCCAACCGAGATGCCAAAAGCTTAGCTAAAAAATTAACATCTAAGTTAAGAAGACTGATGAGTCTATACAAGTTGCATACCGTGGGGTCCTTCTCCTCTTTAAGCAACAAACTTACAGATGCTTGTCTTAGCATTGGAGGTAAGATGCCAGTCTTTAAGGATTCTTCGAACAATGCCATTAGTAACCGGGACAACAACATGGAATTTCTTGTAAACTTCAGAGGGAAACCTGTTAGGGCCTGGGGTTTTCCTTAATTGCAGTGATTGGATCGCTTTGATGACCTCATCCAGAGTCGACCTTAGAAAGAACTATATGCCCAAGAAAAAGGTTCATCTCATTTGGTGTTTCAGGAGCCTCAGATGAGTACAGGGCTGGAGTCAAATATCTTAAATATGGAATTGATCTCAACAGGATCACAAGTTATTGTGTCATCTGGCAGTGCAACCTGCGCAATAGAACATGAAGCCGCTCGTTTGAGCAATTGATGGGCCAACAACCGACCAACCTTAACCCCATACTCATAATAATTGCCTTGTGTATGCCACAGGAGCCTCTCTGCCTCAGCCGTACATAGCAAATCGAATTCTGCTTGCAAATTAAGCCTTTGTTTAAATAACTCAGGCAGCAGGGGTAGAGACACATTGGTCATCGTGGAGCCTTATATTTTCCAATATATCTCTCTCTTTCTATCTTTCCTACCTCTAGTAACATAAGCCGAATAAGAAATTATCTGACCCCATAGAAAAGCTTTAAGAGTTGTGGAATTTTTGCATGGCCAGAAAATATGTTAACCGAATTCATTTAATTATTTTGCTAAGCTTTAAATGGACCTGATGCTGCATACATGGAGCTGAGCTGAGGCTGCATATATATGAATATAACCCAGCCGCGAGCGTAATGGAAAGAAGAACCACAGGAGAATAAGGGAAGTGAGAAAAAACACCACAGGAGAACGAGGGAAGTAAAAGATAAAAAAACAAGTTTATTTTGGTTGCACTGAAGGGCAGACACAGACAGAGAAAACCGCTAGCCGAGGTCAACCTCAGTGGTCTCTGAACGAGGCCCAGAGGTGTCAGAGCTGTTGTCAGTGACCTCTTCACCTTCAGAATCAAGAACAATGATGTTGGAAGAGGGAATGGATCCCTCCTCCTCATACTCTCCCACTTCACCGGCCACACCCCTATCTCCCCTTATGTTGAGTATGGTGAAGTGGGAGAGTATGAGGGGGAGGTATGCCCATAACCAGGGGTCCCAGGAGAAGAATCTGAATCCGTGTAGAAGCGGAGGAAGACTCCTCGGGACCCTGGGGAATGGGATGGATAGGGAGAGGAATGAGCTCAGTTTGAGTACTTTCGCAGAGCATAGGAAGGATCGACAGGTACAGGGTTGTCACACAGATTATCCAGGAAATGCCCCAACTCGGTGGTCAACAGGGCAAGCTGGTGACGTCGATATGCATTAGGAGAGCGGTAGGGATGACCCAGTCTAGTCCAGGGTGGAGTGTAGGCTGGGAAGGGTGCAAGACACATAACAATAAAAAAAAGAAGAGGAAAAAATAAGTATAGACAACCCAGAAATGGAGACAAAGGCACAATCAGCTCGTGTAAGAATAATATAATCACCTATAATCTGCTAAAATGCAAGAATAGAAATTAGCAAAATAAAAGAATGAAGGACAGCATAGAAAGGGTACTTACACATGGTGAAGATCAGCAACAAAATCCACAAACCACGAAGGGAGGATGTAGAATCCGTAGTAGATGTTATCAGTAGAGCAAAATAATGATAATAGCTGTAAAACTGAGAAGTCTGAGACTGTTTCTAAAAAATCAGTGGTGGGCAGGCCTGGAAATAACCATACATAAAACTGATTGAGGAAAGGTCAGAAAGAGGGTAGCTTCGAAAATAAGGGGATCTTGAAAAAGTGCTGATCATGGAAAAAGGAAAAAATAATTAGAGGAAGAGGGTGGCTTTTTTTTCGAAGATGCTGATAACGATAAACAAAAATTAGAAGGAAAGGCCCAGACGGGGGAGTAAGTAAAAATAATGGGAAGTGAGGAAAAAAATAGGCAAAATAAGGAAAAATGTGTCTGGAAGCGCCAGGGATAAATAAGGACAGCGCAGAAGTGCCAGACACCACTTTTTTGGTCAACTCACTTTGTTTTGATTGAGAGCTCAATTTTGATCAACTGGGTTTTTGGGTGATCCATTTTTCTTAGCTGATAGATTAGATTCTTAATTTAGTGTTAGGATTTTCTTTGAACTTTGCTAAATTTGTCAACTTTTCAGAAGTGAGGAGAAGTTTTGATGGGGAACAATTTTTGGTCTTTTTGTTTTTTTTAGTGCAGACGTGCACTTACATGCATCCACCTTGAATTGATTCTTTTGTATTTTAAGATATAGTAGGATTTTGGTTATTAAGGAATTGTTGTTCAGAGAAAAATAAAACTTGTGAATTGTTGTCCTTCTCACTCAAGCCTGAGAGTCTGATTTTTGCTGGGAGTTGCGACCCATCAAAGGCTGGGGGTTGAGTAATGTGGGAAGCTCCTGAAGTGTCCGGTATTAGTGGGGAATCTCAGATCCGACAGAGTCTCCCAAAGCATGGAATAAGAAATTTAATCAGTCTGATTAGTAAGAAAAAAATCATCTGTCGAATACGAGATATAATCACAAAAACAAGAATCAGATAGGAGTAAACTATTGAACCTCCCTGGAGACCTAGATGCACAATTCAAAGGTAAGCGAATGTCAAGACTCAAGGAAGCGTGGTCTGACAATGTGTAGATACTCCGAATCCACACCCTGAGAAATTAGGGAATTATTAAAAACGAAATAGTTAATACGAGAGAAAGATTGATGCACATGGGAGAAAAAAATAATTCCTCACTGTGGGATTCAATGCCTCCAAGCATCAATATAACCATTCTTAACCATAAACTCATAGAAAACCCTTGACATACAAGAGGGTGACTTTGTAGTGGTACTAGATTTATCCAAATATGGATCGATAACACAGTTTAGATCTCTTCCAAATATCAAAAGACGCGAATTCAGAGCAGAAACTTTTGACACTAAGCTCTGGGCAAAAGAGGTGTTCAATCAATGTTCGGGGCATAGACATTCACCAACACTACTGGTGTTTGCGAAATCCTCCCCTCCACTATTACATTACCTACCATTAACATCAGCCAAAACCTTCCCAAGAGAGAAATGCACAGATTTACTTATCAAAATAGCCACTCCTCTTTAGAATTAAAGCAAGAGTGAAGCATAAATGATGTCCAGCGAGTGTGAAGTCTACTTTGATCCCTATTACGCAGATGAGTCTCTTGAAGAAACACAACGTCTGGTTTTTGCCATTTTATATGCGCCAGAATCTTGGATCTTTTTATAGGAGCATTCAAACCCTTGACATTTCAACTCAAAAACCTAACAGAATTATTACTATCCATCAGGCAGGGCTAGAATAAAAAATTATAGATGGCACAACAGGGAGGGCAAGACAGAGGAGAGAGGAGGCGAGGAAGGGAGAGAGAAAGAAAAAAGAAAAACAAAGAAAAAAGGAAGAAAAAAAATAATGGAAGAAATCGATCATTTATTTTTGATTGATTGATTGATAGATATATAGATAGATCAATAGATCTATCTATCAAAACTAATTATCTTGAATAAAAATAAATACTTAATTAAAGCTTACAGTACCTGGTATTCCCATCCAAGTACTAACCAGGCCCAACTCTGCTTGGTTTCTGAGATCAGATGTAGCATTTTAATATTGAGGAAAAAATAGAGAGCAACGTGGCCACCATTCTCCACCAATATCTATACGAGTTTTAAGATTTGGTAAGAATGAATGAGCAAGGTGTCCACCATTCTCTGCCAATATCTGTAGTATTTTAAATAACGGGGTAATTAACTATATAATTGGGACAAGTCCAAGGCTTGTTTATGTTCTCCACCAGTCATTCATTCATTCATTCATTCATCTTCTAAAAAAAACAAAATTACTACCGCTATATCCGATCTTTCCTCGGGTCACGGGGAGTCTGTGCCTATCTCAGGAGTCTATGGGCATTAAGGCAGGATACACCCTGGATGGAATGCCAACCCATCGCAGGGCACACACTCACACACACACACACACACACACACACACATTCACACACTAGGGACAATTTTCCAAGGTGCCAATCAACCTACCGTGCATGTTTTTGGACCGGGGGGAAACCGGAGAACCCAGAGAAAAACCCCCTGAGGCACGGGGAGAACATGCAAACTCCACACACACATGGCCGAGACGTGAATCGAACCCGGACCCTGGCGGTGTGAGGCGAACGTGCTAACCACTACACCACCATGCCCCCCTCCACCAGTCAGTAACCGACAATTTAAGTTGAAATTACAACATGTATATCCATATACCCACATTAATTATAAATGTTTATAATTAATTATGACTATTGAACCTTGAATTGAAGATTAAAGAAATCAATAGCTTAATTATTTGATCTGTTTGTCCAGCGAGCAGACAATATAATTATTCATTAATCCCAAGAAAAGTTATCTTCCTGGCCTAGAAAATAACTATTCTAATATAATAGAAGTTGTAATTGGGTGAGGTAGAAAGATCAAAGATTCATTGACTTGTGAGGCACAAACAAAGACAATCACTTGTGTATATACAACATTTAATAGATGGCACATGACACATACTAACCTATGACAAACATATCTATATACAATAATAGTGAGAGAGAGAGAGTGAAGGGGGAGAGACAGACGAGAGAGAGAGAGACGAGATACAGAGGGCAAGTTAAAGGAGTCAAATTTATCACACCTTGATGAGAATCGTAAAGAGGAATTCAAATTCACCTTAATTAAAAGGGGCTTAACTTACAGACGCTGAAATGATCAGCAGCGTTACTTGCATTGGGATGGAAGTGGATAAAAAGTCCGGATGATTCGAGGTGTTTCAGATGAAGTCCTGTAGATGACGATCAGGAATTGCTGTTCTGTCTCAGGAGGAGATTCACGACTCAGAAAGGCCAGCATGGCCTCGCTCCTGGCTGGAGACATGATGAGCATAAGTTGTGTTTCCCGAGTGTCGCCCACAACTAACACAACTAGTTGCTTTCGCCTTTGTTCTCTTCCGCTGTGGAGAGTGTAGATGGGCTTTATTGGCCTGGATGTCACACCCGACTTTTCAACTGACCAATGCAACGCCATGAAACTTGAGAAGAAAGGTCTTTGCCTTTGCCGAAGCTAATTTGCATATGGGGGAATGGTTCAGAACTTAATCAAGTTATTTACTTGAAATATGAATTAATGAATTTAAACCTCTTACAGTTACATCATCTTCATCATGGTGTAAGAAATAACAGATGGATCATTTGAGTACTAAGAACGGCCAAGTAGACATTGCAACAACCAAAGAACTAGATATAAGTACTTCTCACTTACAAACATTGGTTGATTGTTCAAGTTAAAACATTGTTCATTGTTAAAGTTAACACACAGATTATAAGTTCAGCATGATAAAATAGAACCTCATACATACATTAACACATAATGTGTGTGTGTGTGTGGTGTGTCTGTGTGGCTGAGTTCAAGAAATGTGTCAGCATCCTGTTGGGGGGTTTGTCTGGGACTTTTAAATGACAGTCGTAAACTGAGTATTTGAGAGGCACGAAATCAAAGGTGATGGGCCAGAAGTGCAGATAAGATGGCCTATCTGTTGCAGGCGCCTGGTGTGGTCATAAAATTAGTGGAATGTGGAGCAGGCATCTTTGAGTGGATGCAACTATATGTGAATGTGATCACTTGGAAATTTTGTCGATCCAAATGCACTACACAGACGAGATCAGACATTCGCAAAGAGGTAAGGGTCCGCTTTCTCCTTCCTTCTCCTGAGCTTCTCTTTGTTATACTGCCGGCCATTTTATATCTGCACGCGTCGTATGTATGTTTAATAATATATAATATTCTCTGTATTATCAATTATTATTAAACAATAATATGAAATATTTTGAGTCAAAACTATATTGTGTATGAGTTTTATATATAATTAGTAGAATGTAACCAAATATTTAAGATCTCTCACCTCACTCTTTTCTCCCTCCTCCTGAGCTACGCTTTGTTCCCTTACCCGCCATTTTGTTTGTGTGCGCACTCCTTGTGTATGGTGCCTTATAAGTAAATATCAAGAATCAAAACTATATTGATTATGTTGAAGTTTCTAACATTAGACCATACCTTTACTGCTTATTTAAGCAATTCTCTCCCGTCCGGAGCTATACATATCCCTTTTTGTGTGCGTGCGTCCCTCAGTAAATTCGGGAGGGTGTGTGTGTGTGTGTGTGTGTGTGTGTGTGTGTATATATATATATATATATATATGTATATATATGTATATGTGTATAGGAGTTTAGTGCGGCCAGCAGGGAGTGCTTACCCTGTGGTCTGTGTGGATCCTAACACCCCGGTATAGTGACGGGGACAAAAATAAGCAGGTGTGTGGTGGGTGTTCTGGCGCACTATGACTACCTTCTCATCATCCTGGTGGATGCTGCACACCGGTGGTGGATGAAGAGATCCCCCTCTTATAATGTAAATCGCTTTGAGTGTCCAAAAAAGTGCTATATAAATGTAATCAATTCCATCTATCTATTAAATGAAGAAATAGAAAAAATAAGAAAATAATAAATAGATACAAAATGAAAGATTACAGCAGCTGGTATTCCCAATGAGTCTCCCATCAAATACTAACCAGGCCCAACTCTGCTTATTTTCCAAGATCAGACCAGATTAGGAAAATAAAAATTTATATTGAATTTCCTTGCAAGAAATTAAAACACATTTTCCAGGGAGTCTTGCATCGAAGTACTACCGAGCCTCATGTCTGTTAGTTTCTGAGATCGGACAAGATCAGTGGTGCGAGTGGTGCGGCCATGAGCAAGAAATCCCTTTCTAAAATACCTATTTGTCTTTGTTTGTTCATTTTCCTTTTCATTTGTCCATCCAAAATTGAAGCTTGAAAGTAAACGAAGAAAAAGAAAACAACTAACTCTTTCTTCTGGTAAGGTTTCTTCTGCTATGATAGGATTCTAATTTTTTTTACTTCTGTTTAGCTCAGTTGTTCTTGTATTAGTTGCCTTGTTAATCCTATAGTGTTGTTAGTACTTACTTTGCCTCTCAGGGGATCAATCAAGGCTAGTTTCACTCCAATTGAGGTGTGAATTAGGGGCAGGGCTTACTTGCTTATATTGGACGTGCTCCAAAGCGGTTAGAAACAACTTTCCCACTAACAGACTCCTAAACTATAAAACTCCTAAACTGTAGTACATCTCTGCCTGATTCTTAAATTTGATCACCATGACAGGATGTGTAGCAATCCCATTCCTGTAATTATTCCTGTCCTGCCCTGCGATCTCAATCCCGCACAGTGGTAGGTGGGCTCTGGAATTGCCAGTCTGCGGGAAGGAAAGCTGACTTCATTACTGGTCTATCTTCCCATCATGCCTTTGATTTCTTTACACTCACAGAGACCTGGATTTCCCCTCAGAATACTGTCACTCTAGCTGCTCTCTCCTCTGCCTTTGCCTTCCCTCATTCTCCCAGAGCAACAGGTCGAGGTGGTGGTACAGGCGTACGTACTGTTATCCCGGAGATGGAGATTTCACAGTCAAACTGCTGATCATCGTTGTGTACCGTCCACCTGGTCCCCTTGGAGACTTCCTTGAAGAAATGGACACACTTCTCAGCACTTTTCCACCTGACAACACTCCTCTAGTTGTACTCGGTGACTTCAATCTAACCTATGAAAAACTCCACTCCTCTTGTCTTCTGTCTCTCTTTAACTCTTTTTCTTTGACATTTAATAACAGCCCTCCCACCCACAGGGGAGGAAATGTCTTGGACCTGGTCTTCACTCGCCCTTCCAGAGCTACAGACTTGACTGCTACCCCACTCCACACTTCTGACCATTACTTAGTCTCATTCGCAATCACTCTTCCCACCACACATGGAAACACTTCACAACATCTCTCTCTTACCCGACAGAACATTCACTCCATCTCTCCATCCTATGTACCTTGTTGTACTATTTCATCTCTTCCTGACCATGACTCCTTCTCTTCTCTCTCCCTACACTCTGCTACT
Source organism: Kryptopterus vitreolus (assembly GCA_030449085.1). Lineage (NCBI taxonomy): Eukaryota > Metazoa > Chordata > Actinopteri > Siluriformes > Siluridae > Kryptopterus > Kryptopterus vitreolus. The sequence continues at coordinate 1,017,870 of JACRUU010000005.1, read as the reverse complement.
GACTCTCTCCTCCACTCACTTTCCTCGTCTATTGACCTGCTATGTTCCCTGACTGCTAAACCCAAGAAACCTTCTTGTCCCTCTCCCTGGCTGTCAGGAGTGTTGCGCAGCAATCGATGTGAACTCAGGTCAGCGGAAAAGAGGTGGAAAAAATCACAACGTAACACAGACCTGACATCCTACCGTGCTCTCCTAACACAATTCTCCTCTGATGTGACCTCTGCCAAGACTGCCTTCTACAAGGATAAGTTCGAGGCCTCTATCCATAATCCTCATAAACTTCATAAAATATTTTCTTCACTACTCACCCCTTCTACCCCACCAGCTTCTTCCTCCCTGACAGCAGAAGACTTCGCCTCCTTCTATGAAAAGAAGATTGAGGAAATCTGCTTGACCTTCACTCCCCCCCAGACGCCACTGTCACCCGCCACTGAGGAATGACATACCACCTTAGCAGACTTCTCAATTGTCACTGACGATGAGTTGATGAAAACCATTCAGTCTTGCAACCCCACCACCTGTCCACTAGATCCAATACCTTCATCCATGCTCCAGACCAATCTCACATGATCTCCTGCCCTTCATCTCCACAATAATCAATGAGTCCCTAACTTCTGGATGTGTACCGGCTTCCTTCAAGCAAGCAAGGGTCACTGCCATCTTAAAGAAACCTGCTCTGGACCCATCAGACATCAACAACTACAGTCCGGTATCTCTTCTCTCCTTCCTCTCAAACACTCTAGAACGTACTGTCTTTAACCAACTGTCTGTCTATCTCTCTCAGAACAACCTTCTAGATCCCAACCAATCTGGCTTCAAAGTGGCACATTCCACAGAGACTGCTCTCCTGGCAGTCAGGGAAAAACTTCATGCTGCCAAATCCGACAAATTGTCCTCCGTCCTCATCCTGCTCGATCTCTCAGCAGCTTTTGATACAGTGAACCACAAGACCCTGTTAGCTACCCTCAGGAGTCTCGGTATCTCTGGAGCTGCATGGAATTGGTTTTCCTCATACCTGGAAGGTGGATCATTTCAGGTATCATGGAGAGGATCGACATCTGCTCCACGCAGACTCACCACTGGTGTACCACAAGGCTCAAGTACTTGGTCCTCTTCTTTTCTCACTCTATACTCTTTCTCTCGGTAAAGTCATCTCCTCTCATGGATTTGACTACCACTGCTATGCTGATGACACTCAATTAATATTCTCCTTCCCTCCATCAGATAAAACAGCATCTGCTAGAATATCAGCCTGTCTATCTGACATTGCTTCGTGGATGAGCGTTCATCAGCTGAAACTCAACCTGAAGAAAACGGAAACTGCTGGTGATCCCATGTGATTTGTCTTCTGGTCAGGATCTCGGCATAACTCTCCATAACTCCCTACTTTCTCCCTCCATCACTGCTCGTAATCTCGGTGTAACTATAGACAATCAATTATCTTTCTCTTCCCATATTTCGTTACTCGCTCTTGTCGTCACCTTCTCTACAACATCAGAAGGATTCGACCGTTTTTATCTCAGGTTCTGGTTCAGTCTCTCGTCATCTCGAGACTGGACTACTGTAACTCTCTGCTGGCAGGTCTACCTCAGAACGCTATTCGTCCACTGCAAATAATTCAAAATGCAGCTGTGCGACTCGTGTTCAACCTGCCTAAATTCTCTCGCACTATTCCACTACTGCACTCGCTCCACTGGCTTCCTGTAGCTACACGCATCAGATTCAAAACACTGACGCTCGCCTACAAAGCCAAAAATGGATCTGGACCTTCTTACCTCTGAAACCTCATCACCTCCCGTACTGCACCTCGCTGCCTGAGAGCATCCAGCACTGCTCGTCTGGTTCCACCGTCTCTCAGGGTAAAAGATAAGACCAGCTCAAGGCTCTTCTCTGTTCTGGCACAGATGTGGTGGAACGAAATTCCACTGGATGTCCGAACAACGGAGACACTGCCTACATTCAAACCTCTTCCAACAACACCTATCCTAACATTCCTTTTTATTCTCTTTTATCTCCCTCTGTCCTGAAATAAAAAAAAAAGGCCATCTGTCTATCCTCGTGTACTTAAGTTTGTATTTGCCTTTCTTGACTAAATCTTATCCTTAGAGCGAGACCTAATACACTTTCTGTACGTCGCCCTGGATAAGGGCGTCTGCTAAGTACCGCAAATGTAAATTTAGACTAAAAATATATAAATAATTAAAGATTTGAGCATGTGGTATTCCAAGTACTAAGCCAACTTTTCTTAGTTTCGGAGATCAGACGAGATCAGATGTTCTCATTATTTGTATTTTATGTTTACAAATTCAATTTCCCATCTTAAGCGAAATTGTTAAATGGGTTTCAGTGTTCTTGTTGAAAATGGATTGCTGTAAAGTGCTGTGTCTTTTAATACTAATAATAGAGCTATACTGCCACAGTCTTAATATTGCGATGTGTACTATTCCGTGGACCTTTACTGCCCCCTTGTGGCAGTATGGAGTGTACTGTAATATACGGGAACTGTGTAATAGGAAGCGTGTTTTGTTATTGCCATTCCAGTTTGCGTGGCGTGCATGGGAATTTTTCCCATATCCGGAGGAAGTGGGAGCGTTTATTTGTATGCATGCAGTTAAAAAACACACAGACACCCACCTGTTTGGATATAATTGCAAATAAATCAATTGTGGGAGCAAATTCAATGTGTTTTGACTGACGTAACACAGTGATTAAATCAGCCAGAACCACGTTAGAAATATTATAAATTGGTCCTTCGAGCTGGATACCGTAATTGCGGTGGATTGTAGAATATGTTTCCAGACCAGAAAATCAGAGACGGACAACTTGATTTGTGTCCTAAGTGTAGAATAAAGCCTCCAGCTTGGTTGGAGTATTACGAGGCATCTTTCCCCCATATTCGCGAACAATCTTCAGTTTCACAAGAGTTTTTACAGGAGCCTCATATGTAAAGGGTAGCCAAGAAGACCCCTCTAATTTATCAGGCACTGAGAGATTGCTACTGGAACAACCAAGAGATTAGTAAATCATCCAGTATACATCAAACCTAGTCACGAAGGCACGCCTGTATCTCATTCGGTCACAAAGAGTATGTGTCGGAGATTCTGAGAACTGTTCAGGAGCTTAAGTGGGAAAATCAACAGCTTCAGGCTACCATGTAAGATATGCAGCAGAAACTGAGTGTTAACACAGCATCTTCAGTCCACCAAAGATCAGTGCACTTGCAACCAGACAAACCCCAGCCATTTTATTATGGAGACTGGCTGCTACCACCTCCACCTGTAGTGGATGATATCCTCCATCCTGTAGAGTATGCAGCACCCCAACCTATTAGGCATATATCAAATGTGAAAACTATCCTCAGTCCAGGTACAGTATGCCATTCTACGGAGATACCGGGCACCCACAATACTACCATCAGCAAGAACGAATGTACAGAGGCCCTAAGCACAATCCCTGACTTCACTAAGGGAGACCCATGAGAATTTGCCCGATTGAAGGACTCACTAGACAGTCTTCTACCCCAGGATGCTACTGAGAGATTTAAATATCAAATTCTTGTAGAACACTTGAAGTTCGAGGATGCTCTTCTCATTGCAGACTCCTATATTAATACTAGTAGGCCAAACTCAGATACCAAGGCTTCTCTCGCTGAACAATATGGGCAACCTCATCAGTTAGCTTTGCTGCGAATTGATGACCTGATGGATGACCCTATAATCCGTAGTTCTGAGTCAGAACACTTTGTTTGTGTTTATACTAGCACTTGGTTTGAGAACAGGTAAGACTGTGCGCTCACCTACATTCCACCACGTAGGTATTAGAAATTGTTTAGATACCCGAGGTTAGAGGGCAGGTGCCACCCCTTGTATTTTGTGGATAGTGTAGCCTAGTGTAGTCAGTTAGTCGTTACTGTTCATATCGGTAAGCTGTCCAAAAATACAGCCTAGATTTAGTACTTTTTTGTGTTCATTTCTTTGGCACTGTCCACTTGTTGTCTTACCACTGTGTCTAGTATAGTCAATCTTGACTTGTGTTCTTTTGGGTTTTTTTGGTGTACCACTCAGTTTCATATTAAAAGCAATAATCACTCAAAAATCTTGTCAGTCTATTTCTGTCCAAACAACCCACAAAAATACATTGTTATTGTTTCCACACTCCCCTAGGCCTAGCCAAAGAGAGAATGTAACAGACCGGCGCAAAGACTTTAAGCACACCAGGGCAGCGGCTATATTTCATAATATAGACCTTGCTTGCTCCCAGTATCACATCTTCAGAAAAGTCTAATTCAAGTGTGGCCAAATTGCAGGACAAGCCAAAGATGTTCTGCTCCTACTGCACTAATAACCAGCATTATCTGAATCAGTGCCAGAATTTCAGCCAACTCACCAAAGCACAGAAAACAAACTTGGTGAAAACCAATAAGAGTTGTTGTCCTTGTGGCTGAGCTCATCGGGCAGCACAGTGCAGTTTAAGAACAATCTTCAAGGTATGCAAGCATCTGCAAGCATCTTGACGCAATTCACAAGTTGAATTAAAGACCAGGCTGTGAGAACACTGCTCTTGTAAGCACCGGCCACTATGCTGCAGTCAAGACCTGTTGAAGATCACAAAGGTGATTCTTCGACATGGAGAAAATGCTCTTGAAACATTTGCAATTTTAGATGATGGCTCAGAACATACCATCCTCTTGCAGGCAGCTGCACAGGCACTGAAGCTACTTGGCAAATCTGAAAACCTCGCTTTGACAATTGTTAGGAAGGACATGAAAATCATATGTGGTGCTTCAGTCTCCTTCACCATCTCTCCATCCTGTCAGCCTCATAAAGTCTTTAAGATACATAGAGCCTTTACTAGACCATTTGTGCCTTGCCGAAAACCCCTGCCCAGCTGCCAATTTACAGCATAAATATAGACATCTAAGAGGATTGCCAATCCTATCCTTTGATCATGTTCAACCCCTACTTCTAATTGGCTCTGATTATCCCTACTTGATTACTCTGATGAAGCCTGAACACCTGGGCCCTCCTGGCGGACCAGCAGTATTGAAGACACGACTTGGCTGGACATGTGAGGGGCCTGCTAAGTTTGTGCAACATCAAATATTGGCTCATCAACTTTATGTATTGCCCTACAAAAGTGAGAAATTAGCCACCAGATCTAACAAGATCAACAAGCTATCATCCTGTTAGAGGCAAAGACAACTCAAATCAATGTCAATAGGGCACAACCTCTCTTAAGAGTTAAAAACATTCCCAAGTTACATTTGCATTTGTGGCATTTGGCAGACGCCCTTATCCAGAGCAACTTACAACTGAGCAATTGAGGGTTAAGGGCCTTGCTCAAGGGCCCACTAGTGGTAGCTTGGTGGTGGTGGGGTTTGAACCTGTGATCTTCTGGTCCAGAGTCCAACACCTTAACCACTAAGCCACCACCTCCACCTCCAAGTTACATGCTACAAAGCAAGCACTGATGCAGAATCTGTGTAGCACACAGAATCCTCTGCTAAAGATTCTACAAGGTCAGAGGCTTACCAAATAGAGATTGAGAGATTGAAAGAGGCAGGTTATGTGGTTGAAGTACTAGAATAGAATCTAACAGAAGAACAATAATCATGGTTCATGTCTTCAAACGTCGATTGAAGACATACCTCTTCCAACAACATCCTAACCTATCCTAACACTTCTTTCCTCTCACTGTCCAGGAATCCATATTTATAAAAAAATAATAAATAAAGAAATAAAATAAAATAAAACAAAATAAAAAACTCAAATGTCAATGCTTATTCGGGACAACCTGTAGTCCATGTTGTGCAATATATGCTCTACAGAAGCATGTACTTACAGTAGGCCAGAAGACAATGTCTGCCACTCCATCGAAAGGTGCTTCTATGTGGATAACTGACTATAGAGTGTTGCAATAACTGATGAAGCAAAAGTGCTGGTGAACACACTGGTGAACCTGTTGGCGGAAGTAGATTTTGAACTTAGACAATGGGCATGCAACTACCCTAATGTCATTGATCACCTGCCAAACAAGGCCAGATCTGAAAGTGGTGAGCTTTGTCTTAATCAAACTGAATCAGATCCCTAAGAACTTGCATTAGGACTACGTTGGTTGTGCCAGTCAGATAAACTTGAATACCAAAGCCGCCTCAAAACCCCCACAATGAGAAATATATATAAAGTAGTAGTGCGGCAATATAGGGTTCCCCACTAGGGTTCGTTGTTCAGCTGGCTACATTACTCATGGGAATTCTTTTCATGTCCGGAGGAAGTGGGAGCGTTTATTTGTGTGCGTGCTGTTAAAGTGAGTGCATGTTCTTTAACTGTATTTGCCATTTATGTTTTTGTTATTACGTTAATTATGTTCTTTCATTCATTCATTCATTCATCTTCTACCGCTTTATCCGATCTTCCCTCGGGTCACGGGGAGCCTGTGCCTATCTCAGGCGTCTATGGGCATTACGGCATGATACACCCTGGATGGAATGCCAACCCATCGCAGATCACACACACACGTTCATTCACTAGGGACAATTTTCCAAGGTGCCAATCAACCTACCGTGCATGTTTTTGGACCCGGGGAAATCCACCTGCTTGGATATAATTGCAAATAAATCTGTTGTGGAAGCATATTCAATGCGTTTTAACTGACATACCAGGGTGATTAAATCAACCCGAACCACGTTAGAAATATCACATGTATATTGATTTAGTGTCCATAAGTATTTGGACAGGATTATTCTCTCTCTCTCTCTCTCTCTCTCTCTCTCTCTCTCTCTCTCTGGACCCATACCCATTGCTTTTTAAAAATCACTTTTTTGTGGAAATTACAGAAGATGTATATACACGTTACAATACTGACAAGAGGGAATAATTTTGCAATATTTTGCATTTGTAGACAGCAAGCAGACACTTTTACAATTATGTATGTGCATATTCCTAAAGTACACATCATTACACTTTTACTCCAAACTGTGTTGTGTAGTGAGAATTGATAGGGACGAAAAGGGTTAAGAGAGTAAAAGAAGGGAAAGAGAGCAAACATGCACAATTTAAATATTAAATTAAAGTTTTCTTCCTAGCATCCTTCAAAAAGATATTATCAACACTGAAATACACATGTATGCACATATATGTAAACATTTAAATGCAATCTTATTAAATCGTTTCCCCTTTCTTCACCTGTGTATTTTCTGATGAGAATTAAAATGTCATGTCAGTGCTACAGGATCCTGGGGAATCCTCACACAATGCATCTCAGTGTGGTACAGTGACTGCTCTGATTCAGACCCTAAAGTCCTTCAGAGGGTGGTAAATATCACTCAACAAATCACAAGACTTCCACAGGAAACACTGACTGTAAAGGGTGAGGAACATCAAACATCATTCTTACCCCTATTCGTTACTGTACTGTATACTCCACCCATATTTATTATTTATTCATAAATACATTCATATGTACATAGTGTATGTATATCACGTTATTGAGCAAGTTATATTCCTAACGTACAGTATAACTGTGAAGGATTAGAAAGACAATATTACAATATATACCATATCCAGAGATGGCAAAACTACACATCCTTTACATTAGTAGAAATACATGGTTTATCTGTAAACTTTGGTAAAAGATGAATTACTGACTAAACTTTTGTAGTGAAGTTAAAGAGTTTTTGACTCTGCCACATAGTTTAGTTAGAAAAATAGTTTACTCTAATCAACAAGCACATGGATAAACAGCTGTGATTTATGCAAATGTTTGTTCATTATAAGTGAAACCAAACTCAACGTAGAGCATGAAAACTTATGCTTGTGTGAGTAAATCTTCAGGACACGTGTGTTGGTTAAGGTTTTTTGTTTTAATAAAAACAAAAAAGATAGACAAAAGTGTGATCTAATTTATATATTAATACACAATTAATTTCAAATGCTGGTGCCTAATGAATGTGCTCAGACTGAACATCCACCATATAGATAACAAGCAGAGAAAAGATGATAATGACCAAGATTTTCTCTGTCCTAAGTCATGTTTACATCAGTGTCTCCCTCCGTCTCATCCACGTTATCCAGGCTCCTTATTACCTCCTGCTTTGTTCACTGTTAGCTTCATAAACTAGCCTACTTTTGTGGTGTGAGATAACCAGCAAACCAGGGGTACTTTTTGTTTCTTATTTTTACTGTTTCCAGGCAGATACAAGAAAAATCTCCTGACCAAAACTTATTAAGGAATGACCTCACACTTATGCACCTGTATATATATATATACTATATATATATATTATATATATTATATATATATATATATATATATATATATATATATATATATATATATATATATATTTATATATATATATTGCACAATTATATCCAAAAGTATGTGGACATGATTATATATATATAATGGGAGGTGGTAGCCCAGTGGTTAAGGTGTTGGACTCTGGACCATAAGATCATGGGTTCAAACCCCACGACCACAAAGATACCACTAGTGGGCCCTTGAGCAAGGCCCTTAACCCTGAATTGCTCAGTTGTAAGTCGCTCTGGGTAAGGGCGTCTGCTAAATGCCGCAAATGTAAATGTAAATATATATATATATATTTGCTGATTTAAAAAATTTGCTATATAAAATTTGCTGATTTTACTGAATGTCCTTGGGCATGATGGTCACTCTCTTGGCATTGATGGCGCACAGGTTGGTGTCCTCGAACAGACCGATCAAGTACGCCTCGCTTTCCTCCTGTAAAGCCATATCGGCGAAACTCAGGAACCGTAAATCTGTCTTGAAGTCCTGAGCAATTTCTCTCACCAGGCGCTGGAAGGGCAGTTTGCGGATGAGTAACTCTGATAGCGATGGATCTCTATCAGAGCCACGGTGTCAGTAGCCGGGGCGCCCTTGCGTGCAGATTTAGTGGCGAGCTGCTTCCTGGGCACTTTGCCACCAGTAGATTTACGGACGGGCTGCTTAGTTCTTGCCATGACCGCTGATCTCTGTAATTCAGAAATGATAAGCAGAATAAACGGCACTCCTGAACATTCACATTTTAAGCCTGAACGCTCTGTGTTTGTTGGGCGTCTTCATAGCTCTCGCGTCGCATTGGATAGCTTTTCTACGCCACTCAAACGCCATTGCCCTATATCTATTCAGAGCTACATTTCGAAAGACACACAGGCGCACCGCGGTTTTCAAACAGAGGTTGTTGTCTGTTAACTAGTTACATGCAAACCGGTTTCACTTTTTTAGCTTTCATCCATCTTCATCATTTTGCAAGGTGCATATTCAGAGAATATGAAATGCTTAAGTGGCATATTTACAACAAATAGAAGTATGATGAGTGTATGGGTTTGTATGCACAGAAATGACAGTGGATAGTGCGGAGGTGTAGGTCGGCAATAATATATGGTATACATGCACACACACACATATCGAGCAGCAAGCAGAGCCCAGAGCGAGGACAAACCCACAATATACAAAACAAAAACAGTACGTAAAATGGCTAATGTTCAACTTGTTCAGTGTGTTGAGTGTGGGATGTTTAGACAGTCTTCCTTCCTCATTACCAATAAGTTTACCTGCGATAGGTGTCTGCTAGTTAACAAACTGACGGAGAAGATCCTAGCATTAGAGGAGCGCATCCAGAGCTTAGAGAGTGTTAGTAAGAGAAAATGTAGCGTAACTGTAATAAGGTGTCTGGATTCCGCAGGGGGAGTTGGCCAGTCAGAGACTACGGCTTTAGAGCCCTCACAGCGGGGCGAATGGGTGACGACTAGGCAGCATACTCGCTCAGCCAAAGCTACGGCTAAGGCTAGCCCACCGGAGCACGCCAATGTGATTCCCGTGTCCAGCAGATTTGCTCTCCTCAGTGAAGCACCCACTGAGAAACCTGAAGGTACTCTGGTTATCGGAGACTCAATATTGAGACACGTGAAATTAGCCAGACCTTTAGGGGCACCAGCGGCTCTAGTTAAGTGTATGCCAGGAGCCAGAGCACCGGACATTTCAGGTAGCCTTAGGGCTGTAGGCCAGCGTAAGTTCTCTAAGATAGTTGTACATGCAGGAGCTAACGATATACGCCTTCGCCAGTCAGAAACTAGCAAGCGTAATTTCATAGAGGTGTTTAAATTTAGTGAAGGCGATATCCGATGTAATAGTCTGCTCTGGCCCTATCCCAATGATACGCGGGGACATAGCTTAAAGCAGGTTATGGTCGCTAAACCACTGTATGTCCATGTGGTGCTCCGAAAACCACGTGGGCTACATAGATAATTGGAAAACTTTTGATTGTAAACCTGGCCTATTAGGTAGAGACGGTGTCCATCCTACCAGGGAAGGGGCCGCTCTCCTTTCTTGTAATATAGCTCATAGTCCAGGGTAGGACTGGATAATCGCTGACTACCCAGAGTCCAGGCCAAGGAGCAGACAAATCGATTAATACAACCGTCTGCTAGCTGTACAGAGTCGTCACTCAGGTTATATAAAATTGAGACTGTATCTGTTCCTCGAGCAAACCAAAAATCTCAAAAGACTCAGAAAGTATGTTTTCATAATCTAATTAATGTAGATACCTCTTATTCAGATCTTACTGAACACACAGCCTCCTCCTCTGTTCTGAAGTTAGGTTTATTAAATATCAGATCTCTTACAATCTAAAGCAATCCTAGTTAATGAAATGATCTTAGATCAGGCGTATGATATTCTGTGTCTAACAGAAACATGGGTTAAAGAGAACGAGTATGTAGCATTAAAGGAAGCGAGTCCTCCAGCATACAGCTACATACAGCAGCCTCGTCTAACTGGTAGAGGAGGAGGAGTCACACTTATCTATAAGGATAATATAACCATTGCACATAAGCATGGACACAAGTTCACTGCCTTTGAAGTTCTCCATACTAACATTAGTATAGCCACTAATAATAAGGTGAGACAGTCGTTTCCATTAATTACCATTTATAGACCCCCAGGACCGTACTCTGAATTTCTTAGTGAATTTGCAGATTTACTATCAAACCTGGTCGTTTCTGTTGATAGAACGCTAATCGTCGGAGATTTTAATATTAATTTTGAGAACACAGACGACCCACTGAGGACAGCATTTATGTCCATCCTCGACTCAATGGGAGTCATTCAGTGTGTGATAGGACCCACTCATAAAGCAGGTCACACCTTTAGATTTGATATTATCGTTTCGGGATAAGTATTACTAGCATTAGTGACTGTCCTGCAGAACGAAGTTATATCAGACCACAATAGACCACAAAATAATTTTATTTAAAGTGTGTTACGGTACGGTGTGTTACATCTTCAACCGCTCAGAGTTTCATCAGCGATCTCCCAAAATGATCCATGATCATTGGGATCCCCCTCTGACCACGTTAGAACTCGATCAGGCGACCGAATATCTAGAGTCAACCTTCCATTGGCACCTTAGATAATGTTGCACCAGTTAGAAAGAAAAATGGTTAAAGATAGGAAACTTGCCCCCTGGTATAATGACTGAACACGCTCTTTAAAAAAGAGCGTTAGAAAATTAGAACGAAAATGGCGTCAGTCTAAACTACTAATATTTAAAACAGCATGGAAAGAGAGCATCAGGAATTATAAAAAAGCCCTGAGTGAAGCTAGATCATCTTATTTCTCCACTCTTATAGAAACCAATAAGAACAATCCCAGATTTCTATTTAACACAGAGTTAACTAGGAATAGGAACAAGATAGAAATCTCCACAGTAATAACATGTAGTAGCGACGACTTCATGAATTTCTTCAATAACAAAATAACAAATATTAGGTAAAATATTCAGGCCTTAAATCTCGATTTTTTCATTGATTCTGGTGATAAACTAAATACACCAGGCCAGATCCTAGATCATTTTACTCTTCTTGAAGAGAATGAACTAATTTCACTCATCTCTTCTGCTAAATCGACAACGTGTGTATTAGATCCCGTACCAACACACTTTCTTAAACAGGTAGTAGCAGCAGTATCAGAACCCCTGCTGACAATAGTAAACTCTTCACTCAGCAGTGGGTATGTTCCAAAATCCTTTAAATTAGCAGTTCATTAAACCACTAATTAAAAAACCTGACCTCGACCCCAGTGAGCTAGCAAACTATAGGCCGATATCAAACCTCCCCTTCATTTCAAAAATCTATAGAAAAAGATAGTTGCACAGCAGTTAAATTCATACCTACTTAGGAATAACATACATGAACTTTAGACATCAGGATTTAGACCTTATCACAGCACAGAGACAGCACTCGTCAAAGTAGTAAATGATCTCTTACTGGCCTCTGATGAAGGCTGTGTCTCTCTGCTAGTACTACTCAACCTCAGTGCAGCCTTTGACACCATTGCTCCTAATATTCTCCTTCACAGATTAGAAAAGGTAGTAGGAATTAAGGGAACAGTCCTTGCCTGGCTCAGGTATTATTTAACTGATTGATACCAGTTTGTAGATTTAAATGGTGATTATTCTGTGCATTCCCAGGTACAGTATGGTGTCCCACAGCGTTCGGTTTTTGCCCCATTGCTCTTTTCCCTCTATATGCTTCCTCTGGGCAACTTAATTCGTAAATATGTATAAATAATGTGTATATGTATAAATAAGCTTCAGTTAGTTCAGAACGCGTCAGCGAGGGTGCTCACTAGAACTAGGAAATATTTAATTCAATTCAATTCAATTTTATTTATAGAGCGCTTTTTACAATTTGTCAGCATCTTTAAATAATACTCATGTGTGAAAATCAGTTTAGCACTAATTGTTTCTTGTTGAGCAAGCCGAAGCGATGGTGGCAAGGAAAAACTCCCTGGGAACAGGAAGAAACCTTGAGAGGAACCAGACTCAACAGAGAACCTCATCCTCATTTGTGTTGTTAGTGTTGTGTGTGATTGAGGATGTTTATTGTGGAGTGTATTCATGAATTTGAAGCATCATCAACCGGGGGCGGAGTCACCAGGAGGTTCTGACAGGAACAGAGTGAAGAGGGGGTCTGGATCACTGACAGCTCAGCAGTTGGACATGTAACTCAATGGAGAGAGATAGAAAGAGAGAGAGAAAGAGAGAGAGAAGGAAAGAAAAGAGTGGTTAGTCACGGTCCTGGTTGCAGTATGGGAGTATATATGTGTATTTTTTTTATACATAAGTGTATTTTTAGTGTATATTTAGTGTCGAGTGCAGATGTGGACTCCGGCAGGATTAACTATAACAGCGACACTAAAAGGAGAATCAGAGGGAAACACAGACATGAGAGCTTCCTGATGTTTAAACAAACAGTCATTCTCACCACCACAAACCTGAGTGATTAATGAAAGTGAGGCAGACAGCAACTAAACACACCAGATCACTATAATACTCAACATCCATGTGTCCCCCAGATCTGCTCCTTTATCTAAAGCAGTGTTTCTCAAATAGTGTGACAGGGTCGGTGAGGCTCCGTCAAAGGGGGCTCGTTTGACCTTGGGGAACATTCATTTTTATTTTTCTGTTTTTATTTTTTTACGGGTTCCAGAATAAAGTGCAATACCACGCCACTACCCCTCCCCCCCCCAAAAAAAAAACAACAACAACAATATAACAGAGATGTTTTCGTCCTCCTAGGGGGGGCATGATAGAAAACAATTGAGAAGCACTGATCTAAAATAGGACCAGTAAGCTTGGTTAAGTAACCAGTAAGCTCTAATAGTTCTGTCAGGTACTGTGGGGCGAGACCATTCAGTGCTTTATAAGTTAATAGTAATATTTTAAATTCTATACGGAATTTCACTGGGAGCCAGTGCAGTGTGGATAGGACAGGGGTGATGTGCTCATATCTCTTAGTTCTAGTGAAGACGCGAGCTGCCGCGTTCTGAACTAACTGAAGCTTATTTATAGTTAAACATCCAGACAGTAAAGCATTACAATAATCCAGCCTGGATGTGATAAAAGCATTGGACTAAGTTTTTCTGCATCATTAATTGACAATATATTCCTAATCTTAGCGAAAAAAAATGCTATCTTGGTAATATTATCTACATGAGCTTCAAATGAGAGATTAGAGTCTATAATCACACCCAGATCTTTTACTGTTGTACTGTAATAGAAAGATCATCTAGAGTTACAGTTTGGTCTGATATTTCACTTCTAGAAGCATGTGGTCCGAGTACCAGAACGTCTGTCTTACCAGGATTAAGCAGGAGGAAGCTACTTAGAGATTTCTAAAAAGCAAATTGGTGTGGAGAGAGAGCTTCTAAGTAAAAATAATAAAAAACAACAACAAAAATAACAAAACAAAAATTAGGATGGACATGATTCAAGTATAAGTAGGCTTTATTGTATTTTCAATAATATCCATTGCAGTACTGATGAAACAAAACGAAATGTTTCCCTCGGACCCAGGTGCTACTAATGCAATTTGATAAATGTTCCACCGCTATCATAACATTGAATTCCCAGTTCACTTTACTTAGGAGTTATATATACCAGTGTGCCGTGCTTCTTTGCATTAGTAAGCCTAATTTATATATATAATTATATAGATATATATATATATATATATCTATATATTATATATATATATATATATATATATATATATATATATATATATATATATATATATATATATATACTATATATATTATATATATATACATATACACGTGTGTATATGCACACAACATAAGGGAAATTGGGAACTTTACAGTTTTTCTTAGGTGTTCACAACCAGACTTTAAATTTTTCTCTAATCGACTTTAGTATTGGCAACCAGAATGTGCATTTATCAAAACAATTAGAACAACCACAATCTGTGGAGATGGTAAAGAACACCAAATTCCTCTGTGTCCATCTGACGGAGAAGCTCAACTGGCAACTCAACACCAGCTCCATCAACAAGAATCAAGCCCAGCAGCGTCTCTACTTCCTAAGGCCGCTGAGAGGCTGAGGAAAGCACATCTGCCAACCCCCATTCTGCCACACCATGTTCTACAGAGGGACCATCGAGAGCAGCATCACCTGAGCAGCTGCATCACTGCCTGGTTTGGGAACTGCACCTATTATTGGATCGCAAGATCTGAGGACACAGTCGGAGTCTCTCCCCTCTGAGGAAAGATCACTGAGAACATCATCAGAACAGTCTCTCTCCCCTCTGTCACGAACGAATTCACAGCAACACCCATGCATCCATCCGCAAATGGCTAACAGCATTGTGACATGACATCACAGATCATTGTTGACATGACATCACACATCAGGGAAGAGGTTCCGAAGCATTCGGGCTCTCACAATTACCAGGCAACTCACAACCAGACTATGCAATAGTTTTTTCCCTCAAGCCATCAGATTTCTCAACACACACAGCTAAACTGGAACTGGATTCACACACACTCACACACCATCCACCCAGCACTCCATTGCGCCATTTATCTGCCTCATTAGTGGCCTTCCCATGTGTACTGTTTACAGTACTATGTACGACTCACTTTTATTAATGCTGCTTTCAGTCATTTGCACACCAGCCACACTCACTACATCAGAGTTACGTTGGAGTTGGGTCGTTGTTGTGTTTATTGTTGTGCACGGGTCGTTGTTGTGTTTAGCTATATGTTGTGTTTTGTTTAGGGTCTGTTCTGTTTTTGACCAGGGTCTGTTCTGTTTTTGCACTGTTTGCACCATGTTGCACACACAATGTTGCACTATGTGGCTAGGACAAATTGTTAGTAGACAAACTAACTAGTAGTAGTCCTAGTCCTCAGCCATAGTCCTCAGCATAGCTCTTTGTTGTGTTGTGTGTTGCATCAGGCATCCGGGGTCCTGGATAAACGACCCTCCCTGGGTCCAGGATCTCATTGCACACTGTGTCAGCTATAAATGGTTGTATTGACAATAAATGCCCTACCCCTCTCAACTTGACGTTTTACCTACCAACGTTAGAAAAGTGTAACGTGTTGGAGGAGACTGGAGGTGAGAACAGCTTTCTGCTCCCTCACCGGTATAGACAAGAGAAACGCGCTCTTTATGGGGAAAAAAATGGGTGGCTCTTAAAAGAGCCGTTGGTGTGAATTTTATAGACGGTGGCAACACGCTTTACTTGGAGCTGGTGTACTTGGTCACGGCCTTTGTACCCTCGGACACGGCGTGTTTAGCCAGCTCACCGGGAAGCAAAAGGCGCACGGCGGTCTGGATCTCCCTGGAAGTGATGGTGGAGCGCTTGTTATAGTGAGCGAGAGTGAGCGAGACGGGAGGACTCACCGGCGATACGCTCGAAAATGTCGTTCACGAAAGGAATTCATGATGCCCATGGCCTTAGAAGAGATACCGGTGTCGGGGTGCACCTGCTTCAGAACCTTGTACACGTAGATGGCGTAACTCTCCTTCCTTGTCTTTCTGCGCTTCTTGCCTCCTTTACCGGCCGTTTTGGTCACGGCTTTCTTGGAGCCCTTCTTGGGCGCGGTCTTGGCTGGATCAGTAGGCATGCCGCTGCTTTCTCGAGTAAATTGCAAGCGAATGAATAATATCCGGCAAACGGCCTCTCTATTTACAGACCTGCATTGTAATTCCGTACAGGAGAAAACCGTAATATTATTGGTCACAAATACAAACCCTTTCACACGAGGCGCCTCCTACCGTTCCTTCCGCTTTCCCCCTCCCCCTCCTCCTCCTCCTCCTCTCTGACCCCTGCTTCTCTTTGTTACACTGCCCGCCATTTTATGAATGCATGTGTATGTAGTGTATGGACTATACAAATAACCATAGTCAAACCTATATTATGAACCCGTTTATAATTTAGTAGCTTATAATTAAACAAAAACAAATATTTAATACGTTAGTCTTCTTAGAATCAGTTTACATTTATGTTTGGCCCTCACCTCACTCCGTTCTCTTACCTCCCTCCTGAGCTACAATTTTGTTCCCGTCCGCCCGCGTATGTTTGGTGTTTGATACGTAAATATCAAGAGTCAAAAATATTTTTGTGATGTAGAAGCTTATATCAGTAGACCATAAGTAAACACCTTTACTGTTTATCTTTGAAAAAAAAAAAAAAAAAAAGTTTATAAGTCCTCCTGAATTACTTATTCCTTTGTGTGCATGCACGTGCGTCAGTTTATTGATTTTATAGTGTTTATATATCAAACACTGAAATGCAACCACATTCAAGTCAAATCTAGAAGGAATAATGGCTCGTTTGAGAGTATTTGGGTGGCTCTGAAAAGAGCCGTTGTGTTCACGTAGTTGGGTAAAAGAAGCGTTTAACCGCCGAAGCCGTAGAGAGTGCGTCCCTGGCGTTTCAGAGCGTACACGACATCCATAGCGGTTACGGTCTTTCTCTTGGCGTGTTCGGTGTATGTCACTGCATCACGGATAACGTTCTCCAAAAACACCTTCAGTACACCGCGAGTCTCCTCGTAGATCAGACCGGAAATACGCTTAACACCACCACGACGAGCCAGACGGCGAATCGCGGGTTTAGTGATACCCTGGATGTTATCGCGTAACACCTTGCGGTGACGCTTGGCGCCTCCCTTACCGAGTCCCTTACCGCCTTTTCCTCTTCCAGACATAGTGCTGCTCTTACCAAGTCTCCTTACCAAGCCGCTCAATTATCAAACACCGCGCAGTGTCCGCATGTTTATCCTCTCTCTAAAGGACCTACATGAGAACAGGAGAAGAGGCAGGAGAAGAGGTGGGATTATAAACACGCAACAACGCCAGTATAACAGTATAACAACGCCACAGCCTTCAACCGTCTTGTCTTTTTCTTACTCAAGATTTTCTTTTTTTTTTTTTATTACTTTATTAAAGGAATTTATGTGAATTTACATTATATAAATTCCACAACACTAAAAATAGAACGAAACCCGATCGAAACATTTATAAATCACATCGCGTATGCAGGCAACATGCAAACATACAAAGCTCAAACACCTCCTCATCCTCCTTTTCATACGTGCAGACATATCAAAGACATATCAAAGATCATAACATTTGATCATAACATTTATGCTGCGAAATAAGTAATACAAAGAGAAGGCCAAGGGAGGGAAAGAGAGAGGAAGCAGTGCTTTTTTTTTATTTCACGTTGTATATTTAACAGGTAATTTAATCCCCTGTTTTACTTCTCTGTTTATTGGTGGGGAAGGACCTGTATACGTCCATCCACTGATTGTTTGCAGATTGTTGTGCAGTTGTGCACCCGGTATCTCCTCACTGCATTCCCATAATATTTTTTTTAATTGAAATGTAATTAGATTTTTGGTATCTCCTCATATTCCCATAATATATTTTTTTTTTATTGAAATGTAATTAGATTTTTGGCGAAGACTGTAATGTCGTCGGCGTAAGATGTGATTTCATTAAGAAGTTGTTTCTGACACAGAGGATGTTAAAATGAAAAGTGACAAGAAATTCCCAAATCATTCTTCAACATTATTTCACCACAGCATGAGCTGAAAAGCTGATCAAAGTCAGTTCTCCAAATGTAATCTGTGTGTGTGTGTTTTCTATTCTACACAATATCTCTATGTTTTCTATAGACTACACAATATCTCTATGTATATAGACTTGTACAAACTGTCAGTCAAGCTATTATTCTAGAACTTTCTGTATTATGACACATTTGTATTGGTAACTGTCCCATATTCACTAAAAGAGTGTGCGCAGTGACACACATTGAGAAATTACTTGATTAGGAACTGCAGTATGTGCTACCTATCAGTGTGATGCTCTCTGTCTCAGTTTATATTCCGCAATAATGAACAGTTTAGTGTTTACTAGTGTTTACTTTTAAAGTAAACAATGATGCCTAAATCAGTTCGTTATTATTTGTTTCATTCATCAACATTTAATCTTAACTCATTCCTTAACTCACCGAGTACTACTAATAATATGCATGATTATTATTATTATTATTATTATTATTATTATTATTGCTTATTATTATTATTATTATTATTATTATTATTATTATTATTATTATTATTATTATTATTATTATTATTTATTTATTTATTTTTAGTAGTAGTACAAATATTAGTCTCGGGATGAGACCAAAATAATCAATAAGTAAATAAATAACTAAATATAAAGTATATTAATACTATATACAGATGTATACAGGTAAACGGGGGTATTCTTAAATAAAGGCAGAGATTGTCTGGATCTTGACTGTTATAGTGTGGCCATATTTAGAGATTGCAGGACAATGTAGATGATCGAAACTGTTGCTGACTTCTTTTTGTATGATTATTGTGTGTAGATCAGAACATTTACTCTAATTGTTCACTTTAATGTAAACGCCTGTACAAACTGGTATATACAGAGATACTTAATAAAGTTAAATCTGTGAGCTCACTGTGACAAGGCCGGTACAACATTTATCATATATATTCATATCACATTACTAGATAGATAGATAGGCTAGCTAGATAGATAGATAGATACAGGATACAGGATACATATGGATAGATTCATACGGAACTTTATTGTTATTGCATAATAAGGTACACAAAACAAAATGCAGTTTAGCATGTACCAGAAGTGCAAATAGTAGCAATGTGCATGTAGACACGGCTCTATACAGTGAGTAATGTGTACATATATAGTATGTTTGTGTCAAATGTCAGGTGAAAGTGATACAGCAGTTAGGTTTTGTGTACATATAGTTTGTGTGTGTGTGTGTTGTTGATGCCATTAATATGCCTCAAGAGACCCTCAGGAGTCTGGTATCTGTTGAGCTGTATGGAAATGGGTTTCCTCCTACATGGAAAATCAGTCATACTAGGCTAACATGGAGGGGATCTACATCTGCCCCACACAGACTCACTGGGTGTCCCACAAGGCTCACTCTCACTCTATTCATATCCACTTTTGTACTTTGTATTTGATCATTACAGTGTTAATTTATTCTTAGATGGAGACTCAAAGCATGTTTTCTATGTGACATTAAAGTAATTCACTAAGTGGGTTATATTTTCAGACTAGTGGACAGTATCACAATCAGCGACCATTCATCATTCTGATGTCATTGAGACATTCACTGAAACAAACATTTACTTTTGAAAGAAAACACCAACTATAATATAACTATAAACTATAAAGCCAACTATAATATAACTACGCTTGTTAATCATGTTCACAAATGCATTTACATAGCATTTAGCAGCCGCCCTTATCCAGAGCGACATACAAATCCATGATTTAGGGGTCAGTGAGTGTGCACAGTATAATTTGATGGCCTGGGATTTTAAAAAAATGGGAGATGCTAAACATAAAAGGGGAAAAGTCATGATGAAAGTAAAACAGTATTAGAGAAGAGCAGACATCACACGGAGTGGCACACGAGCAGCATGCATCTAAACTATAATCAACCAGTAGTTACAAATAGATTTGAAGGTGTAGTTTGTATTGTATTTCTTATTCAGTTTTAACAACCTTGTTCAATTTTAAAACATGTGTTCTGATTTAGACATTATTTAATGTTTAATTAAATTAAAGATGTGTGAAGTGTGTGTGTGTGTGTATGTGTGTGTGTGTGTGTGTGTGTGTGTGTGTGTGTGTGTGTGTGTAAAACATGTGTGTGTAAAACAGATGTAGATGAATGAATTCAAACAGTTACTGCTTTATTGATTAGGTTGAGAATGTAGAGTTTATTTGTATCCCATTACAACTTAAACAAAAGCAGATGTTTTATAACAAATTATGAAATTGATGTAATTTTTTCTTAAGATGCTCAGTCTGGGGTTTGCACTGCAGCCCTTTTTTTCTAACTGCAGTTATTTGTTTAATCTTCTCGGGTAAAAAAAAAATTCTAAAATCTCAGTGAATAGATTCTTTTTTGTAACGATCAAACCTACAGTTTTGAATATTCACCGAGTCTTTTCATCAGTCATCATTTCATTTCATTTGTTCTGTTGTTTTATTTATTTTTTTTAATTGACAAACAAACGAGACAAGTTAAATATTGAAATTAAATTTGCGTCTAGCAGACTGTTTTTATTTCCATTTCTAAAATTGTTTTTCAATTTCTAAAATTGTCTAAAATTGAAATAATGAAAAACACCGGCTTTTTTTTATCAAGCCTCGATTTTTTTTTTGTACTTCTGTGTACTTCTTACATTTTGTACCTTGTGCTGCAGGAGGGATTTTTTGGCCAGAGTTCCTCCATAGAAATCTTCTCTAGATCTGTCAGGTTTCAGGGCTGTCGCTGAGCAACACGGACTTTCAGCTCCCTCCAAAGATTATTCTATTGGATTTAGGTCTGGTTTGTAAAGTAACTAAGGGAGCTTGTAACTATTTCACGCGTCTTGGTGAATCAAGACAGGATATACCCTGTATGGAGGAGTGCCAACCCATCGCAGGGCACACACAGGACTCACATTCACACACGTATATATATATATATATATATACATATATATATATATATATATATATACTATATTATATATATATATATATATATATATATATATATATATATGAATACACTAGGGACAATTTTTCCAAGGTGCCAATCAAATTACCGTGCATGTTTGTTTGTTTTTGGAACGGGGGGAAAACTCCAAGGGCACACACACACACACACACACACACACACACACACACACACACACACACACACACACGGTGAGACGGTCGGAAATTTGAACCCCCAACCCTGGAGGTGTGAGGCGAACATGCTAACGAATCAGTGAATCAGTGGTGGTTTCATTTTGCAAACAGGGCACCTTCAGAATATTGGTAATGAAGTTATTAGCTTTAGTCTTCATTCTGGCTCACACAATAGGTGTGTAAATATGTTACGCAACAATGACTTTAATTGGAACTATGTTGTGTTACTTTTAATGCTGATTGTGAAGGGCTGATATGGCCTTAATGCGAACACTTGGGAGTCACACTGGGAGCTCTCACACCTTGTCCATACACTAACACATGTGCTTTCAAGCAGCACACAAAGGCCTGATTTTCCAATACTACACACATCACTCACACACTGCTAATTACATCACACACATTGACAAGGCACTCCTTTCACGAATGCCACGCATGTAATTCCAC
Source organism: Kryptopterus vitreolus (assembly GCA_030449085.1). NCBI lineage: Eukaryota > Metazoa > Chordata > Actinopteri > Siluriformes > Siluridae > Kryptopterus > Kryptopterus vitreolus. The sequence continues at coordinate 995,834 of JACRUU010000005.1, read as the reverse complement.
CGACATGGCGGTTTTTCATCCCTTTTTAACTACACATTGTAGCAAATGCACCGAGCACCGGTCCGAGCTCCCGGCGCATCGCGCACTTTCCCTACAATATGCGAGAGACTGATGTTCTCTATTGGGAAACACGACCAAGCCTTGTAGGCCTAAACATGTGTGCCATGATTGCGCCGGATCTTGTGTTTGGTGTATTTTTTACGGCGAGAAACGCTGCGAGAAATAATTAACCCTAATTACCCTAAACCCTGGGAATACCAAGGTGCTTTAATTAATTATAGATAGATAGATAGATATATATATATAGAGAGAGAGAGAGAGAGATATATATATATATATATATATATATATATATAGTTGGGCCTGGTTATATGGGAGATATATATATATATATATATATATATAGATAGATAGATAGATAGATAGATAGATAGATAGATAGATAGATAGATAGATAGTTCTATTCTATTCTATTCTATTCTATTCTATGTGGAGGTCGTAACGAAATAAAACACATTCCGTTTGGGAAAATCATCACACTGACCTTCATCTTTACATAGTTACAGTTCACATCATCTACAGGTCAGTAATAAAACTTTATTCTGTCTGATTATTACTGTGTGATTTTATTTACTGATCAGGGAACTGCTCAAAAGTAGTTTTTGTATTATGTTCAGATGTTATTATTTGTATAATTATGTGTATATTTTAATAAACATAGAACACAACAGCATGTATAACCAGATAAGTGAAGGTTGTGGAGTGAGATTGTACATTTCCTCACACAACTCAAACAATTCATGTGATGCACTTTTCTTTCTTTCATTTTCTCTGTAAATTCCTCTCCTTTTTGATTCAAGGTTTAATGTGATATGTAAGTGATGTAAGATCAGGATTTTAGGTGATAAATCATGATGAGATGATGATCATTTGTGGCTATATTAGTGCACTGTGGATGATAAAAAGAGAGCAACTTACTGAACTAAATTCATTTAAACTAAATTCATAAATTCATTAATATTTGCACCCCTGACCGCAATCTCTTTAAACTCCAGCTTTAATTGTTCAACCTTCTACTGAGCATCCAGACCCACCACAGTCTGCATCTATTCAAATCAATTCAATTAATTTTTATTTGTAGAGCGCTTTTTACAATTTGTCATCGTCTCAAAGCAGGTTTACATAATACTTATGTGTGAAAAGTGAAAATCAGTTTGGCCCTAATTGTTTCATGTTGAGCCGAAGCGACGGTGGCGAGGAAAAACTCCCTGGAAACAGGAAGAAACCTTGAGAGGAACCAGACTCAACAGAGAACCCATCCTCATTTGTGTTGTTAGTGTTGTGTGTGTGGTTGAGGATGTTTATTGTGGAGTGTGGAGTGTATTCATGAATTTGAGGCATCATCAACCGGGGTCGGGTCACCAGGAGGTTTGGACAGGAACAGAGTGCAGAGGGGGATTGGATCACTGACAGCTCAGCAGTGGTACATGTGACTCAACGGAGAGAGAGAGAGAAAGAAGGAAAGAAAAGAATGGTTAGTCACGGTCATGGTTGCAGTATGGGAGTGTGTATATTTAGTGTCGAGTGCAGACGTGGACTCCGGCAAGATTAACTTTGACAGCATAACTAAAAGGAGAATCAGGGGAAACACAGACATGAGAGCTTCCTGATTCTGTAACATTAATCGGAAGGGAGTTCCATAACTTTGGGGCTTTGTAAGAGAAAGCTCTGTAATTTTCCTAATACGTGGTACTGAAAGACAGCCTGCATCCTTTGATCGAAGCAGGCGTGGTGGAACATAAGGCTCTAGTAGTTCGGTCAGGTACTGTGGGGCGAGACCATTCAGTGCTTTATAAGTTAATAGTATTATTTTAAATTCTATGCGGAATTTCACTGGGAGCCAGTGCAGTGTGGATAGGACAGAGGTGATGTGTGCAGTGTGGATAGGACAGGGGTGATGTGCAGTGTGGATAGGACAGGGGTGATGTGCAGTGTGGATAGGACAGGGGTGATGTGTGTGTGGATAGGACAGGGGTGATGTGCAGTGTGGATAGGACAGGGGTGATGTGCAGTGTGGATAGGACAGGGGTGATGTGTGTGTGTACAGTGTGGATAAGGACAGGGGTGATGTGCTCATATTTCCTAGTTCTAGTGAGCACTCACTAGAACTAACTGAAGCTTATTTCATACACCGCACTGAACTCAGACAGTAAAAACCCCTACCCCCCCCCCACATCCCCCCCCCACACACCCCACACACCAGATTGCCCCCCCCCAGTAAAGCATTACAATAATCCAGCCTGGATGTGATAAAAGTATGGACTAATTTTTCTGCTTCAGTACGTGACAATCTTAGCGATATTTCTGAGATGAAAAAATGCTAACTTGGTAATGTTATCTACATGAGCTTCAAATGAGAGATTGGAATCTATAATCACACCCAGATCTTTTACAGTTGTACTCGGTGTGATAGAAAGACCATCTAGAGATACAGTTTGGTCTGATATTTCACTTCTAGCTGCATGTGGTCCGAGTACCAGAACCTCTGTCTTACCAGGATTAAGCAGGAGGAAGTTACTTAACATACAGTCTCTTATGGCTTTCACACATTGCTCAACTTTACTTTGCATCTGTATTCTATAAAATAATAACTATAATGTTATCATGTGTGTGTGTACAGAAAATCAAAACTGATATCATGTTATTATTATAGTAAAGTAAAAAAATAAAATCTCCTGATACCATTGCAATTCCACATTAACATCCATTTCACTCGCAGGAAGCTGAACTGCAACCATCTGATATCACCTGTGGAATTTTTTTATCAGCACAACAAAACCTCAGCAGAGAACACTCAGTGATTATAACTGAATCAGCACAACAAAATCCCAATCAGCAGAGAAGCTACATCAGTTTTAACATAAACAGTTCACATAACCCACAAATGATACAACAGTTTATTAAATGATAAGTGATTAAATGAGTTTGAAAATCAAGGTCCAATCAGTTTATTAAATGATAAGTGATTAAATGAGAAAATTTCACTCCACATAACTAGTTTTAATGGTTTTAGTACTTAACCACATCTAATAGAAGAATTTAAAAGAAAATTTCACTCCACTTATATATACATCAGAATTTAAAATTGATTATTTTTGAATTTTAATGAACAACTCTATTTTCTGTATTTTTGAGGATTCAATCAGCCCAAAAGACTCACAAATATAGAAGCTGAATATTTTTGGAAGTTGGAAGTGGGGTTTTTTAGTTGTGGCTATCTTAGGAGGATATCTGTGTGTGCAGGTAACTATTGCTGGTAACTATGCAGAATTATTAGGCAAATTAATAAAAAGCAAATATATACCCATCTCACTTGTTTATTTTTGCCAGGCAAACCAAGTATAACTCAAATATATAACTCTAGAACTTACAAATAAACATTTCTGACATTAAAAAACAAAACAATAAACAAATCAGTGACCAAATATAGCCACCTTTCTTTACAAAGGACACTCAAAAGCCTTCCATCCATGGATTCTGTCCAGCTTCTTGATCTGTTCACCATCAACATTGCGTGCAGCAGCAAGCAACCACAGCCTCCCAGACACTGTTCAGAGAGGTGTACTGTTTTCCCTCCTTGTAGATCTCATGTTTCATGAGGGACCACAGGTTCTCTATGGTGTCAGATCAGGTGAACAAGGAGAGCCATGTCATTACTTTTCATCTTTTAGACCTTTACTGGCTAGCCACGCTGTGGAGTATTTGGAGGCATGTGATGGAGAATTGTCCTGCATAAAAATCACGTTTTTCAAAGGTGTCTTCCAGGAACTGACAATAGGACTGGGAGTTGAGTTTGACTCAATTCAATTCAATTTTATTTATAAAGCACTTTTTACAATGTGTCATCGTCCCAAAGCAGCTTTACATAATACTAATGTGTGAAAGTGAAAATCAGTTTTGGCCTAATTGTTTCTTGTTGAGCAAGCCGAAGCGACGGTGGCAAGGAAAAACTCCCTGGGAACAGGAAGAAACCTTGAGAGGAACCAGACTCAACAGAGAACCCATCCTCATTTGGGTTGTTAGTGTTGTGTGTGTGGTTGAGGATGTTTATTGTGTAGTGTGGAGTGTATTCATGAATTTGAAGCATCATCAACCGGGGGCGGAGTCACCATGAGGTTCTGACAGGAACAGAGTGCAGAGGGGGTCTGGATCACTGACAGCTCAGCAGTGGGACATGTAGCTCAATGAGGGGAGAGAGAGAGAGAGAGAGAGAGAGAGAGAGAGAGAGAGAGAGAAGAGAGAGAGAGAAAGAGAGAGACAGAAAGAAGGAGAGAAATGAAATGAGTGGTTAGTAAAGGTCATGGTTGCAGTATGGGAGTGTGTATATTTAGTGTCGAGTGCAGACGTGGACTCCGGCAGGATTAACTATAACAGCATAACTAAAAGGAGAATCAGAGGGAAACACAGACATGAGAGCTTCCTGATGTGTAAGCAAACAGTCACTCTCACCACCACAAACCTGAGTGATTAATGAGAGTGAGACAGACAGCAACTAAACACACCAGATCACTATAATACTCAACATCCATGTGTCCCCCAGATCTACTCCTTTATCTAAGGTAGGACTATTCACTAAAAGCTTGGTTAAATAAGAAAGTTTTCACCCTGGACTTAAACACTGAGACTGTGTCTGATTCTCGATTCTCGAACATTAATCGGGAGGGAGTTCCATAACTTTGGGGCTTTGTAAGAGAAAGCTCTGCCCCCCGCTGTAATTTTCCTAATACGTGGTACTGACAGACAGCCTGCATCCTTTGATCGAAGCAGGCGTGGTGGAACATAAGGCTCTAATAGTTCTGTCAGGTACTGTGGGGCGAGACCATTCAGTGCTTTATAAGTTAAAAGTAATATTTTAAATTCTATACGGAATTTCACTGGGAGCCAGTGCAGTGTGGATAGGACAGGGGTGATGTGCTCATATCTCCTAGTTCTAGTGAGCACTCTCGCTGCCGCGTTCTGAACTAACTGAAGTTTATTTATACACCGCGCTGAACATCCAGACAGTAAAGCATTACAGTAATCCAGCCTGGATGTGATAAAAGCATGGACTAGTTTTTCTGCATCATTAATTGACAATATATTCCTAATCTTAGCGATATTTCTGAGATGGAAAAATGCTATCTTGGTAATATTATCTACATGAGCTTCGAATGAGAGATTGGAATCTATAATCACACCCAGATCTTTTACAGTTGTACTGGGTGTGATAGAAAGACCATCTAGAGTTAATGTTTGGTCTGATATTTCACTTCTAGCTGCATGTGGTCCGAGTACTAGAACCTCTGTTCTTACCCGGATTAAGCAGGAGGAAGTTACTTAACATCCAGTCTCTTATGGCTTTCACACACTGCTCAACTTTACTTAACTGATTTTTTTCATTTGGTCGAGCTGAGACATATAACTGTGTGTCATCAGCGTAACAATGGAAACTAATATCGTATTTACGAATTAAGTTGCCCAGAGGAAGCATGTAAATAGAAAAGAGCAATGGGCCTAATACCGAAGCCCTGTGGCACACCATACTGTACCTGGGAATGCTCAGAATAATCACCATTTAAGTCTACAAACTGGTAGCGGTCAGTTAAATAAGACCTGAACCAGGCAAGGACTGTTCCCTGAATTCCTACTACCTTTTCTAATCTGTGAAGGAGAATTTTATGGATCAATGGTGTCAAAGGCTGCACTGAGGTCGAGTAATACCAGCAGAGAGACACAGCCTTGATCAGAGGCCAGTAAGAGATCATTTCACTACTTTGACGAGTGCTGTCTCTGTGCTGTGATGAGGTCTAAATCCTGATTGGTAAACTTCGTGTATGTTATTCTTAAGTAAGTACGAACTTAACTGCTGTGCAACTACCTTTTCTAAGATTTTTGAAATGAAGGGGAGGTTTGATATCGGCCTATAGTTTGATAGCTCACTGGGGTCGAGGTCAGGTTTTTTAATTAGTGGCTTAATGACTGCTAATTTAAAGGATTTTGGAACATACCCACTGCTGAGTGAAGAAGTTTACTATTGTCAGCAGGGGTTCTGATACTGCTGCTACTACCTGTTTCAGAAAGTGTGTCGGTACGGGATCTAATACACACGTTGTCGATTTAGCAGAAGAGATGAGTGAAATTAATTCATTCTCTTCAACAAGAGTAAAATGATCTAGGATCTGGTGCCTGGTGTATTTAGTTTATCACCAGAATCAATGAAAAAAATCGGGATTTAAGGCCTGAATATTTTCCCTAATATTTGTTATTTTGTTATTGAAAGAAATTCATGAAGTCGTCGCTACTACATGTTGTTACTGTGGAGATTTCTATCGTGTTCCTATTCCTAGTTAACTCTGCTATAGTGTTAAATAGAAATCTAGGATTGTTTTTATTAGTTTCTATAAGGAGTGGAGAAAGTAAGCTGATCTAGCTTCACTCAGGGCTTTTTTATATTTTCCTGGTGCTCTCTTTCCATGCTGTTTTAAATGTTAACAGTTTAGACTGACGCCATTTTCGTTCTAATTTTCTAACAGCTCTGTTTTAAAGAGCGTGTTTGGTCATTATACCAGGGGGCAAGTTTCTTATCTTTAACCATTTTTCTTCTAACTGGTGCAACATTATCTAAGGTGCCACGGAAGGGTTGACTCTAGATATTCGGTCGCCTGGTCGAGTTCTACATGGTCAGAGGGGGATCCAATGATCATGGATAATTTTGGGAGATCGCTAACGAAACTCTGAGCAGTTAAAGATGTGAAAATACGTTTAGTTTGATAGCGCGGTGTTGTGTGTACATCATTACCGTAACACACTTTAAATAAAATTAGATCGTGGTCTGATATAACTTCGTTCTGCGGGACAGTCACTATGCTAGTACACTTAGCCCGAACGATAATATCAAATCTAAGGTGTGACCTGCTTTATGAGTGGGTCCTATCACACACTGATTGACTCCCATTGAGTCGAGTATGGACATAAATGCTGTCCTCAGCGGGTCGTCTGTGTTCTCAAAATGAATATTAAAATCTCCGACGATTAACGCTCTATCAACAGAAACGACCAGGTTTGATAGTAAATCTGCAAATTCACTAAGAAATTCAGAATACGGTCCTGGGGGTCTGTAAATGATAATTAATGGAAAGCGGACTGTCTCACCTTATTATTGATGGCTATACTAATATTAGTATGGAGAACTTCAAAGGCAGTGAACTTATGTCCATGCTTATGTACAATAGTTAAATTATCCTTATAGATAAGTGCGACTCCTCCTCCTCTACCAGTTAGGCGAGGCTGCTGTATGTAGCTGTATGCTGGAGGACTAGCTTCATTTAATGCTACATACTCGTTTTGTTTAACCCATGTTTCTGTTAAGACACAGGATATCAAACTCCTGATCCGAGATCATTTCATTAACTAAGATTGCTTTAGATGTAAGAGATCTGATATTTAATAAACCTAACTTCAGAACAGAGGTGGAGGCTGTGTGTTCTCAACCCAAAAAGGTCCCACAAGCTCATCTTTGATTATATCAGCTCATACCAGTACCTGCAAGGTGTCCGAGTTGGACGCCCTTTACTGTCCCATCCATCTGTCCCATCAAGACTCACTCTCATTTCATCACACCATAAAACCTCGTCGTTTTTCAGCCTTCCTTACCTTGGTCATGTCCCTGAGTATTGGAGTATCCCGTAACGTTGGAGCTCTGAAATATGGCAGAACTGGTGGCAAATGGCCTCTTGGCAGTTTTCGCGCTTGATTTTCCTCAATTCTTGGGAAGTTACTTTGCGCCTTCTTTTTTCAACTTCTTCTTGCGACCATGTCAGCTATTTGCCAGGAAACGCTTGGTTGTTCTGTGATCCCGCTTCAAAAGCTTTTATATATCAAGGCTAATATATATCCATATATATAGCAATATACGTTATATAGTTATATATATATATCTCAATATATATATATATATATATAGTTTGCAGTTATTTGTGTTAATCTAGAAGCTGGTGCTAATTTCCTTGATTATCTGTCAAACCCTATTTAACTGGCAGGAAAAACTTCCAGTTTCACTGACTCTGAAAGACGGTTAGCCGTTCAAAAGAATTGAAAGCCTCATGCAGCAGGGTGTTCAGATGAAGGCCAAAGGTTTTTTTCTGATGATCTCATCAGTCATAGTTCTCAATACAAGTTGGCAAATCATGTTTTTTTTTTGTTCCAACTCTGTGATTTAAAAAAATATTGAATCTTTACATATGGAAACATCAGAAACTCATTCAAGTACCATGTCCAAGAAGACAGGCTGGAACTCATCCATGGACGACAAATACAAGAGAGGACAGGATACTGCAGAGGATCTCAATAGGGGAAATATAAATGATTTATATTTCCCCTTATTTAGTTTGTGCAGCTCAGCCTTCCCACGAGCATGATTGTATTGACTGGCCACAAGATGGCAGTCATGCTCCATGCAGAACACCAACCGCAGATGTTTTTTTTTTTTTTTTTTTTTTTTTTTTTTTAATGCTTAAAATGTAGTTCATTGTCGTTATTCTGAGAGTCACCATGAAAAACTATTAGTGTTAAAATAGTTTACTTGAATGCGTACAAATAGATTCAGTGCTGATCCATTAGTACGGTTATTTTGTAGTATATTTAGCAAAACAAATTCCTGTAGAAAATAATGGTTAACAAGTATGGGATTAAAAACTTGCTGGTTTTAAGGAGATAATGAGGTGGCTCTTAAAAGAGCCTTTGTGTGGATTAGTCAGAACTATTGTTTAAGCGCGTTCTCCGCGAATACGGCGCGCCAGCTGAATGTCCTTGGGCATGATGGTCACTCTCTTGGCGTGGATGGCGCAAAGATTGGTGTCCTCGAACAGACCGACCAAGTACGCCTCGCTCGCCTCCTGTAAAGCCATGACGGCGGAACTTCTGGAACCGCAAATCAGTCTTGAAGTCCTGTGCAATTTCTCTCACCAGGCGCTGGAAGGGCTGGAAGGGTAGTTTGCGGATGAGTAACTCGGTAGACTTCTGATAGCGACGGATCTCTCTCAGAGCCACGGTGCCGGGCCTGTAACGGTGAGGCTTCTTCACGCCGCCGGTAGCCGGGGCGCTCTTGCGGGCAGCCTTAGTGGCGAGCTGCTTCCTGGGCGCTTTGCCACCAGTGGATTTTACGCGCGGTCTGCTTCGTTCTTGCCATGTCGCTGCATCTCTGAACTTCAGAAATGAACAACCGAATAAACTGCTCTAGTAGAATACTCCCTGTTTTTAAGGCCGAGCAGGCGATCTACGCTCATTGGGCGTTCTTCATAGCTGTCGCACCGCATTGGATTCGCTCACTCGGATTGGATTACGTCACTCAAACACCATTGGCTTAGATCTAGGAAGCGCTAAAATTCGAAACACACACCCACCCATCCACCGCGGCTCTTGAACACAACGCTTTGTTTTCTGTACACTAGTTACACACAAACCGGCGTTACAAATTAGTTTCACTTTTAACATAAGATTCAGCTTTGTGTTTTGTACAAGGTACACATACAGAGCAAATGAAACGCTAAAGCGGCCTATTTACTACAACTAGCAGCATGATAAGTGTATAGGTCTGTATGCACAGAGATGACTGAACAGAAGGTACTATTTTTTTTTTAATTTTTTTACGAATAATAGTACATTATATTTTATACATAAATAAGGATCTCTCTCTATATATATATATATATATATATATCTATATATATATATATATATATATGTGTGTGTGTATATATATATATATATATATATATCTATATATATATATATACTATATATATATATATATATACTATATATATATATATATATATATACACACACACACACACACACACACACACACACACACAATACTCACTAGTGACTCACTAGTACAGCTGTGTTTTCTACGTTCACTCAAATATATTTTAACATATTTCTAAAAGGCATTTTCCTTCACTACACGTTCAACACTTCAACGTACAACCACATCCGAAATAAGATGAAGAAAAAGAGGAAAAATATGCACTTTCTGAGCAAGAAATGGGTGGCTCTTAAAAGAGCCTTTGTGGAGCGATAAAAATAAACAGATCTGGGACCAACTTTATTTAGTCTTGACCGCCTTCTCGGTCTTCTTGGGTAAATAGCACAGCCTGGATATTAGGCAGTACACCACCCTGAGCGATGGTCACTCCGCCGAGCAGTTTGTTCAGCTCCTCATCGTTACGCACGGCGAGCTGCAAGTGGCGGGGAATAATACGAGTCTTCTTATTATCACGGGCAGCGTTACCGGCCAACTCCAAAGATCTCAGCGGTCAGATACTCTAACACGGCGGCCAGATATACCGGAGCACCGGCACCGACGCGCTCAGCGTAGTTTCCTTTACGCAGAAGCCTATGAACACGGCCGACAGGAAACTGCAGACCGGCCCTGGAGGAACGAGTCTTGCCTTAGCCTTTAGCCCGAGCTTTACCGCCGGTTTTCCCTCGTCCACTCATGTTGTTACGGATCAGATGTGTTCTATCAACAACGCCGAAAAAGTGAATAATTTCTCCAAGAGCTCAGTGATATAAGCCGACACGGCCAGTCTCTCATTGGCTTAGGCCGCCATGGGATCAACATCCAATCACAAATCCACCGTCGAAATTCAGACTCAGCCCACGAAGCTCCACCCCGCTGCTCCAACCCCACCCAACACACCCCTCCCCCTCCTCCTCCTCCTCCAAATATATATTTGAAATAATTAATGACTCATATTAAATGCAATTGCTTGTCTTTATGCACACACGTATAGATGTGTATAAAGTGTGTTCAAAAAACGTAAGTTTTCCTACTCGAGTCACCATTTTGAATATCTCCATCCATATTATATATATATATATATATATATATATATATATATATCATATATATATATATATATATACATATTATATATATATATATATATATATATATATTTACAAATCACTATAGTGAATTCGCATGAATGTTGCTCCCTGTAGATTAAAATCTATTGAAGACAGTTTTCTCGGTCACGGCACCTAGGTTATGGACTGTTCTTCTTCATCTCCGGCTGTTAGGAACGCTCTCATTAGCCAGCTTGAAGAAGTTGTAAAACTCTTTTTAAAATTGCTTTTACACACACTTGTATTTATTTTTTATCATTTTTTTTTTTATTTTTTTTCATTTTTAACATTTTTATGGTTCAATGTAAAATGTTGCTCTTTGAGGAAAATATCGGTGGCTCTTAAAAGAGCCGTTTAATTAAAGACATGAAATAGACACACGTTTTCTTCTTCTTGGGCACTGTCTTTTTCACCTTGACCGCTTTGGGCTTCGCGGTCTTTGCCTTTTTGGGACTCTTGGCTGCCTTTTTAGGAGTCGCCGGCTCGAGCGCCCGGCACACCGCGCACTTTCCTACATGAGAGACAGAGAGACTGATGCTCTCTATTGGGAACACGAGCAAGCCTGTAGGCCTGAAATGTGTGCTTGATTGTGCCGGATCTTGTGTCCGGTGTCTTTTTTACGGCGAGAAACGCTGCGAGAAATAATTAACCCTAACCCTGGGAATACCAGGTGCTTTAATTAATTATTTATTTTCTATATAGATGGATGGATAGATAGATAGATAAATAGATAGATAGATAGATTTATTGATTGATTGATTACTGCGGGCCTGGTTACTGTGGGCCTGGTTAGTACTTGGATGGGAGTCCGCCTGGGAATATCAGGTGGCTGTAAGCTTTAATTATTTTATTTTTTTATAGATAGATAGATAGATCGATAGATAGAGATTCTTTATTCATCCCTGACCGAAATCAGGTAATATAGACAAATAGGTATTTTGGAAAGGTGTTTATTATAGATGCACATGGTTTTGACCATTGTGCAAGGGGGGAAGTTGTAAAGAAAACCAAGTCACATGGATATTGGTCTCCATATTTACATGCTATGGTGGAAGAGTTTCTATCCGGTTGTGAGATATGTGCGAAAAATAATGTAAGGCCATATATCAGTAGCTGAAGGCCCATTTAAACACTTGGAAATGGATTATGTGGACATGATAAATCGAGTTCTAGGTAAAAGGTATATGCTGGTGATCATAGATAGGTTAAGTAGGTGGGTAGAAGCTATACCATCTGCAGATGAGGGGTCAGGAACAGTTATCAAATTTCTCACACGGGAAGTAATACAGAGGTTTGGGATCCCATCTGAGATAAGTTCAGATAATGGGTCAGCGTTCATTCAGAAAACAGTAAAAACGGTAAATAATAAATTTCTTTTATATTTAAATTATATGTAAAACAGGAATTACAACAACTGAGAATTAAAAAATATTGGTATGTGTCTATCATCCACACTCACAAGGGATGGTAGAAAGAATAAATGGAACACTCAAAGCCAAATTTAACAAAATTCGTGGAAGTCCTAAGCTTAATTGGGTTGATGCTTTACCTCTTGCACTAATGAGTTATCGCATGCAAACTAACAGAGCGACGCATTTAACCCCGCATGAAATGCTTACGGGTCAACCCATGCATGTGCCATATTGTGGTTATTAGCAGATGAAGCTAACAACCTTGTGTGCGTAGCTGAGATGAGTGTGTAGGTGTGTAGTTTGAGATGAGTGTGCAGTGTGTAGTTGAGATGAGTGTGTAGTTGACATGAGTGTGCAGTGTGTAGTTCAGATCAGTATGTAGTGTGTAGTTGAGATGAGTGTGCAGTGTGTAGTTCAGATCAGTATGTGAGATGAGTCTGTAGCGTGTAGTTGAGATGAGTGTGCATTGTGTAGAATAGATGAGTGTGTAGTTGAGATGAGTGTGTAGTGTGTAGTTGAGACGAGTGTGTAGTATGTAGTTGAGACGAGTGTGTAGTTGAAATGAGTGTGTAGTGTGTAGTTGAGATGCGTGTGTAGTGTGTAGTTGAGATGCGTGTGTAGTGTGTAGTTGAGACGAGTGTGTTGTGTGTATTTGAGATGAGTGTGTAGTATGTATTTGAGACGAGTGTGTAGTGTGTAGTTGAGATGTAGTGTGTAGTTGACATGAGTGTGCATTGTGTAGAAGAGATGAGTCTGTAGTTGAGATGAGTCTGTAGTGTGTAGTTGACATGAGTGTGCAGTGTGTAGTTCAGATCAGTATGTAGTGTGTAGTTGAGATGAGTGTGCATTGTGTAGAAGAGATGAGTGTGTAGTTGAGATGAGTGTGCATCGTGTAGAAGAGATGAGTGTGTAGTTGAGATGAATGTGCAGTGTGTAGTTTAGATGACTGTGTAGTTGAGATGAGTGTGTATTGTGTAGTTCAGATGAGTGTGAAGTGGGTAGTTGAGATGAGTCTGCAGTGTGTACTTGAGATGAGTGTGTAGTTGAGATGAGTGTGCAGTGTGTAGTTGAGATGACTGTGTAGTTCAGATGAGTGTGAAGTGGGTAGTTGAGATGAGTCTGCAGTGTGTAGTTGAGATGAGTGTGTAGTGTGTAGTTGAGATGAGTGTGTAGTGTGTAGTTGAGATGAGTGTGTAGTGTGTAGTTGAGATGAGTGTGTAGTTGTATTGAGTGAAACAGCAAAATTATGCACAGCGAGGTCGACAGAGAAGGGTTATGAAGGAAGAAAGGGTGATCTTTCCTAATAATTTAGACCTCCGGCAAGGGCGTTGTGAGTTTAGATACGCGTATCATTATAAAGGACAGGAACAGATCTGCCACACACACACCATTGTGTGTTTTTTCTGTAATCACGGAGTACACATAATGGATACGGAACTACCCACAAAAAAGGGAGTGCTTACACTTTTACAGATATGACAAGATATCAAATCGGCACTGACCCTTTCGCTTTTTCCGAACGTCAGCATGACATACAGGGTTACAAATATTGGGTGTATGTATCAGAGTCAGGGGAAGTATTTGTGTGTACGTGTCAGGGTGAAGTCCATGTGTGTACGTGTCAGTGTAGGTACATGTCATGTCAGGACGATTTCATGTCAGGGCGACTTTGGTGCGAGAGTTGGACAAAGTAGTAATCAGAATATTATATAAGAGCGGGTATTCTCCGAAGCCATCCGAGCGACAGAGCATATTGCGCAATACAAGGTCCACAAACAGCACAACAATAGAAACACTACCAATACAGGAATCAAAATATAAAGTCCATGATCCAAATCAACTTTTTAACCATCCCCATCCCCTTTCCTGATCGCTTTTCTCATCCTCCCGAATGGCACTGATGGTGGTACGCATCCTATTCACAGCCAGTCCTATAGCTCCATGTGCATCATCATTCTCAGGAATGTAAAGTACAACAACTGTCTCCTACCATCGCACATACACCTCCTTTCTCGGACAGCAAAATATCCAAAGACAAATAGTTCTGAAGAGAAGTCAAGCGCATGGAACTGAGCTCTTTACGAACTCCATTGATAGCGAGAAGGGTTTCATTAGCAAAAGTTGCTAGACGATAATGCATTACCTCTAACTGATTCCATAACTGGGTGATACCATACTGAGGCAAGAGCGCGTGCCAAAACTTTGTCGCCTTTGCCTCTAGTTGATGTTTGAAAGGGGGAAAAGGTGCATAAGTGGGGGAAGGATCGTGTCTAAATTGATTAACAGATTTGAGGGATACAACGGTAATTGAGCCATGAAAACGTGTGACAACACACAGACCAGTCCAATCAACAGGTAGATATGTAGATATGTATATACACGTTTCTCCCACATACCCAATACCAATCGGTCGGCAGTGGTACTGTACCCGGATGTCTAGGGTGTATTACTGAACAGGAACTACCCACACATCAACCGGACTCATCATATGATGTAAGAATAGAGTACACATAACAAGGAGCTGTTGGTGTTCTTTCTCGCAGTCCGGTTGGCGAATTGCCATAAGAGGTTGTCATGTGGATGGGCTTGAGCGAGTGTCACAGCTCCGAGCCAGACGACCATCAGCTGGAACCAGGGACCCATATCATTCACCAACTGCGTGCCTTGTGTGATCTCGACAGATCTTGATAGAAGTTATCCTTAAGACGTGACAATTCCTGCAAACTGCAAACATAAAATACAGATAATAGATAATATTGAGAAGAGTGATCCGGTGCTTTCTTTAGCCTGGAGGCGTGTATCCACTGTGGAATAAGATCTGTTAACACTGCGATGCGGTAAGGGACAACAACCTCTGCGGGCCCATCATAGTTACCTTCCCCACGTTTCACCAGTCTGAGGACTTTTACCATTACCTTATCCCCCACCTAAAAGGGATGGGTGGGGGTCTTCGGGTAGTTTAGGGCGTTTGTCATTTACGAAAGCATTTTCCTTATTCAACACCTTGATTGGGCCGCAGAGTATTCTGCCATGTGAATATCCAAGTTCTTTCCACTATTCCTGATGACTGGGGGTGGTATGGAACATGGAAATGCCATTCCAATTCCATTACTACGCTATAATTCCTGCGTTACTCTAGATGTGAATGGAGTACCTTTGTATGAATCGATTGCGAGTGGCACGCCATATCTTGGAATAATTGTCACACCGGAATGGAGGATCCAAGGCGGATGCCGAGCAGAGCGTGAAGCAGTGCGTGAGCTCAGAGCCAGCTAGCAATCAGAAGAATGCGGAACCCAGTGATAGACCCGAAGAGGCGATTCCTGAGAGCCGAAACCGAATGAGCCGATTCCGAGTGAGCCGATTCCGAATGAGCCGATTCCGAGTTAGCCGATTCCGAGTGAGCCGATTCCGAGTGAGCCGATTCCGAGATCCGAATCTGGAGACAGACCCGGAAGTGCCGGGCGTGTAGAACCGTGCTCGGAGCGCGAGCCGGAGCTTGAAGCGCGAGGAGCGCGAGCCGAATCGAGAGTCCGGGGACAGGCAGGGTCGGGAAGCCGGAGGTCGGGGAAGCGAAGATCAGAAACAGGTCGGTAGCTTTGTCGAGGAGTAAATCGCTGGAGTGTGTTCAGGGTAATCCTTGAAGACAATCTGGCACTGACTGAGGGTCCTTGGGGTCCTTATAAGTGCCTGCCAGACAGACGCCATTTCCGGTTAGCGGGTTGCAGGTGGGAGGTTCCCCTGTGGTGCCGGAAGTGCTCACACAGGCTGACAATAATTTCATTTGCCAAAATCTCGCATCACAACTTTGGCATTTTCGTGAGCACAAGGGAATGCTTTGACCCATCGATAAAAAGTGTGCGCTAATACCAACAGTTGGGCATATGTGTAAAGTCAATTTGCCAATCAGACGAGATAGGCCATGTGCGATAGAGTTATGAACCGCGTTAGTGGTTCAGTGATTTAATGGTCAGATTAGAGGCGCAACACAAAATGATCTCATACCCTGATTGACACTGGGCTGTCATATGTTGCGTCTGCAGATTCTGTTAAATTTGCCTAACCTGATGCGGTGAATGGAGGACAAGTTGGTGAGACAAAACAATTTTCTCAGCATCATGCACCATCACTGCACAGGCGACCACTGCACGTAAACAAGCCTGAAGGCCTTGGGCCACTGAGTCGAGAGTTTTAGGAGGCTCCGGTAGATAATTGTTATTATTGTCATTATTTTGTGCTTTTAAGTTTTATTTTTGTTCTCCATCCCCCGGTTTAACTTTTTTGTTTGTATATTTGTTTCTGGAGGCAAATATGTTGTCTGGTAAAAGTACTAAAACTCGTAGTACAACTCAGTCACAACTACGGCCTGGTGCTGCAGATGCGGCCTCATCTTCACGTCAATCACCCTCATGAGAGGGGCCTGTCGCTCCACAGGCAGTTTCTAAGGTCGATATTGACACACTGAAGTCAGAGCTACTGTCTTCTTTAAGGTCCGAAATCACCAAGATTTTTAAGGCGGAACTGCGTACATTGCAACGTACACTGGGTGACGATTTATTAACCATAAGTCCGAACTGCCGGTGGTGAAGGCACAACTGTCCAGATCTGACTGAGGCCTCAGTGAGGGAGTTGAAGGGCACCGTAGCCAGTATGGAGCGCTCACTCTCAGTTTGTTCTGATGACATTGCTGCAATACAACGTGAAATACAACTGATTGCTGATTTCATTAAAGTGGAGAGCAAATGCGAGGATCTGGAAGCTAGATCGCGGTGCAATAATGTGCAGATAATCGGTGTTCCTCAGCCCCAATAGTTCTGCGACCACGAATGTTGCTGCGCTGTTGAAAGAGGCACTGGGTCTGGAAAAGGAACCGGTTTTGGACAGATCTCATCGCACTCTACAGCCCGTACCAAAACCAGGTGAACGACCACGAGCTATTGTGGCCAGACTTCATTATCACATTGACTGCGTTGCTGTCTTACGGCATGCCAGAGAACTAAGGCAGATTCAATTCAAGGACCTGAGCATTTCTATTTATCCCGACCACACGGCAACAACCGCAAAAGCCCGGGCTGCTTTCACCGAGATACGGCGACAGCTCGTGGTATTGAGGGTGTGCGGTACGGGCTGTTTTATCCAGTACGGCTACGTATCACATACAATGGTGTGGGGAAAGATTTTCTCTCACCTGATGAAGCCAGAAAATACATAAGTAGTATGCAAACGATGTAAAGTGTAACCATATTTTTCGTATAACCGGACTGTTTATATACTCTGTGTGGTTATGCTAGTTTCCGGCTTGGGGTTTTTTTTGTTTTGTTTTTGTTGTTGTTTTATTTTACGGGTGTCAGAATGTAAGTAATACTGAATGCTTACTGTTTGTGTTCCGTATATATTTGGTCAATTTATTCTAATAATTTTTGTCTTCCTCTGGATACGTTATTCATATAAATGTTTATATGACCGGCGATGTGGAGATTTAGTCCCAATGTTGATGTGCATAACTTGCTGTAATGAATGAATCTGTCGGGGCATTCTCTGTGCTTAGGGTAGAAGTTTCTCTGAGTCGTTAGTACATTTACTTGTGTCGGCGGCAGTTTTCTTTTTTTGATAGTTTCTGTTGCTGTCCCCTGGGGTTACTTTTAGAATGGGGACTCTATTGTTTGTTGGATTTTGTTTGTGTTTGGGTGTTTGGTGCGCGCGCATGGGGGTGGGGGGTGGCTTTCCTCCTGGCTAAAGAGCTCCTGTTTCCCGAATGGCTGACTCTAATACTGATCAATGTTTGGCTGGAATATCAGAGGCATGGGTAATCCTATTAAAAGGTCTAGGGTTTTTGCCCACCTGAAACGCTTACACTCTGACATAATATTTTTACAAGAAACGCACTTTCGAATTAAAGATCACCATAGGCTGCACCGTTCATGGGTGGGTCAAACGTTACATTCTAATTTCAACTCTAAGGCGGTGGGGGGGGGGGGGGGGGGTGGCCATCCTAGTTAATAAGAGCATACAATTTTTGCCTACCCATGTAGTTTGGGATAAGAATGGTAGATATGTCATTGTAGCTGGCACATTGATGCAGACTAAAATTTTGCTGGTAAATATTTACGCTCCAAATTTTGATGACCCTGTTTTAGCAAATAGATTACTGAGTAGTCTTCCTTTCTTAAATACCCATTTATTAATTTTGTGGGGTGATTTAAACTGTGTTTTAAACCCAGGTTTGGATCGTTCTAGTTCTTTTTCTGTATCCCAATCTGCAATGGGCAAATCATTCTTTGATTTCATGTCGCTAAATGGTTTAGTGGACCCCTGGAGATTTTGCAATCCCGAGACCAGAAAATTCCTCTTTTTTTCCCCAGTTCATCATTCATATTCCAAGATTGATTATATTTTTATTGACAGCTGTCTTAATTCTTCTGTTGTATCTACAGATTATTTGATCATTGTAATTTCCGATCATGCACCCCTGTCAATGGATATCAGATTCTCAACTTGTAGGCTGACTTATTCTCCCTGGAGGTTTAATTCACAACTGCTGGCAGACAAGAATTTTTGTGCGTCTATTTCTACGGCTATTGATGAATTCCTCCTGTTTAACCATCTCGGTTCTACTTCATATTCGGTATTATGGGAAACTCTTAAAGCTTATCTCAGAGGGCGGATCATTTCGTACTCTGCTTTCATACGTCAGAGGCATAGAACTAGGCTTTGTGAAGTATCATCTGCTATCAGTCAACTTTATGCAGTTATGCATCCAACCCTTTTCCTGAGCTGTACAAACAATGAGTTGAGTTACAAGCAGAATTCAACCTTCTTTCCACAGAAGTAATGCTGTACTTACATCATATTATTCTTTTCTCTATGAGTCTGAATGCTCTATGGACGATGAGAGACTGGGTGACTTTCTTCAAAATGTTGATTTTCCTGTTATCGATAAGGTCATTGTGGAGGACTTGTACACTCTGCTATCTCTTGAAGAAGTTAGAGCTTCTATTAACGCAATGCAGTCTAATAAAGCTCCAGATCCAGATGGTTTTCCAGTTGAGTTTTTAAAAAAATTTATTGATAAATTGGCACCATTGCTCCTTGGTGTTTTCACTGAATCTCTGGATCAGGGCTTATTGCCACCAACTTTTAATCAAGCATCAATAGCTCTTCTTTTAAAGAACCCTCCAATCTAGCAAACATCTCCTCTCCCTGAGGTTGTAATTTCGTTGGATGCTGAGAAAGCATTTGACATGGTCGAGTGGGAATACTTGTTTGGAGTACTGATGAAATTTCTGTTTGGTGATACGTTTATCTCTTGGATCCGTCTCCTTTATAAATCTCCACATAAGCCAGTGTTCGCACAAATAATATTAGTTCCGATTATTTCAGTCTTGGACGTGGAACCCGGCCAGGTTGCCCACTGTCTCTACTTCTTTTCACTCTTGCTATTGAACCATTGTCCAGTAAACTTAGACCCTCATTGGCCTTTAAAGGTATATTTCGCAAGGGGATGGAATATAAAGTGTCTGTATGCTGACGATTTGTTGCTATATGTCACTGTCCTTGCGACCTCTGTTCCTGTTGTTTTATCTATCTTGAATGATTTCGCCTCTCTTTCTGGATATAGACTGAATTTTGATAAGAGTGAGTGTTATCCAGTAAATGACACTGCTCTACAGCTTCAGCATTTAAATCTACCATTCAAAATAAACTGTTCAGGCTTAGATACCTTGGTATCACCATGACCCGTTCTTTACCCAAACTTTATCATACTAATCTTGCCCCGCTTATGTCAGATGTGAAGTTGGATTTTCAGAGGTGGAGGAGTCTGCCTCTGTCTCTAGCGGCGAAGATTACTGCAGTTAAAATGAATATTCTGCCCAGGTTTTTTCATTCATTTCCATTATTTTTATCTAAACACTTTTTTGACTCTTTGAATAGATTGATCAACTCTTTTCTTTGGGATGGGAAACCACCTAGGATCCGCAAGACTCTATTGCAGAGATGTAGACTCAGTGGTGGGCTTGCTCTGCCCAATTTCCAAATATATTATTGGGCTATTATTCAGAAGCTTAACTTTTGGGTTAATTCCACAGAATCAACTTGGTGCAATCTTGAGTTATTGTCTCCCCTTATCTGCTCTACTTTGCTCTCCCTTTCCAATCAAACCATCTCAACACACTGATAATCCAGTTGTTCTTAACACACTTAAGATTTGATTTCATTTTAGACGTCACTATAAATTTAGGGCCGTGTCGGCATTAGGCCCCTTGCATAAAAATCATTTGTTTCCCCCATCACTTCTAGGTTCAGAATTCTCATTATGGCATGAAAGAGGCATCCAACATCTTTATGACCTGTTTGAAGATGGCATATTTAGGAGTTTCACTAATCTGTCCTTGAAATATTGGCTTCCTGCAGCTCACTTTTTTCGGTATCTCCAAGTCCGCAGCTTTGTTTCCAAATGTTTTCCCAATTTCCCATCCATGCCCCCCAGGTGACCTCAGGACAATTTGATCATGTTTAATCCACATCAGTGTGGTTTCATTTCATGGATTTACAGCATAATTTTATCTCTCAATAACTGCAAAGTTGATAAAACCAGGACCGCTTGGGAGACTGAGTCTCAATTGGTCTACAAACTACAGTTTGGTGTTGAATGCTGGGAGAACGTAGACCATAGATAGGATACGAACTAGCACTTCTTGTGCCCAACTTAGCCTTATTCAGTTTAAGGTTTTGCATAGAATTCATCTTTCCAAATCCAAACAGGCTAAGATCTATCCCGGTGTTGAGGACAGATGTGATGGGTGTCGTGCCTCCCCCTGTCATTTAAGTCATATGTTTTTCCTCTGCCCGGAATTACAGGCATTTTGTAAAAATGGTGAAGTTTTGTAAAAAATAATTTTCTTATTAGAAAGGTGTTGTGGATTTTTTCAGCTGCCGTATAATATATTTGTTATAGTGATGTACTGACATGGTTCCCTATAGTTTTTCCCATTAGTAGTGTTTTATTCATTAAGAAAAGTTCTTCTTTTACATTCGTGCATTTAGCAGAAACTTCTATCCAAAGTGACTGTTAGTACATAATGTTCTTATCAATATCGTATTATAATGCTTACTTTCACTTCTACTTTAAAGTACTAAGTAGTGTATATCTTTTCTATTTTATGTTTAATTGTTTAATTATGTTTGATAAATAATTAACTCGTGTGTCTTTTTCAGTAGGTGCAATGCCATGAAGCTTTAAAGTGTGCAGGTATAACGCAACCACAAGAGGTGACTTCAACATTGGTCATCTGGAACATCAGTAGATTGTCTTCATTGGGATTGTCTGTGCTCCTTCTGTCAACGTTTACTCATCTGTCAACGTTTCATACACATGATGAATCCAGAAGTAATTCTCTCTCTTAGGTTTATGCTTTGCTCAAGTAAATATGAATATTTTGGAAATCATTTAAAGAAACAGGAAATCACTGATTAGACAAATATATGGGATATTTTTTATTCACATGAGCTGAAAGCACCTCATTCACCTGAGGCCTCAAGCTAGATGTAATTGAGGTCCATCAAACTTTACCAAATGCAACTGATTTGATTGAGAGTGATGATACGTGTGAAGTCACCAGACCAGATCAACCTATTGATACCTAAAAAGAAATTATTAGAGCAATTGGTCACAATCCTACAATGTGGTTTTGAAACGTTAATATATCTACACTGTTTTAAAAACAGTTTTTTGCATTATTGCCACCAATAGAATCCATCAATATAAACTAATTTCACTAATTTACAATATAAATTGTATTGTTTATTCAGTGAAGATGTTAATTGTCCCATACAAATGCAGACTTTTAACAAAGAAGAGAGGTCCATAAATATTGGGACATTGAAACAATTCTAACATTTGTGGCTCTATACACAATCACAATGGATTTCAAATGAAATGAACAAGATGTGCTTTAACTGCAGACTGTCAGCTTTAAGTTTGAGGTATTTATCTATCATTCAAAACAGGTGTACAGTGTAGGAATTACAATCAGTTTGCATATGTCCCTCCCACTTGTTAAGGAGACCAAAAGTAATGGGCCAATTGGCTTCTCAGCTGTTCTCATGGCCAGGTGTGTGTTATTCCCTCATTATCCCATTATTACAATGAGCAGATAAAAGTTCCAGAGTTCATTTCAAGTGTGATATTTGCATTTGGAATCTGTTACTGTCAAGATGAAGTCGATGCATTCCAGACTTCAGGCTGTAATTAACTGCAAAGGATTTGCAACCAAGTATTAAAAAGTGTAAGTTTGATTTATGATTATTATTTTGTCCCATTACTTTTGGTCCCTTAACAAGTGGGAGGTTGATATGCAAACTGTTGTAATTCCTACACCGTTCACCTGATTTGGATGTAAATACCCTCAAATTAAAACTGACAGTCTACAGTTAAACTTGTTTGTTTCATCTGAAATCTATTGTGGTGGTGTATAGAGCCAAAAACGTTAGAATTGTTTTGATGTCCCAATATTCATGAACCTGACTGTATATATATATATATATATATATATATATATATATATATATATATATATATATATATATATATATATATATATATATATATAGTATATTATATATATATATATATATATATATATATATTGTCGCGCACTTATACCTAGTTCTGGTTTGCTAACGGTGGATGCATGGGCGAAATGATGCACGACAAGAGATCTTCCAACAAGTTTACTGAACTTCCTGTACAACAAATACACAACATTCACTCACCGAAATCAACAAAAGGAATAACCAGAGTGTATATGTCACTGCTTTCAACTCCTCGGTGCTCTCGCTCAGGCACAGCGTGACAGTCTCTTCCGACCACGCGATGAGCATGCAAGCGAAACCAGACCACCAAGAAAAAGCGCACTTCCGTCTATTACTATTATCCGTGAATATATACTAACTGACGCCACTTAACAGCAAATGATAATAAGAAACAGAACTGACGTAGCAAATAGGAGTAGGATCATGCTCTCTTTACAACGTTACCCCCCCCCCCCCTTTAACAGTACTGAGTCCCTTCAGTAACACAAAAACATTAACTAAACAGTTAAACAATAACTAAGAACTGTATACAATGAAGAGTGTGCGGCACACTCTACTATCGTATCTTGCTGGCTTGCGAACGTCTCGTCCTTTCTGTGTTCTTGTGCTTGTCTCTCTTTTTCCAGGGGTTCAGGGTCAGAGGAACTGGATTCAGTTTCACTGGTACTGTAAGGTGCAATTGGTTCTGGCTTTATAGGGTTTTCTGGGATGTCCTTTGGCACCTGACCCTTGCTGGAATCAGGTCACCATCATAGGGCTTGAGGCGATCATGATGCATGATTTTCTATTGTCGTAATTCCTGAACCTCATAGAGTACTGGGCCACAGCATACAGATATCACTGAGGGGCCCTTTCAAGGGGACTGAAGTTTAAGGCTCTGTCCTTTTTTTTTAGTGCTGTCACTCACATACACTAGATCCCCCACATCATACTTCTTCTCCTGGGCTCTGAGATCATATGTCTTCTTTTGACGCTGTTGAACTGCTCGAAGGTATTCCCTGGCAGCAGCATGTGCATCCCTTAGTCCCTTGTCCACATTCTAAGGAAGTCTGGAACTTCTGACCGTTCTGACTTTTGTTCCGCTACCCCGGACCATAGATCTTGAGGTTGGTAAAATTCCCTTCCAAGCATTAGCCTGTTCGGGGTAAATCTAGTAACCGCATGCTGGGAGCTACGGTATGCTGATGTAAGGAGAGGAAGATGTTCGTCCCAGTTTTTCTGATTCTGGTTCACGTAACATCAAATCATCTGGAGGAGGGTTCGATTAAACCTCTCAACATTGGAGGCAGGATGGTAAGGGGTTGTTCTCGTTTTGGTGATCTGCAAGAGACTGCAAACATTTTTGAATAATGAACGTTCGAAATTCCGACCTTGGTCTATGTGCAGTTCAAGCTGTTGAACTCATAAAGTTGATAAAACCAGGACCGCTTGGGAGACTGAGTCTCAATCGGTCTACAAACTACAGTTTGGTGTTGAATGCTGGGAGAACGTAGACCATAGATAGGATACGAACTAGCACTTCTTGTGCCCAACTTAGCCTTATTCAGTTTAAGGTTTTGCATAGAATTCATCTTTCCAAATCCAAACAGGCTAAGATCTATCCCGGTGTTGAGGACAGATGTGATGGGTGTCGTGCCTCCCCCTGTCATTTAAGTCATATGTTTTTCCTCTGCCCGGAATTACAGGCATTTTGTAAAAATGGTGAAGTTTTGTAAAAAATAATTTTCTTATTAGAAAGGTGTTGTGGATTTTTTCAGCTGCCGTATAATATATTTGTTATAGTGATGTACTGACATGGTTCCCTATAGTTTTTCCCATTAGTAGTGTTTTATTCATTAAGAAAAGTTCTTCTTTTACATTCGTGCATTTAGCAGAAACTTCTATCCAAAGTGACTGTTAGTACATAATGTTCTTATCAATATCATATTATAATGCTTATTTTCACTTCTACTTTAAAGTACTAAGTAGTGTATATCTTTTCTATTTTATGTTTAATTGTTTAATTATGTTTGATAAATAATTAACTCGTGTGTCTTTTTCAGTAGGTGCAATGCCATGAAGCTTTAAAGTGTGCAGGTATAACGCAACCACAAGAGGTGACTTCAACATTGGTCATCTGGAACATCAGTAGATTGTCTTCATTGGGATTGTCTGTGCTCCTTCTGTCAACGTTTACTCATCTGTCAACGTTTCATACACATGATGAATCCAGAAGTAATTCTCTCTCTTAGGTTTATGCTTTGCTCAAGTAAATATGAATATTTTGGAAATCATTTAAAGAAACAGGAAATCACTGATTAGACAAATATATGGGATATTTTTTATTCACATGAGCTGAAAGCACCTCATTCACCTGAGGCCTCAAGCTAGATGTAATTGAGGTCCATCAAACTTTACCAAATGCAACTGATTTGATTGAGAGTGATGATACGTGTGAAGTCACCAGACCAGATCAACCTATTGATACCTAAAAAGAAATTATTAGAGCAATTGGTCACAATCCTACAATGTGGTTTTGAAACGTTAATATATCTACACTGTTTTAAAAACAGTTTTTTGCATTATTGCCACCAATAGAATCCATCACCTACCAATAGACATTAGACCATTACTCATTTCCATATAAACTAATTTCACTAATTTACAATATAAATTGTATTGTTTATTCAGTGAAGATGTTAATTGTCCCATACAAATGCAGACTTTTAACAAAGAAGAGAGGTCCATAAATATTGGGACATTGAAACAATTCTAACATTTGTGGCTCTATACACAATCACAATGGATTTCAAATGAAATGAACAAGATGTGCTTTAACTGCAGACTGTCAGCTTTAGTTTGAGGTACATCTAAACTGTGTACAGTGTAGGAATTACATCAGTTTGCACATGTCCCTCCCACTTGTTAAGAGACCAAAAGTAATGGGCCAAT
This sequence comes from Kryptopterus vitreolus, assembly GCA_030449085.1. Lineage (NCBI taxonomy): Eukaryota > Metazoa > Chordata > Actinopteri > Siluriformes > Siluridae > Kryptopterus > Kryptopterus vitreolus. The sequence goes on along the minus strand of JACRUU010000005.1, from coordinate 969,945 downwards.
TGGCTTCTCAGCTGTTCTCTGGCCAGGTGTGTGTTATTCCCTCATTATCATTATTACAATGAGCAGATAAAAGTTCCAGAGTTCATTTCAAGTGTGATATTTGCATTTGGAATCTGTTACTGTCAAGATGAAGTCGATGCATTCCAGACTTCAGGCTGTAATTAACTGCAAAGGATTTGCAACCAAGTATTAAAAAGTGTAAGTTTGATTTATGATTATTATTTTGTCCCATTACTTTTGGTCCCTTAACAAGTGGGAGGTTGATATGCAAACTGTTGTAATTCCTACACCGTTCACCTGATTTGGATGTAAATACCCTCAAATTAAAACTGACAGTCTACAGTTAAACTTGTTTGTTTCATCTGAAATCTATTGTGGTGGTGTATAGAGCCAAAAACGTTAGAATTGTTTTGATGTCCCAATATTCATGAACCTGGACTGTATATATATATATATATATATATATATATATATATATATATATATATATATATATATATATATATATATATTGTCGCACTTATACCTAGTTCTGGTTTGCTAACGGTGGATGCATGGGCGAAATGATGCACGACAAGAGATCTTCCAACAAGTTTACTGAACTTCCTGTACAACAAATACACAACATTCACTCACCGAAATCAACAAAAGGAATAACCAGAGTGTATATGTCACTGCTTTCACTCCTCGGTGCTCTCGCTCAGGCACAGCGTGACAGTCTCTTCCGACCACGCGATGAGCATGCAAGCGAAACCAGACCACCAAGAAAAAGCGCACTTCCGTCTATTACTATTATCCGTGAATATATACTAACTGACGCCACTTAACAGCAAATGATAATAAGAAACAGAACTGACGTAGCAAATAGGAGTAGGATCATGCTCTCTTTACAACGTTACCCCCCCCCCCCCTTTAACAGTACTGAGTCCCTTCAGTAACACAAAAACATTAACTAAACAGTTAAACAATAACTAAGAACTGTATACAATGAAGAGTGTGCGGCACACTCTACTATCGTATCTTGCTGGCTTGCGAACGTCTCGTCCTTTCTGTGTTCTTGTGCTTGTCTCTCTTTTTCCAGGGGTTCAGGGTCAGAGGAACTGGATTCAGTTTCACTGGTACTGTAAGGTGCAATTGGTTCTGGCTTTATAGGGTTTTCTGGGATGTCCTTTGGCACCTGACCCTTGCTGGAATCAGGTCACCATCATAGGGCTTGAGGCGATCATGATGCATGATTTTCTATTGTCGTAATTCCTGAACCTCATAGAGTACTGGGCCACAGCATACAGATATCACTGAGGGGCCCTTTCAAGGGGACTGAAGTTTAAGGCTCTGTCCTTTTTTTTTAGTGCTGTCACTCACATACACTAGATCCCCCACATCATACTTCTTCTCCTGGGCTCTGAGATCATATGTCTTCTTTTGACGCTGTTGAACTGCTCGAAGGTATTCCCTGGCAGCAGCATGTGCATCCCTTAGTCCCTTGTCCACATTCTAAGGAAGTCTGGAACTTCTGACCGTTCTGACTTTTGTTCCGCTACCCCGGACCATAGATCTTGAGGTTGGTAAAATTCCCTTCCAAGCATTAGCCTGTTCGGGGTAAATCTAGTAACCGCATGCTGGGAGCTACGGTATGCTGATGTAAGGAGAGGAAGATGTTCGTCCCAGTTTTTCTGATTCTGGTTCACGTAACATCAAATCATCTGGAGGAGGGTTCGATTAAACCTCTCAACATTGGAGGCAGGATGGTAAGGGGTTGTTCTCGTTTTGGTGATCTGCAAGAGACTGCAAACATTTTTGAATAATGAACGTTCGAAATTCCGACCTTGGTCTATGTGCAGTTCAAGCTGTTGAACTCATAAACCAGTGACTTAGCTGTGATTTCAGCCCCTTGTTCTGGAACAGGGAAGGCTTCCACCCATCGAGTAAACTGGTGAATGATGACAAGGACATACTTGTTTCCAACACTGGACACTGGAAATGGGCCCAGTATATCGACATGGATCCGATCCATTGGTGCCCCTGCTTGGGCATTTTGCAGCCTAGCCCTCTTAGTCGGTCCTACAACTTTGCAAGCATTGCAGAGTCTGCACTTTCAGAGCCGGCATCTCCACCCATGCCTTACCAGTGGAAACTTTGATGAAGCCGCTCTAAAGTCTTTCCTTCACCAAAATGGCCAGACTGCGGTGGATTATGGCAGGCTTGTAGCACCTCTCTCTGCATGGAGGAAGGGACTAGCAGCAGTAGGGAGGGACTGAGTCCTTCTGGTCTTTTCCAACGATAGAAGAGGACACCTTGGCAGAGTTCAACTTGTGGCCAACACAGCCAGTATTTTCTTACCGCCTGACTTTTTAAAGCAACATCCTCTTTTGTTGGAAGGGCCCCCTCTAATGTCTTCTTTGGAGTAGGCTTCGAGCCAGTTTACTTCTGGGGTTTCAAACAACTCTGCAGCTGCCCAGTTCTCATCGCTCACGCCATTGCTGTCGAGATGGTGTCTCTCTGTGGCGCACTCTATACTTCTTACTGCAAGTGGAACAACATCATCCACATCCTCCTCAAACCTTTCCCAGTGATCATTGAGCTTTTGGCAATGTTTACAGCCTCCACATGACAGATTTGAAGCGCTCTTCCCTGCCTGATAGCAGTTATTACAGCAGGGCAACTAATTATTGGAGATCTCACCATCCCTTCGTGACATTGCATCAGCATTTGAATGGTGTTTTCCAGATCTTTGCTCAATGTCAAAATCATACTGACACAGCTCTTCCAACCAGTGGGCAAGCTGGCCTTCAGGATATTTGGTATTCCTTCACCACTGACCAAATGGCCCAGAAAAACAACTTCTTTAAGCAGGTGACATTTGGATGGCTTAATCTTCAGCCCATAACTGGATGACACCATCTTGAAGCTGCATTTCAACAGCTTCAAGATGGTGTCATCCAAGTAAATCAGAAGAGTTTTCCACTGAATTCCATGGAGAACAAGCTCCATTGCCCTCTGAAAAGTACTTGGAGCATTGCACAATCCAAAAGGCATGCAAGTGTATTCATAAAGGCCATAGCGAGTGATGAAGGCTGTTTTTGCTCTGTCCATTTCATCTACTGCAATTTGCCAGTACCCGGACTGGAGGTCTAGGGTGGAGAAAACGCAAGCCCCACCCAGGACATCAAGACACTCTTCAATTTTGGGGAGAGGATAAGCATCCTTGGTTGTCAAGCTGTTGAGGCACACCAGCGAACACCCCTGTCCTTTTTTCGAACTAGCACCACAGGTGAAGCCCACTCCGAGGTAGAAGATGTGACTACTCCTGCTTTCAACATAGCATTGAGGTGCCTCTCCTCTTCCTCTTGAAACCCAAGAGCTGACCGGCTGGTGTAATGGGCCCGCACTCCCAGTATTTATCCTTTGACTGGCGGATGTAAAGAGGCCAAGGTCCATATCCAAAACAGCAAATAGTAATCTGTAAGAGAGCAGGAGCTCAATAAGTCGCTGTTGCTGTACCTCACTTAATATTCCACTGGCAGCACCATAAAGGGCTTGAAGGTGCTCAGGTAAGTCTGTGGCCTTGTCAGTCTTCTTATGTCTGAATGATCTGTGTCATAACTCAGTTCAGGGGTGGTAGCACAAGCTCCTTTCTGCTGTTCATCATCTAATAAGCTCACATCTAGATATGTTTCGACTAAAAGTCAGAGACAGTTGGTAAGGTGGTCTTGCTACGGGAAAGATTGCAAAGCCTCAATCAATCGACGCTCCATGGTGACGACAGCACTTCCCAAAGTCACCGTTCGTTTCTGTGATTTTGATCCTTGCTAGCTCGACTATTGTTGGGTGGCGGAGTTGACAATTTGACAAACTCTCTGCGAAAATGCCCTTCTTCACCACAGTGATAGCACAAACTTGCTCCAGCACGAGTGGGGCTTGGAGAATATTTTTTCTTTCTTGTTGAGCCAACTTGCGTTGGGGAGCGTCCTCGCCTCCATTCCTGATTTAGTGTTAACTGTTTCCTTAGTTCACTAGCTGTGAGGATCTCCAGCTTTGATTGGAGCTGTTCCATTCTTTGCATCATGAGGTTAAACTGTTCCGCAGACACATAGCTCTTACTAATTTTCTCTACTTGCACTGTTAGGCATGCAGTCTTCTGTGAGAGGGCAGCAACTTGGTCTGCTGTAGCATAGCATGGACTTTGGATTCTGTGTGAGACTGCTGGCTCCTCATCATCGGCCCAAGAAATACGCCTGGCTCTGGTCTTCACTTCGATATTACAACCCAAGGTGGCTTGATAATTGCGCTTATGGGCCTCTACCAGTCTTTGAGCTTCAACTAATGAATGTGGATCTTTGTTCATTATTTCATAAGCAACTTTTTGGTTACTAAGACCTTTCATACAAACAGTCCACTCTGTAGTCTCCACTCCTACCATACTTCCTGGCCTGTCGCCCGAATGGTACCAGAAATGATTCCCAGTCTCCCATACCATCAAAAACAGCAAGCTTTGCCTTATGACCTTCTGCAGCAACTGGTTGACTTTGAGAATGAGGAATACTAGATCCTTGTTCAACAATGTGGGTACGCGGCAAAGACTGGGGGTCCTGCTCAGTGTTTCGTCGTCTTATGCCAGTCTCTAGAGAGGGAGTAGCTCTAGAGGGGCCTGATGTACGTGCTCTCTGTTGTATTACTTACAGCTCAGCAGCAAATGGCCCACTAATGATGTTAAGTGACCTCTTTGTGTGACCTTGAGGCCATTGTAAATCTGAACAAGGCATCCTCCTCCCTCTAACAGTAGGCTGGGAGATATCATGTGTGTCACTGCTGTGTTCAGTGAGAAACTTTGGGGCTTGTGTACAACTTGTGAGATGAGTCATTATTGGAGCCATCATCAATTGCAGTTGCTCATTGTTTTTATTTTGGTTTTCGAGAATCGTCTTAAACCATTCTGGTTGCAATCGGGTGCTGCTGCCATAGCTCTATGACACAATTCTTCCTTAGACATGTTTACATTTATTTTCCTTTTATTTTTATTATTATTTTTATTTATTTATTTTTTTGTTTGTTTGTTATTTATTTATTTTAGCGTCTCATCTCCGACGATACACGTTGTAATTGAGTCAATGAGGTTCTCATCGAGCGTCGTGACGTCAGTGCAGTGTTGCATCTCGTCCTAACAATTTCTCGAGCTAACAATTTAGCTTACTGCTTATCCACTGTTGCCACGTATGCAGCTTTTCCCGCGCCGACTTCCCTCGCGATTCACACGTGCATTTGAAATTTACCGGTAGATCATCCCTATTCTGACACCATTTGTCGCGCTTATACCTAGTTCCGGTTTGTTAACCGTGGATGCGTGGGCAAAATGATGCATGACAAGAGATCTTCCAACAAGTTTACTGAACTTCATGTACAACAAATACACAACATTCACTCACCGAAATAAACAGAGGGAATAACCAGAGTGTGTATGTCACTGCTTTCGCTCCTCGGTGCTCTCGCTCGGGCACAGCGCTGCAGTCTATCCCGACCAAGCGATGAGCATGCGAGCGAAACCAGACCACTAAGAAAAAGCACACTTCCATCTATTAGTAGCAAACAGACAATATGATCATGCTCTCTTTACAACAATTTATATATATGTATATATATATATATATATATATATATACATATATATATATATATATATGTGCACGAGCGAGGAGCGCCTAGCCTATCAAACAAACAAGGACAAACCCACAACATCATACAAAACAGCATTAAAAAACGGTACGTAAAAATGGCTAATGTTCAGCTTGATCAGTGTGTTGAGTGTGGAATGTTTAGACAGTCTTCCTTCCTCATTACGGATAAGTTTACCTGTGATAGGTGTGTGCTAGTTAGCAATCTGATGGAAAAGATCTTAGCATTAGAGGAGCGCATCCAGACCTTAGAGAGTGTTAGTAAGAGAAAGTGTAGTGTACCTGTAATGAGGTGTCTGGATGCCCCAGGGAGCCCTAACAGCGGGTGAACGTGTGACGACTCGGCGGCATACTCGCTCAGCCAAAGCTATGGCTAAGGCTAGCCCACCGGAGCACGCCAATGCGATTCACGTGTCCAACAGTTTTGCTCTCCTCAGTGAAACACCCACTGAGAAACCTGAAAGTACTCCGGTTATCGGAGACTCAATATTGAGACACGTGAAATTAGCCAGGCCTTTAGGGGCACCAGCGGCTGAAGTTAAGTGTATCCCAGGAGCCAGAACACTGGACATCTCAGGTAGTCTCTACTCCAGCGTAAGATGTGGTAGTATGCTCTGGCTCAATACCAATGCGACGCGGCGACATAGCTTACAGCAGGTTATGGACGCTAAACCCCTGGATGTTCCGGTTGGTGCTCCGAAAACCATGTGGGCTACATAGATAATTGGAGAACTTTTGAGGCCTGTTAGGCCGAGATGGTGTCCATCCCATCAGGGAAGGGGACACACTCCTTTCTTGTATTATAGCACATAGTCTCCGGGTAGGACTAGTTAATCGGTGACTACCCAGAGTCCAGGCCAAAGAACAGACAAATCTCGAAAGACTCAGAAAGTCTATTTTAGTAATCTAATTAATTTAGATACCTCATATTCAGATAATACTAAAAACACAGCCTCCACCTCTGTTTTGAAGTTAGGTCTGTTAAATATCAGATCTCTAACATCTAAAGATCTCGGATCTCGGATCAGGCGTTTGATATCCTGTGTTTAACAGAAACATGGGTTAAACAAAACGAGTATGTAGCATTAAATGAAGCGAGTCCTCCAGCATACAGCTAAATACAGCTGCCTCGTCTAACTGGTAGAGGAGGAGGAATCGCACCTATTTATAAGGATAATTTAACCATTGTACATAAGCATGGACACAAGTTCACTGCCTTTGAAGTTCTCTATACTAACATTAGTATAGCCACCAATAATAAGGTGAGACAGTCGTTTCCATTCATTATCATTACCAGGACCATACTCTTACTGAATTTGAAGATTTACTATCAAACCTGGTCGTTTCTGTTGATAGAGCGCTAATGTCCACAGCATTTATGTCCATACTCGACTCAATGGGAGTCAATCAGTGTGAGATAGGACCCACACATAAAGCAGGTCACACCTTAGATTTGATATTATCGTTCGGGGTAAGTATTACTAGAATAGTGACTGTCCCGCAGAATTAAGTTATATCAGATCACGATCTCATTTAAAGTGTGCTACGGTAATGATGTACACACAACACCACGCTATCAAACTAAAGTATTTTCACATCTTCAACCGCTCAGAGTTTCATCAGCGACCTCCCAAAACTATCCATGATTATTGGATCCCCCTCTGACCACGTAGAACTCGATCAGGTGACCGAATATCTAGAGTCAACCTTCCATTGCACCTTAGATAATGTAGCACCAATTAGAAGAAAGATGATTAAAGTCTTGCTCCCTGGTACAATGACTAAACAAAAACAGAGCATTAGAAAACTAGAACGAAAATGGCGTTAATCTAAATAGCCTGGAATGAGAGCACCAGGAATTATAAAAAAAACCCTGAGTGAAGCTAGACCAGCTTATTTCTCCACTCTTATAGAAACTAATAAGAACAATCCTAGATTTCTATTTAAAACTATTGCAGAGTTAACTAGGAATAGGAACAAGACAGAAACACCCACAGTAACAACATGTAGTAGCGACGACTTAACAAAATAACAAATATTAGGGAAAATATTCAGGCCTTAAATCCAGATTTTTCCATTGATTCTGTTGATGAACTAAATACACCAGGCCAGATCCTAGATCATTTTACTCCGCTAAATCAACAACTTGTATATTAGATCCAGTACCAACACTAACCAAGTTAGCATTTTTCCATCTCAGAAATATCGCTAAGATTAGGAATATATTGTCAATTAATGATGCAGAAAAATTAGTCCATGCTTTTATCACATCCAGGCTGGATTATTGCAACGCTTTACTGTCTGGATGTTCAGCGCAGTGTATAAATAACCTTCAGTTAGTTCAGAACGTGGCAGCGAGAGTGCTCACTAGAACTAGGAGATATGAGCACATCACCCCTGTCCTATCCACACTGCACATCACCCCTGTCCTATCCACACTACGCATCACCCTGTCCTATACACACTGTACATCACCCCTGTCCTATCCACACTGCACATCACCCCTGTCCTATCCACACTGCACTGGCTCCCAGTGAAATTCTGCATAGAATTAAAAATATTACTATTAACCTATAAAGCACTGAATGGTCTCGCCCCACAGTACCTGACCGAACTATTAGAGCCTTATGTTCCACCACGCCTGCTTCGATCAAAGGATGCAGGCTGTCTGTCAGTACCACGTATTAGGAAAATTACAGCGGGGGGGCAGAGCTCTCTTACAAAGCGCCAAAGTTATGGAACTCCCTCCCGATTAATGTTGGAGAATCAGACACAGTCTCAGTGTTTAACTTACTTTAACACACTACACAATAAACATCCTCAAACCACAAACACAACTAACAACCCAAATGACGATGAGGTTCTCTGTTGATTCTGGTTCCTCTCAAGGTTTCTTCCTGTTCTCAGGGAGTTTTTCCTCGCCTTCGTTGCTTCGGCTCAACAAGAAACAATTAGTGCAAAGTGATCTTCATTTTTCATTATATTTTATGTTCCATTAAGAATTATTCAAAGCTGCTTTGAGACGATGACAAATTGTAAAAAGAGCTCTACAAATAAAAATAAAATGGAATAGAATATAATATATATATATATATATATATATATATATATATATATATATATATATATATATATATATATATATACATACACACACACCATCCAACCTGAAAGAGTTGGATCTCATCAATAAAAACGAATGGGCAAAAATAACATGCAAAAAGCTGGCCAGCAATTATAGGAAGATTCACTGCTGTAATAGCCAATAAAGGCTTTTCCATTGAAGGGTATGAATAATTTTGGACATGCCACTTTTTGTTCAAATTATGGTTTAGGTGTGAAAAAAAATGCTGTAAACAAAGAATGCTTTCAGAAATATAAATGTATTTATTGTTTACAAGATTGTTTATATTTGTCAATTTACAAAATGCGACGCGAGCGAACAAAAGGAAAATCTACAACAAATCAATGTGTTGTGAGTGACTTTAATAAGAAGTAGAAGTAGTGGAAGTGATAGCACCCCCCCCCACAGAACCCTGATCTCTACATGATGGAGTGTGTGTGGGATTTACATGAAGAGACAGAAGGATGTGAGAACGTCGACATCCACAGAAGATCTGTGTTTACTTCTCCAAGATGGAACAAACAACCAGCCGAGTTAAAGTTTTGAAGTTAAAGTGTGTTGACAACAAATATTCATTTCATTTTCTTTGTTTAAAGCATTTTTTTCACACTTGCCTAAAACTTTTGTACAGTACACACAGACACGTGCAAAAAGTGTTCACAAAAATGTGTGACGTTTTAGGAAGGCAGTGTATATGCAACTGTTGTTTTATTTTAAACATTGCCTTTGCTATCTACAAATATGCAAAGCATGTATGGGCATCATGCTAGGAAGCTGACAGAAGTATATTGATAGGAATTACATAACATAAAAAGATTTCACATCACTTTTAATAAAAAAAATAATCTGTAGTAAATGTAATACATTTATTTCTTGCAATGTTTCTTAGCCTTGAAAAGCATCATTTGTGGAAACAAAAAACTAATATAATAAATCATCTAAACATGGACAAATTGATGGTTGCGTTACACTTAAATAGATTGAGGACTTGTTAAACAGTCAGTCTTACAATGCCTACTGTTGAACAAGTAAAAGCCAATGCTAGCTGTTCCGGAATTTAGTCCAACATAAAAACGTACTTCATTACTGTTGGTATTATACAGCTTCAAGTCACCCATGTCTGATCATATATGATCTACAAGCTCACCCTTAGTAACTTCACAAATAAAACATTGTCTAAACTGTAATGCAATGTGATATGAAAAAAAAAAGTGTCATTCAGTTCAATATACAGTACAACAAATATTTCTAAAAACTTTATTACATAAACAAAGCAAAATGATAATCAGAATTGTGTGTGTATGCATGTATAATGATTATTATTTATATATATATATATATATATATATATATATATATATACACACACACACACACACACACACACAACATAATATAATTTTCATGCCTTGTATGGAACTGGTTGTTATAGGAAAGTTGGAAAGCTGTTATTTGTAATAAATAGTATGTATACAGTCATTTGCTGTTTTTACTCTTCTCATTGCGGAATTGTGTTGATATGCTTCCTTCCTCCATTTCACTCTGCTGTATTAGAGCCAGTGTCTGCAAAACAGCAAGGCAATTAAAACAAAATAAAATGCAGTCATGTACCAATGGCTATAGTCTTGTAAGAACAAGACTATAGCCACTAAGAAGTAAGTGCTAATAATATTAATAACAAACCAAAAGGAGTGCTTATTTAGGTACAATAAGGGAGATGGTATCTCAGTTATTAAGTCTGATTACTTACTTAGATAAGAACATTTAAACATGAGAGGTTATTAAAAAATAGCAGCCGGAATACAATATAAACATGTCAGACGTGCAACCAAACTATTAGCTATATCCACCTTATTTGTATGATTACTTCTACACAACTAACAAAATGATGAATTAACATGTATAAATCACCGTCTTACTTTTTCCATCACAGGCTACTATCTTCACTTTATCCACCTTGACCAGGTCGGTGACTTCACGGAATTCCACATCATTCAAAACAAATGTCCACACATTGTCACAAAATCTGTATGTGTTCAGTGATCCCTACAAACAAAAAAGAAAAAGAACACATTGCAGATCCTACAAAAAACAAACAAACAAAAAATGCCATATCTGACATATCTATTAGGTTGACAATGTCTTGTAGTAATACAAGATAATATTATCTGATAATAATGATAAATAATGTTAAATAATGTTACCAAGACAATACTTACTTTAAAGTTGACTCTGTTGCGAACTCGATTAGCCAGTGCAGTGTTGATGGCTTTATCAAACTGTAACAGTACTTGAAGGGCTAGCTGTGGGGTAATCTGTTGTGTCTGAGAAACAAAATATAATAAATGACAACATTCTGAGAACATGTTGAAGGCTTTAAACTAGGTCTGCACGATTCTTTAAAAGGTGAATTACAATTTTTCTCCATGCAAATTGAAATTTATTGCACTCAAGTACATAAAGAAAACAACAAGAAACAGGACAATCAGTTAAAGTTCTGAAGTAACAAAAATCATCTACCAATAACTATTTAAAAAACAGCAATAGCCTGTGAATGTAGCATGATGTGAACACAGGGAGGCGGGCTTTTACTTCTGCGTTGAGAAAACGCCTACGCACGTAGCTGACGCCGTCGTGAGCGTTTATACTTATGCGTCGCTCTGCAGTGACTATTCCAAACACTAGTTGGCACTGGTTGAGCTGTTTTAGTTTTGGGTTTCTGCTGCAGCAACAATGGTGACTTCCTCCAATGACAGGAATTCGCTGTAAAATGGAAGTCTTTGTAAAATGGTGATGAAGAATTTATAGAGGTGTTTATATTTTCTCTTCCATAATCCTTTCGTCTGCTCGCTCCATGTCCATGCTTTGTTTCTTCACTATGGACCTTACAAATGGCAGTACGGAGGGATATGGAGGGATACGACCAATCACAGACCTCTAGCTCGGTAGTTACTTTTTTTGGAGAGGTGCAGCGTCAGGTTACGGTGTAGGGAAGAAGTCGAGGAAGAGGCTACGCCGTAGCCTCAACGCAGAAGTAAAAACCAGATTATTCTCAGAAGTGAATCACCATCATTTAGAAATGGATCATGACTTTTTTTCTGATTAATCGTGCCCCCTTCTTTAAATGTTGCTCTACACTAATTAAAAAAACCCTCATAAGATATTAATAAAAGACCAATTAACATTATTGCATGCATGTATAAATACTGACTAGAACCCCGCCCCCCCTCCCCTATTGTGTTTAATTCTACTGATCCAAGACTGATTGGTCTCCTCAATTACTTTGTTAATGTGTTTATTCCAAACGAATCTTACTGTGCTAAAGAATTTTTTTCCATGCCCATAATTTAATCGTGTTTGAAAACAAACAATCGGTTTAGTTAGAAACGGCGGAGTTCAGTAACCCCATATGAGGTGGTGTTTAAACGCCGCTTTGAATCTAGCAAACTGCGAAAGCAAAAGGCGGCTTTCCCGTCGTGCTTTATGCTATTAATCCAAAACTGTCTAACTCTGATTATAGTTCTATACAGAAAATGCGCGTATACAAAATCAATAGTTTAAGCTATTAATGAAAATAAATGTCTGCCACAACACCCGGTATTGTATATAAATTAGCTAGCTGTATTGGAACGGATAATATGCCGTTTATTTTTTACCTGTATCAGTTCATCCAGACTCTCTTGTAAACTGTTTCCGAGTGTGGTGTTTCGGTAGAGCTGATACGCCATTGTGTGTTTTATACACCAAACAAATGTGACTTTTTCCTCTTTGATACAATCGCTAGAATTTGTCTTTAGCGCAGCTAACTGACTTTTCTCACGAACCACTCACTTCCTCAAGTACGGAAAGTCACATGGACAAATTGCTGCAGCGCGGAGATTTGCGAAGCGGTGGTGGCCGACAGTGAGCGATAAAAAAAAAAAAAGATTCACATTAATATAACAATACATATCCACCGTTTAACATTATCACATAATACCGAGAGGTATAAAGACAAAAGAACAAACGTTTATTTTGACAGAAAAAAATAAAAATAATTTGTAACATTACGTTACAAAGAGTTTCTTAAAAAGTCATCATTATTTGTTAATGAAAACTAAGGAATTTGTTAATGACACCATCTCTATTCATTCATTCATTCATTCATTCATTCATTCATTCATTTATCTTCTATCGCTTTATCCAACTTCTCTCTCGGGTCGCCGGGAGTCTGTGTCTATCTCAGGCATTTTCGGGCATCAAGGCAGGACACACCCTGTATGAAATGCCAACCCATCACAGGTCGAGCACACATGCACACACATTCATACAGTAGGGACAATTTTCCAAGGGGCCAATCCACCTACCGTTGTTTTTTTATGCTAATGTAAACCACTGTGCATGTTTTTGGACCATGGGGTAACCGAGGAAACCCGGAGAAAAAAAACCCATTAATGTTTATGGACATAATGGTTATACATGGTTATATTATGGATATCATGCATAAAATAAAAAGATAAAGCTACAGTGATTAAATGTTTTAGTCATTAACATATCTAAACATTTTGCTTCTGCATTTGTGTGACTGTAAGAATATATAACATAATAAGTGCAGTCAACTATATAGTATATTTCCTTTTAATTTTTCTACAATTCAGAACGCTCTGTTTTCAAGACACAGAGTTTACATTAGCATAAAAACAGGAAACACTTCCTTAGTTTTGAAAATAAACATAATATAATGTATTTTTAAGTAAAAATTAATTAGGCATTAACACAAAATTATCGATATATTGTTAAAATGTGAACTTAACTGTGTTGAGAAATATTGTCATTAAAGTTAATTTATGTGGTCTTTAATTCTAATTATAATATATATTGTCTGCAAGTGTACTTTATAAAAAGTATAATTTTCTGATTGTAAATATACAAAAAGTAGTCTTTCAATACAATTAAGCAGGCTACTTTTTCACAAGGGGATGTTTATTCCCTTTCAGGTTTCTCTCGCCACAAGAAACCTGTTAGACAAGAGAACAGTGGAGATGAGTGGTACTGCTGTGGGGAGAGCCTTCTAGTTAGATTTGGCTTAGTTAGTATGCTGCTGAGTTGTCATCCCCTTGCCACAGTGTGAGGGCTCTAATGCTGGCGGTGTGCTAAATGAGTTATCGAACGTACACTTCTGACAACAATGATGGGAAGTAACAATAATGATACAGATGGGGAAATAGTAAAGGAGTGTATTATTTCACATCACAAGTATAGTGACCAAAGTTATCACGGTTATCAATATTATCACAGTTTTGTTCAAATGAGATGAAAATGTTAAAAAAAGAAGTGATACTCACTAACACACACAGGGAAATTGTCACTGAAAAGCCTGGAGGACCTATTCCATGGTTCTCATTAGTGGTTCATAAAAAAGGTGGAGACATTAGGATTTGTGTGGATATGCGTAGAATCAACGAAGCGTAGAAACCCAAAAATATTCTATGTAGAACCCTTGTAGAATATAGAACCTTTTTTACAAAATGTTCTATAATTCATGTCTTATGACTGAAATGTAAACTAACAGTAATTATAAGTCTAATCAACACATTCAGACACACCCCAATAAATAACTACTGTAGTCATAAACAAGAGAGTCACGATTCAACAAAAAATATATTTCCTAATACAGACCTGGGCATTTATGCTTCCTGCCTGGCTAGGTGTGTGGTCACTAGCAAATAAAAAAAGTATTTTATTTCTGTTCAGACGCATGCACAGGTGACAGGTGCATGCATGTTTACATACCCATAAAATGTCAATTCATGCGGAAAAATTAAAGTTTGATACCGAACGCTGTGTTTTAACACAGCTGTGTGTTTAGTTTGTGATTCACGGGGTCGCCATGTTCAAGGCGTGCAATGTAAAGCATTTTGCATTGTTAATTGCTTATACTTGCAAAATGACTACTTAGCATTTCTGAGAGTGTGTTACCAATAAAATGACATACTTGTATTTATTGTTTTCCTGTTTATGACTTGTACTTTTGACTTGGTCCACAATTGTATCTCTTTTATTACCGGTAGCATCATGAAAATGATATCATTTACCGCTCTTTACAGGTGGAAAAAATTTATATCAGAACATGGTTAAACCTCATCTCAGGTTATTGTTGGTTTGGCCCTCGAATACAGCTCAGGTTTCTCATGTGGCCCTTTGGAAAAAATAATTGCCCCCCGTCCTAATACATTATTATTTGCCTTTTTGATTAATAATTTGTTAAATAAATTAATAAATAAACAAATCAGGTGTTTCCTTACTTAGCTTTACATAAGTATTGCACTCTTATGTATATAACACAACAAACATCAATATAGCCTTTCAATAATAAAACAGAAAAAAATTATAAATAAAACAGAAACACATATTAAGGCAGCCTACCTAGACATTGAAGAGATAAGGAAAAAAACAAAATAAAACACACAAAGCCTCAGCCTCCTCCTCCCTCCCCACTACACCATCCACTACATCTTGCCTCCACCACTGTCCAAGTATCGAATATCATTGAAATAATTGATGAATCATTGCGATTGTACTCCTTCTTCCCACTGAGATTATACTTGATTTTTTCCAGTTTCAGAAAGAAGACCAGGTCGTTAAGCCGACGTGAAATGGCATATATAAGAGTGTAGGAAAAAAACTGGTGCAAACTGATGGACTATATTCTGGAGGAAAGGAATACAAAGAGGAAAGGAAGATAAAGGGACGTGGTGGAATAAATCCAGGAAAGCATAAGGAGAAAGAGGTTGGTCAAACAGAATTGGGATTGGCAGAGAGATGAGAAAAATAGACAGGAGTATAAGGAGATGAGGCAGCAAGTACATATGGATGTGGTGAAAGACAAGGAAAAGGCCTATGGGGAGATGTATGTGAAGTAGGACAGTAAGGTGCAAGTTGGCCAGGTAGAGGAACCAAGCTGGGAAGGATGTGCTGCAAGTTAGAATAATAAAGGATGCAGATGGAAATGTGTTGACTAGTGAGGAGAGTGTGTCGAGAATTTGGAGGGAATATTTTGAGCACCCGATGAATGAGGAAAAAGAGAGAAAGAGAAGGTTAGATGAAGCAAGGACGTGGATAGGATTAGTAAGGACAAAGTTGAAGGTGCTATTAAGAGGATGAATAGTTGGATGAGATGACATACTAGAAGAATTATAGAGATATTTAGGAGAGATGGCAATTCAGATTGTTTGACAGGATTTGGGAAGTTGAGAGTACCTAATCATACTAAACATTAATACGAGTAAATTCATTAATAATTTTAATCTCTCCATGCAGTGCACCATTTCACGTAACCAACCTAGATTTAAAAACGATTGGTTTATTGGTTTAATACTGCGAAAGGGTTGCGAAAGGGAAAAGTTTTACTGATAAACGTCCATCAGAACGTCCACTGGGAAATGATGGAAATTAAATATAAATTTGGTGAAATGTATATAAACTATATCATAGACAAGTATGAACATTTTGATTGGTTAACATACAAACACAGATTTAAAAAATGACATTTTGACCGTTTAACACGTAAAAGAACAATTACAGACACTGCTTAATTTATGTTTCACAAATTCACTGTTTTGTTCTGTATTTTTGATCAAATAAATGTAGGTTTGATGAGAATAAGAGACAAAAACATTAAAAATAGAAATGCCTTTAAACTCTATTCCTCAGAGTATTTCTGTATGATACAGAAAAGTGGAAAGCAAAATGGAGGACAAATAGCATCATAGCTTGAGCCTTCAAAGCTCATAAATCATCAGTGAAACAGAGTAAGATTATATTTAACATCTGATATACTGGCTGACAAGATCACTAAGGGGGATTTGTTATTTTGTTTTGGGTTTTATTTTTTTGGGGGGGTGCTTTTAATTTGACAATTTTTTTAAAATAAAAAAACCAAAACGTCTGCTCAGACAGTGTATTTATTTTTACAATGGTATAATGTATAACATGAATATTTGCAAAATTTTGCAATTGCAATTATTGTAAAGTAAGATCTACTCTCGCTCATGGTAAAATCCACTATCAGTCTACGTCTAATCACAGATGATCCTGTGCAAAGTCATAGCATACAGTCTTATATACAGACTTTGTAACTTAAATTTCTTTGACATAAATGTGCAAATGCAAGAAACATATGTATGTACATAGTATTCTCATTGTAAGGGTGTTTATGTGTGTATGACGTAATCAAGAAATGCGTATCTGCAAGAGTGAAAGGGTAATTTTATCTGACTGTGTTGAGACCATGCGAAGTTGTATGGACAGGGGCAGTAGAGACAGGGGCATTGTCAATACTTAGAGCTGAAGGTTTATGGATGTGTGGATATCGTGAATTATGGGTTATGGATGTGGTACTTGAAAGAGTGAAAGAGGCAGATGTAGAGGACAGGGTGGTAGGGAGATGCCATCTATAACTAAATTCCTCACTTCCGAGTCAGAAACATCCCCGGTAGAAGCACTGGTTCAGCTTCAATATCAAAAAAGCTTATATATATATATATATATATATATATATATATATATATATATATATATATATATATATATATATATATATAAATTGTGGCGAGAATGTATATTATATATATTATTATATATATATATATATATATATATATATATATATATATATATATATATATATATATTATATATATATATATATATATATATATATATATATATATATATATATATATATATATATATATATATATATATTGTGGCGCCGCTTCGGGCTGAATACAGGCGCAGAGAGGCGTAACTGGGAGTGCAAAACAGTGTTTATTAAAAATAAATCAAAAATAAAGAGGAAATATGTTCGTGTCCAATATTTGGGGGATCAGGATCAGGTGAGGAGTGGCTGGAACGGGAGAGGGAGCGCGGAGATCATCTCGACGCGCTCTCCGACGTTGGGTCCCGACCCGTAGGCGGATTCGTTCTCCGGATCTCCATCGGTTCTTAGGGGTCAGGTTCATTTCCTGCCGCAAGGCTGTGGAAGCTCCCAGCTGTCAGGCACTGCGAGGGTCTGGCGGGTATTCCCATCCGCGCTTGCCGTCTAACCTGTAGTGGGAGGTCGGGAGAAAAAGGCACATACACTCCGGGATAAGCTCCAGCCGTGTCTCGTTGATGACGCCCCGCCTCTCTCTCATCCATGCTGGGTTGCGCAGAGATTGCGCAACCCTTCCGCCCTCCGACGACGCGCTGAGTTCGGAGCACCTGCCCATCTCAGTAGATGGGGCGGAGACCCATCGTGACTATATATATATATATATATATATATATATATATATAGATAGATAGATAGATAGATAATAGATTGATGTTAGTGGTCCCAGGTGATTCATCTCCTGGCCAAGATCTCAGCATAACTCTCCACAACTGTCTGCTCTCTCTCCTTCAGCCACTGCTCGGAACTTTGGAGTAAACATGGACAACCAATTGTCCTTTTATTCTCATGTTGATAACGTGACTTGCTCTTGTTTGTACCTTGCAACGACCGGATTCGACCAATTATAGCCACACAGGTTGCTCAGGTGCTTGTTCAGTGTCTAGATTACTGTAACTCTCTGCTGGCAGGTTCTACCTCAAAACGCTATTTGTCCACTGCAAATGATCCAAAATGCAGCTACGCGACTTGGGTTCAGCCTGCCCAAGTTCTTCCACAACACCCCACTGCTGCCCTTTCTCCACTGGCTTCCTGTAGCTGCTCTCACTGGCTTCCTGTAGTTGAATCTGAATCATCAGATTCAAAACACTCGCCTATAAAGCCAAAAATGGACCTCATCACCCCCCGTACCGCACCTCGCAGTGTGAGATCGTCTAGCACTGCTCGACTGGTTCCACGTTCTCTCAGAGTAAGAGTTAAGTTTAGTTCATTCCTCTTCTCTGTTCTGGAATGAAATTCCCCTGGACGTCCGAACAGGAGAATCACTGGCTATGTTCAAGTGATGACTGAAGACCCTATCTCTTCCAGAAACACCTCTTTTTTTCACTATCTTGGCATCAGAACAAGAAAAAAAAAACTCAGCTGAGTTTGAGGTTGTTTGTGTCTTAAGTTTGTAATCAGTCATACCAAAGTTAATTTTTTTTGTCAGATGAAGTCTTAAAACACTTTTTGTACGTCACTCTGGATAAGGGCATCTAAATGTAAATTATTTACTGTCACTTTATACAACACATACACTTGCACATTTCATTTTTCCTTTAATATGTATGTAAATACCACCTGCAATATCTTATCTCTGTCATTTTTATAGTTCTACTTTATTCTATTTTAATTATTTAAATCATTATTTATTCACCCCCTTCTTCTCCCAACTGCTATTTGTTTAAGTTGCTGCTGCAGTAACAAAATATTTTCTCGCCCCGGATCAATAAAGTATTTCTAAGTTTAGGTAAGTATAAGGAAAGTACTACAAAAAAACTACTCATGTACA
This sequence comes from Kryptopterus vitreolus, assembly GCA_030449085.1. Lineage (NCBI taxonomy): Eukaryota > Metazoa > Chordata > Actinopteri > Siluriformes > Siluridae > Kryptopterus > Kryptopterus vitreolus. The sequence continues at coordinate 950,689 of JACRUU010000005.1, read as the reverse complement.
GTACAAGTACCATTTACTTCATTACTGTCCATCACTGCTTATTTGAATGTTCATGAGGGTGCTTTGTGAAACTAGATTTCTGTATCAGCCCGAATGAGCGACGTGGGGCCCACCACCTGCAGGAAGGCTGATAAGAGACCGGTGCAATATGGTTCGGGCAATGGCTGAAAGCGGAGGCCTCGACGACCCGATCTCTGGACACAGAGACTAGCTCTAGGGACATTTAATGTCACCTCACTGTTGGAGAAGGAGTCAGAGCCTGTGCGGGAGGTTGAGAGATACTGGCTAGAGATAGTCGGGCTCACCTGCACTCACAGTCTGGGCTCTGGAACCATACTCCTCGAGAGAGGCTGGACTCTCCATTATTCAGGAGTTGCCCGCGGTGAGAGACGGCGGGCTGGCATGGGCCTGCTCATAGTCCCCCAGCTTAGCCGGCATGTGTTGAATGAGAGCCTTAGGGTTGGGGAAAAGTCTCTCACTTTTATTTGTGCTTATGGGCCGAATGGCAGTGTAGAGTACCCGGCCTTCTTGGTGTCTCTGGGAGGGGTACTGATAAACGCTCCGATTGGAGACTCCGTTGTTCTACTGGTTGAACATGGTTGGGTGTGGTATAATCCATCACCCAAGATGAAGTCACCGAGGTAGTTGAAAAGCTTCTCGGTGGAAGACCAGCAGGGGTGGATGAGATCCGTCCTGAGTGCCTGAAGTCTCTGGATGTTGTGGGGCTGTCTTGGCTGACACACCTCTGCAATATCGCGTGGCAGCTGGGGACGGTGCCTCTGGACTGGAAGAACGGGGTGGTGGTTCCTCTTTTTAAGAAAGGGGACCGGAGGGTGTGTTCCAATTATAGGTGGATCACACTCCTCAGCCTTCCTGGGAAAGTCTATGCCAAGATACTGTAGAGGAGAATTCGGCCTTTAGTCGAACTCCGGTTTTCGACCTGGTCGTGGACCACTGGACCATCTCTATACCCTCTATATCCTCATTGTTCTACTGGGGGGCATATCCCAAGTGGGCAAGGACAGTGATACTTGGAGGGGCGTGATTGGGAGGAACGCCCCCCCCCCATCTGAACCCGAGTGGTGCTATGTTATTGGACTTCTGTGCTAATCATAGTTTGTCCATAATGAACACCCGGTTCCAGATAAGCGGTAGAAGATGGAGATGGAGATTTCTGTATCAGCATCTCACAGAGCAATTATTAAAATGTTCAAAAATGTAATCAAAAAAAGAAATCTTCCACATTTCATTGCTTTTACAAATCTAACAACAAAGGATTGAGAAATAACATCATTAAATATTTTATTTATTGCGCAAATATGGCTATTAATTATAATCAATATTCAGAATGCATAACACTTACAGTAAAGAGTGTACTAATTAAACCTATCAATGTTTTATGTTAACCACTATTCTTTTTAATTAACTGTAGGCATGACATCTCTACAGTTCTTGCTAATCATCTCCTCCACACAGGTTTAACAGAGCTCTCTGGTAGTCACCCTTTGTGTGTTCCTAAGGAAAAAAATACATTCGAAAGAGGATTTAGTGTTATGTCTATCTCTGTGAGAAAGATTAAACACAAAATATATTTACTGAAATCACGTGATGGAGCGATTTTCCAAACTGTGTGTTGAACTCCATGCGTATTTTCATGAGGTCCACTTCACAACGTGAAACCATGATCCGAGTTACAACCTTCTCCTTGATGCTTTTACTCTAGATACACAAAAAAAAATTTCAAATAGATTTTTGCACATACAACATTGATCATTTAAAATGCCACACATTATAATAAAAGACACTTACTTTCATAGCTTCATTGAGTTTAATGGCAAAGTAAAGCTGTTTATTTTCAAAGCACTCCACTAGAATAGAAGAGAGAGAGAGAGAGAGAGAGAGAGAGAGAGAGACTATTCTTATTCAATATTTTTAGATTAGTATTTACCCTAGCCCTGTCAAACTAATGATTAATGTCTCTCCTACTTTAATATTCTGTACATAATTGACTGTTCAGAAAGGGCAAAAATCATTAGTTACCAAGTGTCAGGAAGGATTTTTCCAGATCTCCTTTTACCTCCTTTCGAATGCTCTCTTTTATGTCATATGGGCTGTAGCTGTTATATCTCTCAAATACTATAAGACAGAGATTTAAATTTTCATCATAGTCAGTTTGGAAAAGAATAGGGCTCCCATTTATTTGCTTGTTTTTACCTTTTTGGAGGTGTGGCACACTCCTTTCAGAAAAAATTGCTATCCATGTGGCCACATCTGTTCCCTTCCTCTTTACGCCTGCATCATAGAGGGCCTATAATATTTCAAACAATGGTTACACTACGTCTCATAGAATGTTTGTTTGCTCCAGAAGCATCTTATTGCAGAAATTCTTTATCCTAAAAACACTTACCCTGGCATCACTGTCAATCCTTTCATAGTCCACTATGTTGCTGGGTTCGTCTCTTTTAGTCTTTACATAAACACACACACACACACACACACACACACACACACACACACACACACACACACACACACACACATATATATATCACCCATTTCACCAACCATTTAATGCAGTTTTACTGTCCTATGAAAATAAACTAAATACAGCAATGATAGTCAAAAGAGTTGCAAAGAATAATTGGAACTGTGTCCAAAGTGTCAATATATAGTGTGATTACCATTGTTATCTAGCACTTCCTTAATTTCTGGAAAACTACTTCATCAGAGATTCACAGGTTGTTGCTGGGATCCTGTCCCACTCCATAATGTAATCACAAGCTGATAGATATACCGTAAATTCTGGACTATAAAGAGCACCTGCATATAAGCCGCATCCGCTCTATTTGAAAAAAAACCCCCAAAAAAAAATAAATAAGCCGCACCTGCATACAAGCCGCATCCGCTTTTGAATTGTAAATGTACATGTATGTACCTAAATAGATCCTTTCCTAACCTGTATTTTAACACGGTGTAACGGTGGACGCTGCACAGAGACGCGGAGATCCGGAATTCATACAAAACAGGATTTATTAGAATAAAGAACTCAGGAGACGCCGCTCATACGGAGCGGCCAGACAGGCTAGGGAGCCTTGCGCTCTGCGCGCCGTGGTACCGGGAGTACCGGAGAGCAGGAGTCCGGGAATCGGGAACAGACAAAGGTTAGGCATAAACATATATCGAGCGTCCGTGTCCGCGACACTAGGTATGTGCTACGAGCCCGGACGGGGATTGTAGGGAGAACCGGTCTTATATCGGGAGAGGGAAAATCAAGAACAACTTTGGCTGATTTGTGCGTGTGTGTGTCTGTGTGTGTGTGTGTGTGTGTGTGTGGGGAAAAGAGCAGGGGAGGAGAGAGAGAGCACCGAGTAGCAACTTTACTGATTAAAACGGGACAGAACCAAGAGAAAATAAGCGCTATTTACAGTATTTATCTTCATTTCTACTGTGTGTGAAATCACGTCACCTTAACCTTGTAAAGATAGAGTTTGTCCTCCTTCTATCCGCTTCTACCGACTTATATCTGCTAAAGAGGAACTAGCGTATTCTTCTTCTTTGCATTTATTTTGTGTTAGTTTTGATTCTAATTCCGGTTAGAGCCCCTAGCGGTCGGGAAAAAATCTGCAGAATAGCCGCACCTTATTATTAGCCGCATGGTTCAAAACCTATGAAAAAAGTAGCGGCTTATAGTCCAGAATTTACGGTCGATAGAAATACATGGTCACACTTTTCACGTTCCACTTGAGGATGCCCACACATGGCCTATAATATATCAATATTATAAATATTGAAATATTGTGAAATATTGTGGTCAATAGTGTTCAGGTCTGAAGACCTACTTGACCACTGTCAAATCGTAATTGGTAGTATGTTTGAGGTCAGTTTCACAAAAAACTGCCATTCTGCCAATTTTGGAAGGTGCGTCATCCTATTTTACTTCAGAATATCACCAAGTCTGTTTGAATCCATGTTTCACTCAATGAACTGCAGATCCCTGTACCAGCACTGCAGACCAGAGGACATGGTTCCAGTAATTCATGCAATTAGAGAGGTTCAGCAAGAGTAATCAAATTATTTGATAGACCAGTATAAGATCTGTTCTGAGTGGACAGTCTAAATGAGTCTAAATGACCCTGGCCACTGTATTATAACTCAGCTTCAGTGTATTACCAAACTTCTTAGAGGGTAGGTCGTCTTTGTGGAGAACAACAATTCTAATTCTCAAATCCTCTTTGCCGTGAGGTGCCATGTTGAATATAGAGTGGTTAATATGAGAGAATTGTACTCTAAATTTCTAAATTTCTAATTTTAACACAGGATATATAAAAATATGCATGGTGCTGTCAAGCAAACAAAAAGCATTCATGATGAATAAGACATGCGGCCTTGAAACTGTTACAGCGACATACAGCCGTTATCAAATAGGATGCACTCATTATTTTGCCAGCTATTTTGACCATAATATCTGTATGTGTAGATATGTTCAGAGGAGAGTAAATCTATACTGCTAAACAAGCTGCACAATGACTACTCTAAAATATATCCAAAGATCATTTCTATCGTAGTGTTCCTTCAGAAGAAACTGGTTGCTAAAATGTTAGGGGTAATGTATACTGTATACAACTTCTTTCAACAGAAACGTAGCACTTCGGCACATCATATATTATATATATGGTAGCTGTGTTGTTAATATTCAGAATAAAAGGAATGTACTTTTTATTTAATTTACCTCAACCAAAGACAGTAGCAACCTGCAAAAATCACCAGAAGTATCCCCAGCCACATCTTTCTCCAAGTCCTTCTTGAACACTAAGCACAGGCAAAACAGTAATAATTTATAGTTATAATAACTACCTTTCCATTTAACCGGTTGTAAGTACAACCTCATATAAAATAGTAATTTATGTTGATTATATAATTTAAAAAATGGATAAAAAGTTTTAATTAATTAAGATTGCAAGCCATCATATATATATATATATATATATATATATATATATATATATATATATATATATATATATATACACACACACACACACACACACACACACACACACACACACATGCATACGGACATTTATGAACTTCTAAACACTGATAAAATCTGTGTCTTCTTTTCGATATCACTCTCTGTATGCATGTGTGTGTGTGTGTGTGTGTGTGTGTGTGTGTATTCAAATCCCAAATCCCACGACCCAAAGTTTTACTTACATTCCTTATAAACTCTTTTAATTTCCAAGAGCTCTTCACTGCTACGAGAACAGACCATCTCAATCAAACTCTCCTCATCAGTGCCTAGACCCTACAAATAGTATAACACACCCTTAAACATTAAGATATATACCTCTGGTTGAGCATTTGGACAAAAAATATATTGTTATTATGGTAAATTGTCACAAGATGTTTCCAAACACCTAAAGGACCTAAAGTAACGAGAAAAAACATTGTATAATACAGATACATAGCAAAGAAATGCACTTTAGCATATAACAGAAATGCAAATGTGCAAACTGATAAGTAAATAAATATGTAGATATTTGTATAGCATGTAATATAAAAGCAAATAAACAAATAATAACTGCGCGAATAGTGTAAAACAAGCAAACAGATAAAAAATATAGATATTATCTGTATATGAGGAAATGTTGATATTTATAGTGTATAGTGAATATATATATATATATATATATATATATATATATATATATATATATATATACATATATATATATATATATACACACATACATACGGACAGCACACAACATTTCTATTACAATGTGGAAGCTATTATATATAATATTTATGATATATAAATTTAAAGCTTTATGACATTTTATAAAAAGCCCAAAATATGTTTGTAAAGGTTTCACTGTAAAGGATTCAAGCTGGAAAGCATAGAGACAAACAGATCACTCAGCAGAACCATCTTTATTTCTTTCCATTCCTCCTGGTGTAAGTACGAGAGAAGGAAAGCCCCAGGACACATCCACAGTCTCAGTCTTGTCGTCTTACACCCAGCATCTCGCTCCATTCTCTGCTCATGACTCTTCCCGAGGCCGATGTCTCTCGCCTCTTTATTGGTCTTGCCAAACGGAATTGATTACTCTGATTACACACCAGGTACAGGTGTAACTTAGGTGTAACTCATTCTGTCCGGCTCCCTCTCCACTCCCGAAATGCTGCACAATGTTGTTCCAAATAATTATGCACAACAGACTTTTAAAAATGTAAACATGTTATAATGAACTCAAGAGCATAATTTGTAATATATATAGCATGGACAAAACATTTTTCATATATAACACAATTTTAAACCAAAGTATTACGTGCATTCCAAGTTACATATTCATATAGATAACATTACTTTAAAACAACTCTCTCATCCATTGAACTTTGAAATCCATGTATAGTTTCTGCCTACAGGATGTGGTTGTTGGCTCCCAGAGCTGTTTTTTGAAGAGTTACTTACCCAGCCTCTAATATAATATATATATATATATATATATATATATATATATATATATATATATATATATATATATATATATATATATATATATATAGATATATATAACAGGCTCTCACAGCTCGTCTATCTTGTTGTGTAGAGATCTCACATTCCCCATGATAATATGGACAGAAGAGTTGGTCTGAAACAATCTGACATTGAGCACCAGCTTGGTTTCCCTTTATTCTCCTTCTTAGCTTAATGGGAATATAATTCTTTTTTTGAGTAGCACACCATGCTTTGGAATGCTAACAGCTGATCGTTGGGGTGAACAATAGGAGGGCGGCTTTGAACAAAATCCTCAAATGTGGCTGTGAAAAAAGTCCAAAAAAGCAGGACAAACTCTGCGACTGTTGATGTGCAGTAAACATTCACATAGGCAAACAAACAATAAAGAATACAAATTAAAAAAAAGATGCCTGGAACACTACAAAATTAAATACAAAGTGTACAAACTTTACTTGAGTAAAGCTTTTTACCCTTTTTTAAGGGTACCCTGGCACTGCTACTCTGAGAGAGAGAGAGACAGTGAGAGAGAGAACATGCAGATCATACTGGACTTTGAACTCATTTTCCATGTCCTTAATTCTGACTGCTGAAGGTAAGTTTCTGTAAAGGGCCTATTTTTAGTTTCGTAATGGCTGTTTAATGTTTTGACAACCACAACAAATTGTCAAAACAAACGACTCTGAGCAAATGAGACACACAAACTTTGAGGAAGGAAGAATAAATGCATATTTTCCACTCATGTATCTAATCCATTTATGTGTGTGTGTGTGTGTGTGTGTGTGTGTGTGTAACTCAGATAAATTAACATTTGTTTAAGTTCATGGTGTTGATTAATAGTTGAAGTTATATATAAGAAGTTATGTCATAAATAATGGTTAGTTTTAAAAAGGTTTAAATTCATTGGCCAGTAAAGAGTGATGTAACAAGGTGGTGTGTTTAGTTAATTTAAGGTAATTAATTAAAACAGTATAAAAAAATATATATATATATATATGTGTGTGTGTGTGTGTGTGTGTGTGTGTTAGAAACATGAAAAGTACTAATTTGTGATACAAACACACACATTGTTATTATTAGAAAAATTCAATAAACAGGTTTATAAAACATAATAATAAAATGAAATGAGGGGCTATGGTGGCTTAGTGGTTAGCATGTTCGATTCTCGTGTGTGGAGTTTGCATATTCTCCTTGTGCTTCAGTTGGTTTTCCTCAGGGTTCGGATTTCCTCCCGGTCCAAAAACATGCACAGTACACAGTACGACTGGCACCTTGGAAAATTGTCCCTAGTCTATGAATATGTGTGTGTGTGTGTGTGTGTGTGTGTGTGTGTGTACTCTGCGATGGGTTTGCATCCCATACAGGGTGTATCCTGCCTTGATGCCCCAAGACACCTGGGATAGGTACAGTCCAAAATTAATCCTGTGCATCACTTTCAGGTAAGTCTATGAATCGTATGGTTTTTTGGCTCGTATGGTTTTTGGCTACACAATCATCAATAATCAACATCAACTCTGAATTAGAAAAGACCATATGATGAATTTATTGGTGATTCTGCTGCCAGAAAAGGCAGGCATGTCCCTTTGTAAAATTTTTATATTTTACAAAATATAAATTTCTTTATTTTATAAATATCTTTCTGCAATATATTTTCAAATGTGTTCAAATTTGATTTACACTGTTTGTTTTCTTTTAACGTGCGATAGCAACACACTTGGAGAAAAATGTCTTTTTTGGATATTTTCTTCATATGCAATTTTTTTAAATTATTATTACAAATGTACTGGAAGCAGCTGTTAAAAATAATTTCTCAGCCATGTGAGTGAGGCTTTATCCATGTCTCCAATTTGTTGCATTTTTAAAGTCATTTTGACTGTGAATTGATGCCATAGAATGATGTATGATGTGCACGACGTTAGAGAGCTGGAACACATACTTTTGGTGTTTAAACTCACCTTCATCGAAGCTCTGAGCTCATAGGCATCAAACTGTGCTGTGTTCTTCATGAGCCCAAGAATAACATTTTCTAAAGAGCCTGAAAGGGCTCCTTTCAGGGCAGAAATCATTTCCTACAATATTAAAAAATAAAGCAAATGTTACGCTCTCACTCTCTGACATATTTAATGAATCTATGTACAACAGACATGTCTGATTAAAATCTTATATGACAGTCTCTTATCTACAAAGAGTGCTGCACAAATAAGAGTAGCGTGGCCTGAGAGGAGCAGCCACCAAGCTTTTATTACTCAGAATATGAAGATTTGCATTTTACCACATTTTGTGATGTTACAGTCTTATTCCACAATGTATTCAATTTACTATTTTCCTCAATATTGTAAAAACAATATCCAATTATGACAATGTGAAATATGTTTATCTGAAATGTTTGCAATTGTATTAAACATTTAAAAGGGGAAAATATCACACGTATAGTATAGCAGCATTCACAGACTTTGCTTAATACTTTGTTGAAGCACCTTTTGTAGCCTTTTTTAAGTCTTTTTGAGTATGACGCGAAAAGCTTGGCACACCTATTTTTTGGCCAGTTTCTTCCAGTCTTCGTTACAGATCCCCTTTCAAAAAAGAAGTACTTACTTTATGTGCATTAAAAATGTGCACCTTTCAGAAATATACTAAACACACATGTACTTTTTATGATTTTTAATGTATTTTCAGAAAGCATACTTATTGCACTTTTACTTCAAGTTGTTTTTATCTTTACTTTGTGTAAGTAGTCACATGATTTAGTTTTTTGTTGGTTTAAAGTATATATATATATATATATATATATATATATATATATATATAGATATATATATATATATACACTCTGATATATATTGATAAAGAATCTAGACATACTGAAATATATTTTAATCAGGTATATATTTACAGGTATGTAATGAAAATGTTTTTTCAGCCTGCAATTCCAAAGAAAGAATGCCAACTTCTAATAAGAAATAATTATTATCTTAATAACAACTATAGTAATGAGACTTTTAAATCAATATATAGTTTGCTTTTACTTGTACATGATTGGAAATAAGAAGTTTTCAAACTTTATTTATCAACCTAATTTGACTTATCTGATTATTAACTTTATATGTGAGTGCAGTGTGTTAGCATTACATTAGCGTTATCATTCCATTGGCTGTCTAGTTTGCCATTTGCGTCTCCTTTCACGTTTCTATTTCGAGTTTACTGTCTTTTTTTATCAATCTCACCTACTCTTTGTGTTTTTCCTATAACCGCGAGTTCAACAAGGAATAGTTTCAGAACTCTGTGCTGGTTTCCAGCTTCTGTTCATCGCTAGTGGAGTTTGTGACTGCAAGGTGTAGACCATTTTATTTAACACGGAAATTCACCACCATTTCCATTGTCTGAGTGTACATTCCACCTAGCGTTAATGCTAAGGAGGCGCTATGTGAACTCTATGGGGCTATTAGTGACCTACAGAATGCGCACCCCGACGGATTATTCATCATCGCCGGAGATTTCAACCATGTGAATCTGAAAACAGTGCTCCCTAAATACCATCAGCATGTGGACTTTGCTACGGGGAAAACACACTGGATCTTTTTTACACAAACATACCCGGTGCGGACCGTGCGGAGCCCCGCCCCCATCTAGTATACTCAGACCACATCTCTGTTATGCTAATGCAAGCATACAGACCGCTCATCAGACGCTCAAAACCGGTTCTGAAAAACCTGGCCTGCGTGAGCCATCTCTGCTCTTCAGGACTGTTTTGAGTGCACTGACTGGGACATGTTCAGGGGCGCTGCGACCAAGGCGACTCCATCAACTTGGAGGAGTACACATCATCAGTGACCAGCTACATCGCAAAGTGCATTGATGACGTGACCATCTCCAAGTCCATCACTACACGCTCCAACCAGAAACCGTGGATGACCGCAGAGGTACGTGCACTGTTGAGAACCAGAGACTCCGCCTTCAGAGCAAAGGACAAGGTGGCCTTAAGAACAGCAAGGGCCAAGCTGTCCCGAGCCAACAGAGAGGCGAAACGCTCACATGCCAAGAAAATCCACGCTCACTTCCAGGACAGTGGAGACACTCGGCGCATGTGGCAGGGCATCCAGGCGATCACGAACTACAAGACACCATCACCAGTTTGTGATAACGACGCCTCCCTCCCAGATCTGCTGAACGACTTCTACGCCCGGTTCCAGGCGCAGAACAACGTGGCACCATGGAAGACCCCTCCTGCCAACGACCAGGTGATCTGTCTAACCACAGATGAGGTGAGGAAGACTCTACGCAGAGTCAACCCAAGGAAGTCTGCTGGACCTGACAACATTCCTGGCCGGGTGCTCAGGGAATGTGCAGAACAGCTTGCAGATGTTCTTACTGACATCTTCAACATCTCCCTGAGCAGAGCCGTTGTTCCCACATGCCTCAAGACAACGACCATCGTCCTGGTGCCTAAGAGATCTGAGAACACTGGAGTTCCTCAGGGCTGTGTGCTCAGCCCACTGCTGTTCACTCTGCTGACTCACGACTGTGCAGCAACACACAGGTGGGTCTCATCAGCAGGAACGACGAGTCAGCATACAGAGAGGAGGTGAAACATCTATCATCTACCTGGTGTAAAGCCAACAACCTGTATCTGAACGTGGACAAAACTAAAGAGATGGTTGTTGACGTTAGGAGAGCACAGAGTGACCATTCTCCATTGTACATCGATGGATCCTCCGTGGAGATTGTAAAGAACACCAAGTTCCTCGGTGTCCATCTGACGGAGAATCTGACCATGTTCTACAGAGCATCCTGAACAGCTGCATCACTGACTGGTTTGGGAACTGCACCATCACGGATCGCAAGACCCTACAGCGGATAGTGAGGACAGCTGAGAAGATCATCGGAGTCTCTCTCCCCTCTGTCACGAACATTTACAGCACACATCCCTCACACACACTCTTCACACTATTGCCATCAGGAAAGAGGTTCTGAAGCATTTGGGCTCTCACAACCAGATTATGCAATAGCTTTTTCCCTCAAGGCTTCTCAACGCACTGAACTAAAGTGGAACTGGACTTACACACACTCACACACACTTACACACACACTCACACACCATCCACACAGCATTCCATTGCTCTATTTATCTGCCTCATTACTGGCCTTTATATGATTATTGTATATACTGCTCTCACTGACAGTGTTACTGTTTACATGCCCATTTTGCACATCCACTTTATATCACTGCTGCTCTATTATCCGGGAACATTTCCCATAAAATCTTACATCCCAAAATAAATCTCATCTTCACTTATATTAGTCTGTTTTCTGTCTATTCCGAGATCATCATCACCACTCATATCCAGTCTGTATACTGATCACAAGATCACTGCAGATCCCTGATCCAGTCCTTATCTAGATGATGATCAGCACTGATACATCATCATGAACACAGTTTACTAGTTTGTTGGTGAGAGGAGAACTGCCTGAGCCTGGGTTCTCCCAATATAAATAAAGGTCACTTGACTTGTACAATGAAAATATTTACTTTTTCTCATATGTTTACAAAAAAAGTCAACTTACCAAAAAATACACCTAAACATTTGTAATTTCTTCTCTTAATGCAAATTGTTTTCAACATATGTCTTTTAAAATGTGCTACATTAATACTACAATGCTTTGAACAAGATACTTTAAATATGTAAAAAAATACCAGTACACATCAATGATATAAAAGATTAGGTACAAAAACAAAAAATATTAAGATATAACTAGTGCAGGTTTCAGTTATATAGTACCAGCTGAGAATATTTTAGAAACAACAAAAAGCTATTATCCAAAATTTTTTTACTTTTTTATAAAATGTATTTAAAAAAAAAAAAGTTTTTTTTTTTTTTTTTTACTAATTCAGGTATGTCATGGCAATAGAATTGCAATCATATCAGAAACGTTCAGTATTATTCAACAGGCCTATGTTTGTTCTTATTGTTTTTCTCATGTTTTGACACCAGTTAAACTTAATTTCTGGTCATTTAGTTATTCCACAATGATAATAATTTCAGTGAAATGAAATAATGAAATAATGAATGAAATATGAAATAATCACAGTCAAGCTTTTCAAATCAACAAGTAACTGTCAACACTTGTAAACATTGTAGTGCTGACATCACAATTACATCACAATCATAACTAAATGTGGCCAGTAACCAACGCATACTCGCTACACAGGAAAAGGCAAAAATCGGACAGACAGGCTCTGACAGACTCTAATGTTAAATGTTATTGCATTCCCACTCCTACTGCCAGACAAATATACAATGACGGCTGTGATGAAACCCAACAGAACTGGACAGAAACCATCATCAGAATGCCTCATCTCCTTACACTCCTGCCCACTTTTCTCATCTTTCTGCCAGTCCCAGTTCTGTTTCACCAACCTCTTTCTATCAGGATCTCCCTGTTTCGCTGCACTCACTTCTGTGTTCACGCTGCACACTTTCGGGTTGATGGCCATGCTGCCACAACGTGGAGTTTTTAAGGACATCAAAGACAATGACATGATGCCAGATTATTCTCAGCGGCCTGTTTGTATTTTGTTCCATTAAAGGACTATTCGCATTAAACCCACCTGCTTTCATCCTGCATTTCACCACCTCTCTGTCTTTCTTTTTCTTTCCAGGTAACACATCAAGTACCTTCCTAACTGTCTCCCTTATAACTTCTGTAGTAGTTGCTGAATCAACCTACACTTCTTCACCATCACTGAGCTGCTGTCTGACCTCTTCCCTGAATCTCACACTAAAGTCTTCCTCCGTCAGTTTCTATCATCTTATTCTCTTTCAGTCCTCACTCTTCTCTTCTTTTCACATCTCCTGCACAGAATATAGTCCACATTATATATATATATATATATATATATATATATATATATATATATATATATATATATATATATATATATATATATATATACTAATAATACATATGATCTCAGAATAAAAGAAGCTTTTACTGCTGATATTTTCATTTTTAAATAATACCATACAATACAATACATGATTCAAAACCCATAATGTCATCTGTTTTTTTTCTTCCATAGCACCACTGATGAATAAATATATTTTAAAAAATGTATTACAAATTACTTCATAAACATTAACCGCACTGTATGGTGTTTTCTTGGTTTGAGTTTGAAGTGATTGTAGTGCATTTGGATGGACACAAATGATCACATTCACATATAGTTGCATCCACCTAAAGATGCCTGCACGACATTCAAGTAATTTTTACGACCACACCAGGCTCAAGCCTGGCTGGTCATTCACAGATAGGCCCCATCTTATCTGCACTTCTGGCCCTTCAACTTTGACTTCGTGCCTCCCAAATACTCAGTTTACGACTGTCATTTAAATCTCAAACAAACCCTTACAGGATGCTCACACATTTCTTGAACTCAGACACACACACACACACACGCCTGTATGTGTTAATGTATGTATGAGGTTCTATTTTATCATGCTGAAACTCACAATCTGTGTGTTTACTTGAACAATGTTTTATGAAATTATCATCATTATTCTTATTGTTCTATAAAACTTCAGTTATAAAACAATGCTGTTTTAATAATTAATAGTGATTAAACAATAGGGTTCATTAAAATAATGATTATATTTCTAGAACATTGTTATTATCCTTCATATTAATCATGTAGTGATGACGTGTATTATTATTAAGGCTGATCAACACCCTGCATCCATCCTTTCTCTCTTTCATTCTTTTCATTTTCAAATGATCTCTTTCTTTCATTGCATATCAACCAATGTTTGTAAGTAAGAAGTACTTATATATAATTCTCTGGTTGTTACAATGTCTACTTGGCCGTTCTCGGTATCTAATTGATCCATTCGTCATTTCCTACACCATGATGAAGATGATGTAATTGTAAGAGGTTTCAATTCATTAATTCATATTTCAAGGAAATAACTTGATTAACTTTTGAACCATTCCCAATATGCAAATTAGCTTGGGCATAGACAAAGAAATACCTTTCTGCTCAAGTTTCATGTCGTTGCATTGGTCAGTTTCGAAAGTTGGGTGTGACACCCAGGCCCATAAATCCCATCTACACTCTCCACAATGGAAAGAGAGAACAGAACAGCAGGAAGAGAGACACCAGCAGCAGAGAACAAAGAAACAACGAAGAGATGAAGTGAGACGATGCTGAGAGGCTGCTGCCACTCAAGCGAACCAGCTCCGGACCAACTCGGAGTCATTCGGGAAACTCATGCTCATAATGTCTCCGACCAGGCCGACCAGCGAGGCCATGCTGGCCTTTCTGAGTCGTGAATCTCCTCCTGAGACAGAACAGCAATTCCTGATCGTCATCTACAGGACTTCATCTGAAACACCTCGAATCGTCCGGACTTTTGTTCCACTTCCATCCACAATGCAAGTAACGCTGCTGATCAATTCAGCGTATGTAAGTTAAGCCCCTATTAATTCAGGTGAATTTGAATTCCTCTTTACGATTTTCGTCAAGGTGTGATAAGTTTGACTCCTTCAACTTGCCATCCGTATCTCGCCTCTCTCTCTCGTCTGTCTTTTCCCCTTTCTCCTTCTCTCTCTCTCTCTCTCTCTATCTCTTCCCCTCAGTACTATTGTATATAGATGTTTGTCATAGATTAGTGTGTCATGTGCCGTCTATTAAATGTTGTATATACACAAGTGATTGTCTTTGTGTGTGCCTCCTCAAGTCAATGAATCTTTGTTCTCTACCTCTGACAGGAAATTAGAAGGAGATACTCTTCCTCCTTCCCTCTAAGGAAGGGGCTCTCTATAGTATAGTAGTGCTCTTGTGTTTGTAGATAGATGACATTATTGTGTCATAAATGTGTGCGTATCAAAGGGAAAGGGCGGTATGTGTCATGTCAGATGGCACAAAAGTCGAAAAAAAGAAGGAGTAATTCGGGAAACTTGTATGAAACACATAGTACAGGAAGAGGATGAAGTGTCTTTGCAATTTGTGTGCCTCACAATTACAAGTGAACAACAATGATCAAATAAAAAGCTTTAAAAGGGAAGAAAAGAACTGATCAAGGAGAAGTAGATTGCTACCTAGATGTTTGTCGTAAGCTATGCGTTATGTGCTGTCTTATTAAATGTTGTATTAAACACAGTGATGTGTGCTTCACAATTACAAGAAATGAATCTTGATCTTGCTACCGCTCAATTACAACTTTTATTATATTAGAATAGTTATTTTCTAGGCCAGGAATATAACTTTTCTTGGGATTAATGAATAATCATATTGTCTGCTCGCCGGACGAACAGATCAAATAATTAAGCTATTGATTCCGTTAATATTCAATCCAATCTTCAATAGTCATAATGTCACGAACCTGCCTCCTCCCGCCGCGGCTCTCCCGCAATCACAGTCGCCTAGCTACTGATGAGCTCCAGCTGTCTCTAGTTGGAGTCATCAGTAGCCTAGGCTATTTAAACCCGGTTTCCCCGTCACTCCTCGTCCGGGCTCGTACTGGAACAGTTAGAGCACGGACGGCTTCTCGCTATTTTTCCAAAAATCGCTGACTAACCTTTCTCTTCTCTGATCCTCGCATCAGGTCCCGTCTCCACCGGTCCAGCCAAGACCGGAATCTCCAGTCCCGCGGACGCCTCCCCGTTCGCCGTTGAGAACCCGGAAGCCCTGCCTGCCTTGGAATTCCCGTACACGGCGGTTTCGGCGCTCACCGCGCAAAGGGCCGTAACTACGTGCCGGGCTGCTCCTTTGAGCAGCGTCTCTTTAGTTCTCCATTTCTTAATAAACCTTTTTGATTTGATCCCCTGGTCTGTTGTGTCTGTGCCGTTACAGAAGCCCGGACCAAAACAGCCGAAGGAATGGAGAGCGCCCCGAGGGCGACGGCCCCGCCCCCGACCGCGTCAGCAGCTGTCGCCGCTCCGCCCCGCGCGATTCCTCAGCCTGCGATTCAACCGGCGGACTCCAGCCTGATAAACAACCCGGCACTGTTTTCTGGCGCTCCGGAGGAATGCAACGGCTTTTTGCTGAAATGCTCCCTCGTGTTCGAGACGCAACCCAACCTGTTCCCGACAGAGAGGTCGAGGGTCGCTTACATCATCTTGCTCCTCACTGGCCCCGCCCTCCGCTGGGCCGAGTCGCTGTGGTCGCAGGAAAACCTCGTCTTCCCGACCTACCAGGAATTTGTTGCTCATTTCCGGGAGGTATTCGGACGTATTGAGGCGGATGTCTCAGCCGGCCGGAGCAATTGTACCGTCTCACACAAGGCACCAGAAACTATCCAGGAAACTGCACCCTCCAGTTCCGCACTTATGCCGCCGTCAGTGGGTGGAACGAATCACCGCCTCTACTCACCACCTACCGGATGGGGCTGAATCCCACTCTACGCCTCCAGCTGGCGACGGTGGATGACTCCGAGGGGCTGGAGCGTTTCATCCAGCGGGCAACCCGATGTTCCGCCCGCCTGGGATCCTGCATGATGGACCAGGGTCCGGCCGCTGCGGCCCAGGAGAGCGCATCGTCGTCGGCCGAGGTACCAGATTTCGAACCGATGCAGCTCGGGGGCGGACGTCTTACTCCAACCGAGCGGCGCCGACGGCTGAGCAACGGGCTCTGCCTTTACTGCGGAGGGACCGACCATCTCCTACGCGGGTGCACTCAGCGCCCCCAACGTTTCGCGGTGAGTTCCATTTTTCCTCACGCCAACATGAAACCGCTCACCACCGCAGTCCGCCTCACTACCTCTACACACTCCGTGACGGTCTCCGCGCTGCTGGACTCAGGATCGGTGGGGAACTTCATTTCCGGGAACCTCAGCCGCCAGTTGGGGGTACAGCCTCATCAGACCCCTCCAGCATATCAGGTCCGAGCTGTGACTGGGTTACCCCTGACGCGGAAGTGCGTCCGGTTTGAGGTCGGACTGGTGGATATACAGGTGGGTGTCCTCCACCACGAACAGCTCCCTCTCCTGGTCTTGGAGGGATCGACCGCCGAAATTATATTGGGGCGTCCCTGGCTCGTCCATCATAACCCGGTAGTGTCTTGGGAAGACGGGGGATATTCTACGATGGGGAGATGAGTGCTTTCCTCGCTGTTTTCCTGGCCTGCCCCTTAGCCCCCGGGTCCCCATAGCCGCCGTCGCATTGAAGGACCAGGCCCCACCGGATGTTCCTGCTATCTACGCCAAATACTCGGACGTGTTCAGTCCTCGTGCAGCCACTCAACTACCCCCACACCATCCCTGGGATTGCGCTATAGATCTGGTACCAGGTGAGCCCTTGCCACGAGGCAAAATCTACCCGCTATCGAGACCGGAACAACGGGCTATGGACGAGTACATCAACGCCGCCCTGGAGCAAGGCTTTATCCGCCCATCGACCTCCCCGGCGGCCTCGAGCTTCTTCTTCGTGGGTAAGAAGGATGGCGGTTTTCGGCCTTGTATCGATTATCGTGCCCTGAACCGTGCCACCGTAAAGTTCCGGTACCCCCTGCCACTCGTCCCGGCCACCCTGGAGCAACTGCGTGGGGCCACCATTTTCTCCAAATTGGACCTGCGCAGCGCATACAACCTCGTTCGCATCCGGGAGGGAGACGAATGGAAGACGGCGTTCGTCACCCCTACAGGCCATTATGAATATCTGGTGATGCCGTTCGGGTTGACGAATGCTCCCTCCGTCTTCCAAGATTTCATGCACGAGGTGTTCCGGGACATGCTTGGTAAATTTGTGTTGGTTTACATTGACGACATTCTCATTTATTCCAGCGACCCACAGGAACACCAGAGGCATGTCGGACTCGTGCTCCAGCGTCTCCGGGACACCCAACTTTTTCTGAAAGCGGAGAAATGTGAGTTCCACCAGGCCACTCTGTCTTTCTTAGGGTATGTCGTCTCCGCCCAGGGGGTACAGATGGACCGGGAGAAGGTGCAGGTGGTCACCACCTGGCCTGAACCTACCACCATTAAGGAGCTCCAGAGGTTTCTCGGGTTTGCGAACTTTTACCGCAGGTTTATCCAGGGATACAGTAGTTTGTCTCACCCTCTCACCTCTCTCCTCAGGGGCAAACCACGGAAGCTGGAGTGGAGTGGAGAAGCCGCAGTGGCATTTGATACCTTAAAGCGGGTCTTCACCTCCGCACCTCTGCTTGTCCACCCTGACCCTAACCTCCCCTTCACGGTTGAAGTGGACGCTTCCACCACCGGAGTGGGGGCCGTGCTATCTCAGGTACAGGGCAAACCACCCCGGCTCCACCCCTGTGCTTACTTCTCCCGAAAGTTTTCCCCAGCAGAGGTAAACTACGACATCGGCAATCGGGAGCTCCTGGCCGTCAAGCTCGCCTTGGAGGAGTGGAGGCATTGGCTCGAGGGTTCCGTTCACCCATTCAGTGTGCTTACCGACCACAAGAACCTGCAATACCTCCGGGACACCAAGCGTTTAAACCCCCGACAGGCAAGGTGGGCTTTGTTCTTCACCCGATTTCAACTTTTCCATCTCCTACAGGCCCGGGTCGAAGAACGCCAAGGTCGACGCCCTGTCCCGACTGCATGCCCCGATCAACGAAGCGCCAGAGGTCCCGGGGCCCATTCTCCACCCAGAACTCTTTGTAAGCCCCATCCAGTGGGCCACGCCTCTCGAAGCCACTGATCCGACTGAACCCCGACCTCCCGGATGCCCTCCCGACCGCACGTATGTACCCCGCACCCAACGCACCCAATTAATTCATTCTACTCACACCTCTGTAGGATCGGGCCACCCAGGGGCTACCGCCACCATCGATCTCCTCCGTGCACGCTACTGGTGGCCCTCCTTGGCCGAGGAGGTTCGGAGGTTTGTCCGCGGATGCCGGGAATGTGCCGTGAGCAAGAGTTCGCACCAATTACCCGCCGGGAAATTGCAACCGCTGCCCGTCCCCAACCGGCCCTGGTCCCACCTCGGGGTCGATTTCATCACCGACCTACCACTATCGGAAGGTAACACCTGCATCTTAGTAGTGGTGGACCGATTTTCTAAATTTTGCTGCCTCATTCCCTTAGCAAAGACACCGACCGCCCTGGAGACTGCGCACCATCTGTTCCGGCGGGTCTTCCAAAACTTCGGCCTACCCGAAGACATCGTCTCGGACCGCGGTCCGCAGTTCATCTCCCGGGTCTGGAGGGCCTTTTTCGGACTCCTGGGGGTGGCAGTCAGCCTGTCCTCCGGTTATCACCCTCAGTCAAACGGACTTACGGAGAGACGGGTCCAGGAAGTGGCACGGTTCCTGCGCACGTACTGTCATCACTGACAACACACCTGGAGCCAATACCTGGGCTGGGCGGAGTATGCTCAAAATTCCCTCCGACATTCCTCCACTAACCGGTCTAACCCCTTTCCAATGTGTCCTAGGGTTCCAGCCACCGTTGTTCCCCTGGTCAGGGAACCCCTCAGACCTCCCGGCAGTGGATCACTGGTTTCGAGAGAGCGAACGGGTGTGGGCCGAGACCCATCAACAGCTGCAGCAGGCCGTGCACCGCCACAAACTGCAGGCGGACAGGCGTAGACGGGAGGCACCTATCTTCCGGCCTGGTCAGAAGGTCTGGCTCTCCACCCGGGACATCCGCCTTCGACTCCCCAGCAGAAAACTAAGCCCAAAATGTATTGGTCCATTTCCCATTGTCCAACAGCTCACACTAGTAACATATCGCCTCCAACTCCCGGCCTCTTACCGCATCCACCCAGCTTTCCACGTGTCGCTCCTCAAACCCTTCACAGAGCCAACTTCTGCGGATTCTGTACGCCAGGAAAAACACCCACTGCCCCTAGTCACCGAGGACGGCCTGGCGTACAAGGTGAAGGAACTTCTCGGCTCACGACGACGCCTGGGTCGGCTGGAGTATTTGGTGGACTGGGAAGATTACGGCCCGGAGGAACGCGCCTGGGTCAGGCCAGACCGGAATCTCCAGTCCCGCGGACGCCTCCCCGTTCGCCGTTGAGAACCCGGAAGCCCTGCCGCCTTGGAATTCCCGTACACGGCGGTTTCGGCGCTCACCGCGCAAAGGGCCGTAACTACGTGCCGGGCTGCTCCTTTGAGCAGCGTCTCTTTAGTTCTCCATTTCTTAATAAACCCCTTTGATTTGATCCCCTGGTCTGTTGTGTCTGTGCCGTTACACATAATTATGTGACCCAAATATGAGTATTTGGATGTACATGTTGTAATTTCAACTTTAATTGTCGGTTACCGACTGGTGGAGAAATATATGGTTAATTACCCCGTTATTTTAAACATTATATTGGTGGATAATGGCGGGCATTGTTGCTCGTTCATTTTCCCCAATCTTAATACGTTACATGATCCAAAACATTTTTCATTCTGCAGTCTTCTCTTTGCTCTGTGTTTAGTTACAGTAACTACACTAAACATCCTGTAGTAAAACTATACAACGCATAGTGAATGCAGCCAGCAAAATTACTGGTGCCTTTTCCCTTCACTAAAGGACATTATCTACACTCGCCTCACTAGCAGAGCCATCAGCATCACCACTGAAAGCTCGCACCCATCAAACCTCCACTTCATGGAGAAGATACCAGATCCTGCAGGTTCACGCAACAATACTTTCAAACAGCTTCATCCATCAGGCGGTCAGGATGCAGATCTCAATACCTCCCCCCTCCATCACCCACTCCAAAACTTTAAACACCTCATAACACAAACAATTTTTAATTTAGCGGTTCTGCACTTTACAAGTAAATGACTGATCATGCATCTGGAAAATTGCTTTGTACATCCGACAAACACCTCTCACACACACCCCCTTCTGTGCACATCGTACAAAACACCTCTGTTTACGTATATCTTTGATGTATATCATTGTGATGAATCACCACATCTAGGAATCAGGAGTAAAACAGAAGTGAAGCTTTAATGAGCCAGAACAGACAAACAAAGAAGATAAAGCAAATGACAAACTAGGAGCATAGATTAGCTATCTCAGAATAAATATCACAGAATAGTGGAAATTGAATGCTTCTCAAGTTATACTCAACCATTAACCACATTTACCAGCCTTTTCTGTTTCTTTACATCTTCTCCCTAACTAATTCACCAGCATAAGACAATTAGTTCTGAATTAGTGAACAAATCACTAAAAATCAAATATAAAAATAACTTCTTCATGACCATGTTGCCAATTGACCGATTACTGAAATTATTTTTGAATAATTGATTATTGAAATGAATTTTGATAGATACATTTGAAGCCATTGCTCTCTATGCTCTAATGCAGTTATCTAGCTAAAACAATTAGGACCTTCTTAAATCCATTTTCTTGCACATTTTTTCTGCTTCTAGATGCATGTGCAATTATAATAAACTAATCAATGTTTTATATGACAAATTTCAGTGTTTTTAATGATATTTCTGGTGCAGATATATTGAATGAAATTTGTTTATGTTCAATAAGGTGCTTAGTGCTTAGATAAGGTGCTTAGAAATGCACATCGGGTGGATATATGTTGTGTATTATTATTTTCTTATTAAAATATTGTAAGACATTCTACCTTTTTTGTTTTCCTTTCATACTCAAAAGCAATCTCCCTTCTCTGATTGTAGGTGCGTTTCGTTAGGATATCAATGATTAAATCTTCATCCACACCTGGAATCGAAGAAGAGAGACACATGTACACAAACATTATGTTCTATATGTAGGCATATACCAAATTAAAGTACATAATGTGTAAAGAAAGGAGAAAAGAGGAATGTAGTGAAACAATCAATATATTAACAAATCAGTTATCTTACCTTTAGTTTTGATTGCTGTATCAATCCAGCTTGCATCCTTCTCTGGATCAAAATTTGTAGCTGGAACCACTGTTGGAAATCGAGGTTCTTTACTCTGAAATGTGAAATGTAAAATTAGAATTACATTTATTTATACAGTAGAAATGTTTTATAGTTCCATACTCACCCCTCCAAACCCGAGCGTGAGATGACCCAAGAATTCTGACACCAATGCCATTTTAACTTCTCTGTAGGAAAAACAATTTTTACATTTACTTCTAATGTATGTTTATGTAATAATGATATATGATGCCATCGGTTCCAGAACAGTCTAGCACATGATTAACTAGTCCACACCCTTGATCTCAAAGGTCATTGGCAATTTGTTAGAGATACAGTGCTCAATATAAAGACTCATATAAATGACTGTTTGTCGTAAAATGTTTGTAACTGTTTTTATAATATTATATAATATTTATATATAATATAATATTTTGATAAGTACAAGATACACAGTGCAAGGCAAAAACATTCAGAGTGTATGAATGAGGGCAGGCCCCATATCATTTACATAGCTTTTCTTGCAGCCTCATAAACTTTTAATAAAATAACTTGATACGTTGGCTTGAAAAAAAAATCAAGAATTAAACAAAAACTCAGCAATTATCTGATTGCAATATATAAGAAACCCCGAATATATGATAAAGAACCTATGACTTATTACATTGAGAAAAGGTGTATAAAACAGCCTTGAAAATAAAAAGTGTTTGAAAGAATTGTCAAAGAATTGTCCAACCTCTATCCAGCCTTTTCTTAACAAGTAGTTGGGTTGTTTTTAGATGTACACTGCAAATTTTATTTGGAAAATCTGGCTCTTAAATACAACCGGTTTATGACTCAGTAACTGCCCCTCCTCCTTCAACCTTTCAACCCACACAAAAATGTCATTAATCAGTTTATAACTGAGTGGCAGAGGTTAGCGCTAGTATAGAGTGGCCTGAAAAAAATCTCTGCTAAAATGTGTATTTTCTGAATCATAAATAACATGTATTCTTGTCAGGTTTTTTATTGCATACTAATGCTTTCTTAAAGCAAATGTGTAAAGTTAAAATGACTTATTAAGCCATTTTGCTCTCTGTGCTCTAATGCAGTGGTCCCCAAACCTCAGGCCATGGATTAGTACCGGTCTGTGGATCAGATGGTACAAAGAAAGAATACATAACTTACGTTATTTCCAATTTATTTCTTATCTGATTGTGAATGATCTTTTATTTTGGAAAATTTCCGGATTTGTCTATGACTCTCGCCTCGGTCACATGACTTACCTGCATCCGCTACCTTCTTATCAGCGCTGTTTCGGCCGCTAACACACAATACATTAACTCTAAACCGAAACCCTCAACCAATCAACATAAACAACAAACATGTTTCTTTTTGCAAGTGGGTAAAAGATCCATTGAGGAGACAGAAGAAGATCCTACGACTTCAAAGAAACAGAAAGCTGCATTTAACACACAATACCAGGATTCCTACATGTAATATGGATTTATTTTGGCAGGTCGTTCCCGCACAGCAAACCCCACTCTGTATAACATTACATTGACCGTCTCTCTAATGACGCAATGATGCTTTCAAAACTGCTTCACCACTTGGAGACCAAATATTCTGCATTAAAATACTGGTTTTTATGGCACTCGTATCATTTTATTTTGTTGTATTTATCCACCACACCCTAAAGGACGCTCTGGGAAAATATTGTCTGACATTAAAGTGTTCCGAGGCGTAAAAAGATTGGGGAGCCGCTGATCTAATGCAGTTATATAGCAAACACAATTAGGCCCTTCTTAAATCTATATTATTGCAAATTTTTGCTGCTCCTTAATGCAGGTCCAATTATAATGAACTTATCAATGTTTTATTTCATATTGCTGGTGTAGATATATTTGTGGGAGAGTCGGTTCGTGCACCTGAGGGAAGAACCAAGAAGCCATGAGATAAATGCAATATTCAATTCAATGTAATCAATGTTTTTTCTTCTTTTAGTTTTTACACACACACAGAGACTCGCCTTTCTGCCATCAGTGTGAGATCACCACTTCCTTCATCATCCTCCTTTTATACACTCCCTGATCACTGAAAGAGAGGAAAGATTGATTAGCCAAAGTGGGCACAGGTGCTTGCTTCTTACCGCTCATCTCTGCTAGCCTCGCCCTCCATTCACTGACGTCCTCGCCTCCACACACGCCCATCGCCGTCCGCCAACTCCTGCCATTGATGAGAGTGGAAATTGGCCATCTGCTCCTCCAGTCAGTGGACCACCTCAAACTTAAAAAGCTGGAGCGCCAGATACCGTAGCGTGATCCGCACATTTGTATCATTCATGTGATAGAGCCTTTGCAGCGGAGTGTGGTTCGGACAGAGGGTGAAGGCTCGTCCTAACAGATAGTACTGGAGGGTGTGGACCGCCAATTTGATGATCAAATTGCGACAACAAGGGATAGTTGGAGAACCGAACTGGCTTGACCTTTGACTGAATTTTATTATGATAACTTGAATTATGTTCACGTTAGTTAATGATCAACATGCATCCGCAGAACATAAAAATGTGGATGTGTAGGGCGAAACCAAACCAATTACTGGTGCTTCCTTCTGCCCTTCTCTCTGCTCATCTTGTACAACTAAATATATGATCAGCAACAATATCAAAACCACTTGTCTATCCTGTGTTATGGTATTTACTATTACCATGAAGGGGTGTACTTGGGCTGCAGTACTGTAGGTAAGCAGTACATCAGATGTACCTGGGTGTCACCATTATGTAAAACCCATGATTGATTAGACCAGGCCACCTTCTTCCACCACACCCACCTTGTATTTATGGCATTTTCTGTGTACAGCATAGGCTCGCTGCCAGTACTCTCACACTCAGATATTCTATCACAGACACCATTAACACAACTAGCACCATATGTGTGGTGTTTTGTATTTGTTTGCCTTTGGTTAAATGAAAAAAAAATTGAAGTGTTGAGCTTATTGGTGTTAATTAAGATAATAACCAGTAATAAGAGGAATACTAATCAAAAGTAAAATTTAACAAATATTATTAGCCTTTCGGTGTAAAGTTAGGATGTGATTTTCTAAAAATGTTATGTCTAATGCTAAAGATAAGTGCATAATAGACAATCAATATTGATATTTAAATAAACATCAAAAACATTGAAAATGATGAGGGTGTTTTTTAATTTTGCAAATTTACAATCTTAAAATCCATTCAATTAAACAAAAGTAGATCAATAATAAAAACAAAAGTGCAGATGTAGATATTTAATATACACCCTTTATACATTCTCTCCTCACAACACAGACTCTACCTTCCTGTTGTTTCGTTACGATCTGGATGCGCACTAACCTGTTGTCTGCTTCCGTTTCCAGTCCTGCTCCAAGTTCACAGCTCCAAACGTCCCTGTAGGTTTCTCCCAACATCCTGCTCCAGTTGTCCCTCCAGTCTGGTTCCCATCATACTCGCTCCTGTGCTCTCCTTTCCTTGGGCTCCTACTTCCCTGCTCCCTGTTTTTTTTCCAGCTTTTTCTTATTTGTAGGGTTTTTTTGTGTTTTTTTGTTAATGTAGTAGGTTTAAAGAAAGACATTAATTCAACCTTTTTTGTGAAAGTAACTTTTTTATTTATTTTCAAGTGCAGTTGAGTACAAATATGAACAAATTATATTTAAATCTTTGAAAAACAAAAAGCAAATAAAAAACACTCAACTTTCAACTGCTTCTTAAATTATAAATAAAGAACCTGGTTATGCTCCCTTCAGGAATTAATTATCGCCATAGATATGACGGTCAAAAGCCAAATAAATTTCCAAGACAGTAAGGTGTATAAGACCACATCAGTCATTTCAAAAAACACAAAAAAATACATTCTGTTAGGACTAAATATGTATTTCTTTAAACATATTTGAAGAACTTTCAAGGCGAAATTTATTGTATATAACAGCATAAGAAAACTAACCAGAGATTGAGAGCATATATTGTGCCCATCAGCAAAGCACAGAACCTTGGGATATCCTTTCCCACCTGTTCCCTCTACCACAATGATTGCTATCTTGTGGTCAAGTGCGAGCATAGACGGGTCACCAAGAATGGAAATTTTCATGATCTCTTGCCTTTCAAGGTTGGCTTCAAACTCATCATTGTCCTAGTAAAGGGAAAAAAATCTAAACATTATAACATAGGTTAGTGTGAACAGATAATGGATTCCTGTTTACTTTTTCTGTAAACAGTCCCTTCTGAATTCAGATTCATCTATTTTATTTTAATCCTTATACATGCACATATATTTCTCTTTTATGACACAACTAAAGAGCATAAAGAGAAGTAAAGGGGTTGCCATTACAAAGATCTTTCACCATGTCTGAGACAACAGTTTCATCAATCCCACAATTGTGCTTCTTCAAGCAGGCCTGTAAAATATCTTTGTTGATGGGACCTAATGCTGAATGGGAGATGAAGTGTACCGCTTCCATAACTTCATAATACACCTGTTTATACATTAAATAAACTTTTAGAAGCAACAATGCTTATCTTTTTTCACTGAGGTTTGATAGATCTCTCTCATCATCATAATCATAATAAGGGAGGTGGTAGACCAGTGGTTAAGGTGTTTGACTCTGGACCGGAAGATCACGGGTTCAAACCCCACCACCACAAAGCTGCCAGTGGGCCCTTGAGCAAGGCCCTTAACCTTCAATTGCTCACTTGTAAGTCGCTGTGCAACTTTTATTATGCAACTTTTTTAAAGTTACGGCAACTTAAATTTTATTTGAAACCCTTTAACAATGAAATTTGAGTTTATATTAGATGCAAAAAGTTGATATAATGACCAACATTAGTATTTGATCACAAGTTTTGAAAATAAAGTTTGCAACTTAGACGGTTAATTAATCTAAATCCATTAATTTAATTAGTTTTTTTAACTTACATCCATGTATTAAATCAAGTGGTGGTACTTAATTATAAATCAATTTTGAAGAAACAGTTTTAACTTCATGTAACATCAGAAAAATATAAAGTGAATGAAACTTTCAGTTTAAAGGCATTCATTTTATTAACACAGTGTGCATCACTATGTGAGTACTCTGCTGCTTCACTCTGCGTTCTGCGCACTTTTCATTGTGGACAAATAAAATTTAAAACTGTTAAAACACATTAAAACACATAAAACACATTAAAACTGTGTATTTCCCAAATAATTGCAGTATTTACAGCTTATAATGTTAGGATGGAATATAAAATAAGTGATAGATGTGTTTCATTAACAAACACCAGCAATGTGCATCCACTCACGCTTCCTAAATTTCCTCCAATTACCTACTAACTGTGCATTCACAACAGGTATGATCTCCTCACTATATTAGAGTATCGTCAAGGTTCCTTCTGTTCCTGCCGAGTTAATTCCCCCTCCTTCACGTCCCCGGAGTTCTAAATGGACTCACCTGATCTCAATCACTCCCTGCCTGATTTCCTCCCTTTAAAAACTCACTCTTTCCAGGCCAGGCTAGTAGTATATATCGTACACCAAATGCCAAAACATAATTTATGGCCTAGGTCATAGGTCATAGGTCATAGGTCATAGGTCATAGGTCATGGGTCATGAATTATGACCCCGACCACATGGACTGGTGTTTTGAGTGGGTTCTGTTTTACTGAGAGTCCTACTAGAAAGTCCTCTAGTTTTTCTCAGGCACTAGCAAAATGTAATGTTAGTGAAGCATTGGTATTGTTCAAAGGTTGGTGGAGGTGTTAAAACGTGTGTGTGTGTGTGTCAGAGATTCTATTGAGTGCCATCAGAATCTGTGAGCCATGTCGTTAATGTCTGCTTAAACTCTTTCTTCTGCTAAGGTAGGATTCTGACTTTTGTACTCCTGTTTAGCTCAGTTGTTCTTGTATTAGTTGCCTTGTTAATCCTATAGTGTTGGTAGTACTTACTTTGCCTCTCAGGTGATTAATCAAGGCTAGTTTCACTCCAATTGAGGTGTGAATTGGGGGCAGGGCTTACTTGCTTATATTGGATGCGCTCCAAAGTGGTTAGAAACAACTTTCCCATTAACAGAATCCTAAACTATAAAACTCCTAAACTGTAGTACATCTCTGCCTGATTCTTAAATTTGACCACCATGACAGGATGTGTATCAATCCCATTCCTGTAATTAGCTCCTTCCGACGTCGACACACTCTTCCACCAAACAGAGGTCTTGTTGCCAGCAACCTCATCTACCCTGTCCTGTGATCTCAATCCCGCACAGTGGTAGGTGGGCTCTGGAATTGCCAGTTTGCGGTAAGGAAAGCTGACTTCATTACTGGTCTATTTTCCCATCATGCCTTTGATTTCTTTGCACTCACAGAGACCTGGATTTCCCCTCAGAATACGGTCACTCCGGCTGCTCTCTCCTCTGCCTTTGCCTTCCCTCATTCTCCCAGAGCAACAGGTCGAGGTGGTGGTACAGGTGTACTGTTATCCCGGAGATGGTGTTTCACACCTCTCCTTTTGTCTAATCTAACCATCTCCTCTTTTGAATTTCATGCCGTTTCAGTTACTTCTCCAGTCACACTGCTGATCATCGTTGTGTACCGTCCACCTGGTCCTCTTGAAGACTTCCTTGAAGAAATGGACACACTTCTCAGCACTTTTCCACCTGACAACACTCCTCTAGTTGTACTCGGTGACTTCAATCTAACCTATGATAAACTCTACTCCTCTTGTCTTCTGTCTCTCTTTAACTCTTTCTTTGACACTTAACAGCCCTCCCACCCACAGGGGAGGAAATGTCTTGGACCTGGTCTTCACTCACCCTTCCAGAGCTACAGACTTGACTGCTACCCCACACTTCTGACCATTACTTGGTCTCATTTGCAATCACTCTTCCCACCACACATGGAAACACCTCACAACATCTCTCTCTTACCCGACAGAATATTCACTCAATCTCTCCATCCTCTGTATCTTCTTGTACTATTTCATCTCTTCCTGACCATGACTCCCTCTTCTCTCTCCCTAGACTCTGCTACTGACTCCTCCACTCACTTTCCTCGTCTATTGACCTGCTATGTCCCCTGACTGCTAAACCAAAGAAACCTTCTTGTCCCTCTCCCTGGCTGTCAGGAGTGTTGCGCAGCAATCGCCGTGAACTCGGGAGAGCACGGTAGGATGTCAGGTCTGTTACGTTGTGATTTTTTGACCTCTGCCAAGACTGCCTTCTACAAGGATAAGTTCGAGGCCTCTATCCATAATCCTCATAAACTTCATAAAATATTTTCTTCACTACTCACCTCCTTCTACCCCACTAGCTTCTTCCTCCCTTACAGCAGAAGACTTTCGCCTCCTTCTATGAAAAGAAGATTGAGGAAATCTGCTTGACCTTCACCCCCCCCCCCCCCCCCCCCCAGACGCCACTGTCACCCGCCACTGAGGAATTCCATACCATCTTAAGAGACTTCTCAATTGTCACCGACAGTTTATGAATGCCATCCAGTCTTGCAACCCCACCACCTGTCCACTAGATCCAATACCTTCATCCATGCTCCAGACCATCTCACATGATCTCCTGCCCTTCATCTCCACAATAATCAATGAGTCCCTAACTTCTGGATGTGTACCGGCTTCCTTCAAGCAAGCAAGGGTCACTCCCATCTTAAAGAAACCTGCTGTGGACCCATCAGACATCAACAACTACAGACTACAAACTTCCCTCCATCAGATAAAACAGCATCTGCTAGAATATCAGCCTGTCTATCTGACATCGCTTTGTGGATGAGCGCTCATCAGCTGAAACTCAACCCGAAGAAAACAGAACTGCTGGTGATCCCATGTGATTCGTCTCCTGGTCAGGATCTAAGCATAACTCTCCATAACTCCCTACTTTCTCCCTCAATCACTGCTCGTAATCTCGGGGTAACTATAGACAATCAATTATCTTTCTCTTCCCATATTTCTAACGTTACTCGCTCTTGATGTCACCTTCTCTACAAAATCAGAAGGATTCGACCGTTTTTATCCACACAGGCTGCTCAGGTCCTGGATCAGTCTCTCGTCATCTCGAGACTGGACTACTGTAACTCTCTCCTGGCAGGTTCGACCACAGAACGCTATTCGTCCACTGCAAATGATTCAAAATGCAGCTGTGCGACTCGTGTTCAACCTGCCTAAATTCTCTCGCACCACCCCACTACTGCGTTCGCTCCACCCACACTACCCCACTACTGCGCTCGCTCCACTGGCTTCCTGTAGCTGCACGCAAGAAAAAAAGGCAACTGTATCCTCATGTGCTTGAGGTGTGAGATCAAATTGTTCAAATAAGTTTTAAAGATAAGACTGACAAAAACATCCTCTGCATCACGAGAACCAAGTTGATGATGTTTCTCGTAGTGGAAAACAGACTATTGTCCCATTGTGGGGGTGTTAGGTGTGTGGTGTGTGTGTGTGCTTTGATCAGCATGGATTTTGTTCTTTGAAAAGAGTACCCAATGCTAGGCCACTTTATCAGAGCCTGTCAAGACAGCGTCTGTGTAAGACTCCTTCATTCTACGTGGTTCTTCATTCTTTTTTATTCTCAATCATCATATTCAGCATTTTTCAAGACAAGATGGCTGATTATTGTAATGGTAAGTCTTTATTTTTGTTGTTTATTATTATTCTTATTATTTAGTTATATTAAGGATATTTCACAAGTTTTTTCACGGTTGACGTGTTATCTTATACAGGATCTTTAATGCTCCAGGTTCCGTGTGTGATGTAGACTTGTCTGAAATTGTTGATCTCACGTTTCTAAACCAGGGTTATGGTAGGTGGTGTATATCTGATTATACGCATTCATGTCTACTTGTACTATGTGTTGTGTACATAGTATACCCATGTAAAACGTGTGTGTGTGTGTGTGTGTGTATATGTTCTTTACAGCAACACCAAAACCCTCTCGTAGTACAACAGCAGATTATATACCAGAGAGTGTAAACAACCAACCAATCAGTAAGTGTTTTATATTTCTGGATTATTTACGTTAGTGATGGTTTAAAAAATAACCTTTTATTTATTTCCAGATAGTATAAATATTGTAAACGGTGTTGGGTCTTTTTGGATGCACTGGTGGTGACAGTGTGGTATCAAAATCGAGAAGACTTAAGGGTAAAGTGTCTACAGTCACCCAAGCACAAGTTTTGGTTGATGGGTCCGTAAAAGACGACAATTTCAAACCAACTGACCAGAAACAGCCGAAACAATCTGTTGCCGTATTAGTTGAATTAACTCACATACAGACACACAGGTATACATACTCTGAGTCATATTTCACAAATACTATTTTTCTTATGAACCGTTTTACAGAGCCACCATTGACCGCTACGGTACCAGACGTAAATGATGTACCGAGCTGGAGTGATGGTCTGATAGAGTCGTGGGAGGCGTGTGTATTTTCTCAGGGATCTAACGACATGCGCAGATTTAACATCTGACGTGGACATCGATTCTGAAGCATTGCCTTCAAACCAGGAGGAATTCAGACAAGAATTACAATCTGTTAACGGACAACCGGCACATTGTCGAACTGATACAGGACGGATTCAAGACCATCGAGGAGCGTATTAATTGTATAGAGAGACGATTGGATTCTATCGAGAGCAAACAGGAGGAGTGTCGCTGTACCACATCTGCTGAGCAGCTAAAACTGTCAATTGGGATTAAACAAACCATAGCGACTCTGCGTTTACATGGTGGTTCGATCCAACAAATTACCCGCGACCAATGTCTGACAACAGAACTGTTAAAAGAGATTGTACACATGTTTAAAAAGAAACAGGGGTGAGTTGGGGGAAAAAAAAACATATACTTTTGTGTGTGTTTTGTGTGTGTGTGTGTGTGTGTGTGTGTGTGTGTATTAGCTTTGCATTTATAGGTTTCATAAATTATTTAAGTGTCACTGTGACACTTAAAGTTTTACAAAAAAAAAAAAAAAAAAAAAATTAAAAATGCCAAAACGTTGTCGTCAGCCAGATGATTCTAATGCGGGCCCAACATCTAAGTTTAGGACATAATGATGACTGTGCAACTCTCACGCTTCAACAACTCGGTAATACAGAAACGCTGCTCAATTTAATTAACACAATGGAAGAGGTAAATAGTTTGGAGTCCACGACCGATACATTGATAGATTTATTAAACACAAGCCAGATCAATGTATAGTGAGCAATTCAGTAATCCAGAACAATGTAGTAACACAGAAACACTGGTTAGGCGGTTTAATTAAGATGTTGGATAAGATGAATAGATCTGAATCCACAAAACCGACACCTTGATAGATTTATTAAATTTTTTCAAATGATAAAATTTATTGAGATTTTGTCAATGTCTGATGAACAACATGAACCAGATTTAGATTTTGAACAAATTGGTAATACCCTACAAACTGGAGAATTGTTAGAACCGTCTCCAGAACTAAATTCTAACTTTAACCAAATTGTCACTTCTCAACAGTCAGGATATGGTTCAGACAATCGGTCTCAGTCCACACTATTAATCAATCTGTATCCAACATGGGTCTGACATGTGGTGAAATAGAATCTCTAGTAAGAGATGGTGGTGATGTTAGTGGTTACACAGTAGTCCCCGCGAAGTCGATTCAAACGGTTTGCTAATTCATAGACTTCTAAATCTGAGGGAGATATGTTCTACAGATTTAGCAGCCTACACAACATTTATACATAAACTTTCTGAAATTGTGTCCTTATCCAGATTATTAGGTGGGGAGGGTAGCTTAATCAGTATAACTATAACTTTTAGGGGTCAGAGTTTGACATCTGATGTTAAATGTGTTATTAGACATGTACATTTCCTGAAGAAAATGTGAGTGGTGCTTGACGATGCAAACCGCGTCTCCGGGCGCGACCTCGAACCCCGCTGTCTGATGATTTTTAGTGCTGACGCCAAAAACGCCTATTTCGGCCATTTTTTCGGAAGGGGGCAGGGCCAGTGACATCACCCGATTTACCAAAATTACCCGGCGTCCGACTCCCGGCGACGGGCCAAGCGTTTAAACGAGTCACATGACCCCGTAGCCCGAGATTCTTCACGTAGCCCGTATTTTTCACGTTCGCCGTCACGCTACATCAAATCCAGCTTCCGTGGGAGATTCCCCAGACCCTGCCGAACGGTTTGACGCGTCACACGTGCGGGTTGGCGCTAGTCGGGCGACGCGATAGGCCGATAGGTTTGGGCGGTGGGCGTGGAATATGACATCACGTGACGTCATCGATTCCACCGGAGATCAACTCCCCCCACCTTACCGAGTCATTTGACGTATCACACGACTGTTTCTGAAGACGTTCGTTTTTTCGCCCATTTGTGATAATGGTGGGGGCGGGGATTAACGTGACATCACCACATTACCCACAATGCAACTCCCCACGCTGAGCCGAGTCTGTAGACACCTCACACGTCCCCATCCGTTACTTTTTTTTTACCGAGGGTCATATCAGTGGAAGTTAATGCCCCGTACGAGTGGATATGTCGAACGGGCGTGTCGGTCGAACCCCGGCCGAACGGTGGAGCGTCGAAATTTCCCCATTCATCTCTATGGGGCTGGAATGTCGCAGAATTCGCAGAATTCCCAGAATTCCGAGCGGATCTTGGGTTCGAGTGGTATACGGGCGCGACCCACTCTGTACCACATACGAAATGACATGTCATACGTGCATGTCTGGCAAACACGGGCTGTGCAGCGCTGCGTCAAACATCTCCCATAGAAAATTGCCCCGATTTCCCATAATTCCGAGCGGGTCTGGGGTTCGAGAGGCATATGATCGTGATCCACTCTGGAACCCCTACCAGTGTATATGACCCAGTTGCATGTCGGACGCTCTAGGGCCGATCTGCGAGGCCCCATTCATTTTCATGAAAAAGGCCCCGGGGCGATTCCTTATAAAAGTAATAGCACACGTCGCACCATCGGGCCGCACGATATGAGGTATGACCCGAGCCGATCGGACAAAAACTGTGGGACTAGTTAAGCGCCGAAAAAGTGGGTGGAAGAATAAATAAGAAGAAAACTAAAATTCGGTATAGTAATAGTGATGCTTGTTCCAAGCACCACTAATAATAAGCAGCATAGTAATAGTGATGTCTTTACAATGGTTTTAATGATTACATGTTATACATGTTGTGTGTGGTTGAGGATGTATATATTGTGGGGTGTGGAGTGTATTCATGAATTTGAAGCATCACCAACCGAGGAGCATCACCAAGTCACGAGGAGGTTCGGTAAGAGAAAGCTCCGCCCCCCCCCGCTGTAATTTTCCTAATACGTGGTACTGACAGACAGCCTGCATCCTTTGATCGAAGCAGGCGTGGTGGAACATAAGGCTCTAATAGTTTGGTCAGGTACTGTGGGGCGAGACCATTCAGTGCTTTATAGTAATATAGCTTTTAAGTTAATAGTAATATTTTAAATTCTATGCGGAATTTCACTGGGAGCCAGTGCAGTGTGGATAGGACAGGGGTGATGTGTGAGTGTGGCAGTGTGGATGATAGGACAGGGGTGATGTGCAGTGCAGGGTAGGGCATAGGGGTGATGTGCAGTGTGGATAGGACAGGGGTGGGGTGTGATGTGTGCAGTGTGGATAGGACAGGGGTGATGTGTGTGTGCAGGGGTGTGTGGATAGGACAGGGGTGATGTGTGCAGTGTGGACAGGACAGGGGTGATGTGTACAGTGTGGATAGGACAGGGGTGATGTGTGCAGTGTGGACAGGACAGGGGTATTGTACAGTGTGGATAGGACAGGGTGATGTGATGTGTGGTAGGACGGGTATGTGTGTGTGTGTGTGTGTGTGTGTGTGTGTGTATAGGACAGGGGTGATGTGTGTGTGCAGTGTGGATAGGACAGGGGTGATGTGTGCAGTGTGGATAGGACAGGGGTGATGTATGCAGTGTGGATAGGACAGGGGTGATGTCAGTGTGAATAGGACAGGGGTGATGTCAGTGTGTGATAGGGGGGTGATGTGTGCAGTGTGGACAGGGGTGATGTGGACAGGACAGGGGTGATGTGTGTGTGGATAGGACAGGGGTGATGTGTGCTCATATCTCCTAGTTCTAGTGAGCACTCTCGCTGCCGCGTTCTGAACTAACTGAAGTTTATTTATACACCGTGCTGAACATCCAGACAGTAAAGCATTACAGTAATCCAGCCTGGATGTGATAAAAGCATGGACTAATTTTTCTGCATCATTAATTGACAATATATTCCTAATCTTAGCGATATTTCTGAGATGGAAAAATGCTAATCTTAGTAATATTATCTACATGAGCTTCGAATGAGAGATTGGAATCTATAATCACACCCAGATCTTTTACAGTTGTACTCGGGTGTGATAGAAAGACCATCTAGAGTTAACTGTTTGGTCTGATATTTCACTTCTAGCTGCATGTGGTCCGAGTACTAGAACCTCTGTTTTACCTGGATTAAGCAGGAGGAAGTTACTTAACATCCAGTCTCTTATGGCTTTCACACACTGCTCAACTTTACTAAACTGATTTTTTTCGTTTGGTCGAGCTGAGACATATAACTGTGTGTCATCAGCGTAACAATGGAAACTAATATCATATTTACGAATTAAGTTGCCCAGAGGAAGCATGTAAAGAGAAAAGAGCAATGGGCTTAATACTGAACCCTGTGGCACGCCATACTGTACCTGGGAATGCACAGAATAGTCACCATTTAAATCTACAAACTGGTAGCGATCAGTTAAATAAGACCTGAACCAGGCAAGGACTGTTCCCTTAATTCCTACTACCTTTTCTAATCTGTGAAGGAGAATTTTATGATCAATGGTGTCGAAAGCTGCACTGAGGTCGAGTAATACCAGCAGAGAGACACAGCCTTGATCAGAGGCCAGTAAGAGATCATTTCACTACTTTGACGAGTGCTCGTCTCCGTGCTGTGATGAGGTCTAAATCCTGATTGGTAAAGTTCGTGTATGTTATTCTTAAGTAGGTATGAACTTAACTGCTGCACAACTGTCTTTTCTAAGATTTTTGAAATGAAGGGGAGGTTTGATATCGGCCTATAGTTTGCTAGTTCACTGGGTTCGAGGTCAGGTTTTTTAATTAGTGGCTTAATGACTGTTAATTTAAAGGATTTTGGAACAAACCCACTGCAGAGTGAAGAGTTTACTATTGTCAGCAGGGGTTCTGATACTGATGTTACTACCTGTTTAAGAAAGTGTGTCGGTACGGGATCTAATACACACGTTGTCGATTTAGCAGAAGAGATGAGTGAAATTAATTCATTCTCTTCAAGAAGAGTAAAATGATCTAGGATCTGGTCTGGTGTATTTAGTTTATCACCAGAATCAATGAGAAAAATCGGGATTTAAGGCCTGAATATTTTCCCTAATATTTGTTATTTTGTTATTGAAAAAATTCATGAAGTCGTCGCTACTACATGTTGTTACTGTGGAGATTTCTATCGTGTTCCTATTCCTAGTTAACTCTGCTATAGTGTTAAATAGAAATCTAGGATTGTTCTTATTAGTTTCTATAAGAGTGGAGAAATAAGCTGATCTAGCTTCACTCAGGGCTTTTTTTTTATAATTACTAGTGCTCTCTTTCCAGGCTGTTTTAAATATTAAGCAGTTTAGACTGACGCCATTTTCGTTAAAATTGTTCAGTCATTCGACTCTAGATATAAATGCTGTCCTCAGTGGGTCGTCTGTGTTCTCAAAATGAATATTAAAATATCCGACGATTAGCGCTCTATCAACAGAAACGACCAGGTTTGATAGTAAATCTGCAAATTCATTAAGAAATTCAGAGTACGGTCCTGGGAGTCTGTAAATGATAATTAATGGAAATGACTGTCTCACCTTATTATTGGTGGCTATACTAATATTAGTATGGAGAACTTCAAAGGCAGTGAACTTGTGTCCATGCTTATGTACAATTATTAAATTATCCTTAAAGATAAGTGCGACTCCTTCTCCTCTGGTGGGATGGACACCGTCTCTACCCAACAGGCCAGGTTTACCATCAAAGGTTCTCCAATTATCTATGTAGCCCAAGTGGTTTTCGGAGCACCACCTGGACATCCAGCGGTTTAGCGACCATAACCTGCTGTAAGCTATGTCGCCGCAGCGTCTCATTGGAATAGGGCCAGAGCATACTACTACATTGGATATTGCCTTCGCTAATTTAAACACCTCTATGAAGTTTACGCTTGCTAGTTTCTGACTGGCGAAGGCATATATCGTTAGCTCCTGCATGTACAACTATCTTAGAGAACTTACGCTGGCCTACAGCCCTAAGACTACCTGAAATGTCCAGTGCTCTGGCTCCTGGCATACACTTAACTACGGCCGCTGGTGCCCCTAAAGGCCTGGCTAATTTCACGTGTCTCACTGTTGAGTCTCCGATAACCAGAGTACCTTCAGGTTTCTCAGTGGGTGCTTCACTGAGGAGAGCAAACCTGTTGGACACGTGAATCGCATTGGCGTGCTCCGGTGGGCTAGCCTTAGCCGTAGCTTTGGCTGAACGAGTATGCCGCCGAGTCGTCACCCATTCGCCCCGCTGTGAGGGCTCTAAAGCCGGAGTCGCTGACTGGCTAGCTCCCCCTCCCGCATCCAGACTCCTCGTTATAGGTATGCTACACTTTCTCTTGCTACCACTCTCTAAGGTCTGGATGCGCTCCTCTAATGCTAGGATCTTCTCCGTCAGTTTGCTAACTAGCACACACCTATCGCAGGTAAACTTATCGGTAATGACGGAGGAAGACTGTCTGAACATCCCACACTCAACACACTGAACACACTGAACATTAGCCATGTTACGTACCGTGTGTGTTTTGTATATTCTGGGCTGTGCTCGCTCCTCGCTCTGGGCCATGTTGACATTTCCAACACATTATTATTTGTCACACCCATTCTATTAAGTCTAAGCGGCGTCAGATAGAACCTGGGTATGATTTTGTACTGCGTAAATTGCCCTCTAGCTTCTTTTATGCATTTACCTGTATTTGACAAAATTATTTTCCACTCTTCATCCCTAATTACAACCCCAATGTCCTTTTCCCATATCGTCTTTAAATTGATGCAGTCATCACTAAGCACATGGTTGTAAGTAGAATACAGAGGCTATTTGTTGGGAGTGAGGCAGTGTTAGGAAGTCCAAAATATGGATCCAGAATATATCCAGAATATAGATTCAGACTTTGTCCAGTTAATCTTATATCCAGACACATTAGCATAGGATTTGACAATATCCATTAAATGAGGTAAAATTAAATCCATTAAATTAATGGACTTATCGGGATCTTTTAACAAGGCTAAATTGTCATCGGCATATAAAAACAATTTGTGTTTGCTCTCACCTCCCTGCACACCTAAAATGTTTACATTAGCCCTGATTGCAGCGGCCGGTGATTCCAATGTGATGTTGAATATACACCCCTGCCGTGTGGAGAAACTTTACCATTGGTAGTCAAACATGCCCTAGGTGTGTTGTAAAATGTTTGAACCACTTAATAAAACATGGCCTGAACCCAAAATGTCACAACGATGTAACTAAGAATTCCCAATGAACTCGATGAAATGCCTTTTCTGCGTCGAGTGAGAGAGCAACAATTGGAACTTTCTTCTCTATTTAACCAAATTAAGTGTAGTAACCTTATCATATTGACTGTCAATGACCTGTTCATCATAAATCTCACTTAATCAGAATTTATAATGTTGGATAACACCTTCTTTAACTGCAACGCAAGAAGTTTACTTAGAATTTTGCAATCTACATTAATCAGGCTTAATGGCCGATAATTTGAAGGTCCAGTGGGATCTCTGTCTATCTTAGGAATCACACATATTAGGGCTTTGTCAAAAGAAGGAGGAAGAGATCCCCTAGCATATGTCTCATTATATACTTCTGTTAAAATGGGTTCAAATAAATCAATATACTGTTTATAATATCCAACATGGAGCCCAACTAATCCAGCTCCTGAACCTCCAATCACTCTGGAAGCCCTGGCCCAGCATTCCACCGCTCAATAACAATGGCTCTGTCACTGCCCCTCTTCACCACCTTACCTTGCATCAACTTTTCTGCTGGAGCCCTGAGGCCGAACAGACCTTCGTCAAGATCAAGGACCAATTTTGCTGGAAGCTGATGCCACTGACCTTGGAGTGCCACTGACTCTCAAAGAGGTGCTGGAGATAACCGCCTCCACCCCGTGCCCTTTTTTCTTGCCGCCTCAGCTCCGATGAACAAAACTATCCAATAGGTGAACAGGAACTCTTGGCTGTCAAGCTGGCCCTTGAAAAGTGGGTTCAGTGCACCAAACGTTTGAACCCATGCCAGGCTCATTGGGGATTGTTTTTTGGACAGTACAAATTTTCCATCTCCTAATATAACTAAACTCTCCTTGGCCAAGGCATGTGACGTAGACACGATTTATCCGAGTGCTCATTGGCTGCACATTACACATATACATCATTGGGTTGACTCGCATTATTCATGAGCAATGTGGTGTAGGGCCGTATATTATTGATTTTATGACGGAGACTGGCGGGCCGGGAGAAATGTAAACACGGGCCACATTTGGC
Source organism: Kryptopterus vitreolus (assembly GCA_030449085.1). Classification (NCBI taxonomy): domain Eukaryota; kingdom Metazoa; phylum Chordata; class Actinopteri; order Siluriformes; family Siluridae; genus Kryptopterus; species Kryptopterus vitreolus. Next base: position 910,770 of record JACRUU010000005.1, on the reverse strand, counting down.
CCCCGGGCCAGACTTTGGACATGCCTGATTTAGAGCCACTTGTGTTTGTCCGACTTTCCCAGACATGTACACACATACACACAAACCTTTTCTTTCTCTGATACCAGTCAGAATTAAGGCTCATAAATGCTAATTATATAGTGGCAATACATTACTATAAGTAATACATGTTTATAATGTCACAACTCAGAAGTAATAGTATTAATTATGATAAAAACTTTTGAATAACTATTTACTTTTAATTGATATTAATGGATAAATATTAACATCAAATAGGTTAATGTACATTAGAAGTTCAGGTGTTTGTTTCCATCAGAAGTACAAACTGGTGCTTTACTGATCCGACTTACTGAGTCAGAGAGGTCAGGGGGCAAAAACATCCTCTGTAATGGGAGAGAGAGAGGGAGGAAGAGAGAGGAAGAGAGAAACATTTATTTTAACAATTATTTTTACACTTGCTTAAACGTGTATGTATATATATTATATATATATATATATATATATATATATCTATATATATATATATATATATATATATATATATATATATATAGATATATATATATATATATATATACATACAGTGTTCCACATTATTATGCAAATTGTGTTTAAAGGTCATTTTTTGTCAGTCAGTTTAAACACATGGATAGGAATGGATGTCAGGGCTCAGACACCTGTGCCAATTAGTTCTGCATAAAGCTGTCATTCCACCACCCTTAACCAAAGCTCAGAAGCAGAAAGGCCTGCAGTGGGACGACACATACATGAACACTCATTTCCAAACAGTGTTGTTAACTGATGAGTGCTGTAACGAAATTAGCTTGAATTAAAATATTTAAAATATAATTACAACAAAGTTATAATTAACTGTAAATATTTAAATTGGGTTAATAATTAAGATCCACAGAATCAATAATACAATTACTTGATCTGTTCGTCCGCCGGACAGACAATATAACTATTTACCAATTCTGGTAAAGGTTATCTTCCAGGCCTTAGAAGAGTACCTTTATAAAATATTTGAGCATGTAGCAAGATCAACACTCAGTGACTTCAAGATCATGAGCAGGACACAGAGAGACTTACTTGTGAATAAAATACATCTAATAATTGTAACATATAACACCAACTAAACTACAACATACAAACCGGATTCCAAAAAAGTTGGGACACTATACAAATCGTGAATAAAAACTGAATGCAATGATGTGTAGGTGCCAACTTCTAATATTTTATTCAGAATAGAACATAACACACGAAACAAAAGTTTAAACTGAGAAAATGTACCATTTTAAGGGAAAAATATGTTGATTCAGAATTTCATGGTGTCAACAAATCCCCAAAAAGTTGGGACAAGTAGCAGTAAGAGGCTGGAAAAAGTAAATTTAAGCATAACGAGGAGCTGGAAGACCAATTAACACAAATTAGGTCAATTGGCAACATGATTGGGTATAAAAAGAGCTTCTCAGAGTGGCAGTGTCTCTCAGAAGCCAAGATGGGTAGAGGATCACCAATTCCCACAATGTTGCGCAGAAAGATAGTGGAGCAATATCAGAAAGGTGTTACCCAGCAAAAAATTGCAAAGACTTTGCATCTATCATCATCAACTGTGCATAACATCATCCAAAGATTGGATCTGGAACAATCTCTGTGAGAAAGGGTCAAGGCCGTAAAACCATACTGGATGCCCGTGATCTCCGGGTCCTTAAACGACACTGCACCACAAACAGGAATGCTACTGTAAAGGAAATCACAGAATGGGCTCAGGAATACTTCCAGAAACCATTGTCAGTGAACACAATCCACCGTGCCATCCGCCGTTGCCAGCTGAAACTCTACAGTGCAAAGAAGAAGCCATTTCTAAGCAAGATCCACAAGCTCAGGTGTTTACACTGGGCCAGGGATCATTTAAAATGGAGTGTGGCGAAATGGAAGACTGTTCTGTGGTCAGACGAGTCACGATTCGAAGTTCTTTTTGGAAATCTGGGACGCCATGTCATCCGGACCAAAGAGGACAAGGACAACCCAAGATGTTATCAACGCTCGGTTCAGAAGCCTGCATCTCTGATGGTATGGGGTTGCATGAGTGCGTGTGGCATGGGCAGCTTGCATGTCTGGAAAGGCACCATCAACGGAGAAAAATATATTCAGGTTCTAGAACAACATATGCTCCCATCCAGACGTCATCTTTTTCAGGGAAGACCCTGCATTTTCCAACAAGATATTGCCAGACCACATTCTGCATCAATCACAGCATCATGGCTGCGTAGGAGAAGGATCCGGGTACTGAAATGGCCAGTCTGCAGTCCAGATCTTTCACCTATAGAGAACATTTGGCGCATCATAAAGAGGAAGGTGCGACAAAGAAGGCCCAAGACGATTGAACAGTTAGAGGCCTGTATTAGACAAGAATGGGAGAGCATTCCTATTTCTAAACTGGAGAAACTGGTCTCCTCTGTCCCCAGACGTCTGTTGAGTGTTGTAAAAAGAAGGGGAGATGCCACACAGTGGTGAAAATGTCCTTGTCCCAACTTTTTTGGGATTTGTTGACACCATGAAATTCTGAATCAACATATTTTTCCCTTAAAATGGAACATTTTCTCAGTTTAAACTTTTGTTTCGTGTGTTATGTTCTATTCTGAATAAAATATTAGAAGTTGGCACCTACACATCATTGCATTCAGTTTTTATTCACGATTTGTATAGTGTCCCAACTTTTTTGGAATCCGGTTTGTACATACACACAAATAATACCATAAAGAAATGCTAGCGAGAGAGAGTGAGAGTAAGAATGCCTAGGAAGAATTGAGAGTGAAAGAAGAAATAGAAAAAGGTAAATTAGAAATTAAAAGGAGGAGAGAGATATCAGAAGAAATAGTAAATGACCAGTTAAAACAGGCGAATTCCAAATCAAGTTAGCGACACCGTGTGAGAATCATCCAAGAATTAATATTCACCTTAAAAGGGGTTTCAGCTTAAAATTACGTTTCTTCAACTATTAGTAAAAATGTACTTGCATTGGTTTGATGACCAAATTCCTGAAGTAAAACTTAGGACGCCTTGGAGATTCCGAGTTGTTAGAGCAAGAGATAGAGCTTCTGCTGAAGATCAAAGTCCTTATCTGGTGCAAGCAAAGTACTTGATTGGAATTGCTGTTAGAGTCTCAGAAGAAAGTGACGGTCTTGGAGAAGAATCTGAGCGTCGATAGATGGGTGACCAGGCCTTTTATTGCCCTGTGGAGTTACACCTAACTTAGACAGGACGGCCAATAGGAGCCTGAAGATTTTGGCGGGAGAAAATCCCTTTGTCTGTGTTCAGGCTCATCTCCACGCCTTAGGGCTGGTCCAGAGAATTAATACTATTTTGAATTAAGAGTATCTTAGGCTAATATGGTGTCTACAAATGGTCACATGACGTATATCATTGTATACGGCAGGGGTGGGCAAACTACGGCCCGGGGGCCACATCCGGCCCCTTGGTCCTTTTAATCCGGCCCGCTGAACTGCTTCGGCTTCTTTGCCGCACGAGAAGAATGTATAACCACACAGCAACGCTGACGTTGTTGGAGTATGCTCAGTGTTAAAAATGAAGGAAAAATACAGCCATTTTTTTTGTTGTTTCTTTTCCTTAAGTAGAATATCCCTATTCTTAAGGATAGTGGGTAGCCTAATGAACATGATGATATTTAACACTCTTTACAAGAGGAAAAAATTCATATTGAACATAAGTTACGTTCAACGTTATTGTTGGTTCGGCCCACGAACATACCTCAGGTTTCTCTTGTGGCCCTTTGGAAAATATAATTGCCCACCCCTGGTATACGGGATGATTAATGGATCATTTTGACACCAAAAGTCACAGATAGGGCATGTGGAAGCGGAGAAGGATAGAGATAGGCAATTCAGAGTATTGCACACTTAATAACACCTTAATTGGTGAATTAAAGATTGAATCATAGTTAGTATTAAAGAGTAAGACAAGTAGTAGTAGAACAGGGATAGTTTGGAAATATATATAGGAACTATTCATTACCGAGGCAGTCATCCTATCCTGAGAATTTGAGCACAAAACTATTATTCTGTAGGACATGAGGAAGAACTATTATCTCGGAACAAAGTACATATAAAACAATGTGGTTCATGGACATGATAAAAACAGTACATGGAACACAGTTATATGATCAGGCAATACAGGTAGTATACATACATTTGTATATAGGTTACGCACATGTGTATACGCATATATTCTTATATCTATACTATATATATATATATAGTATAGATATACTATAGGGGGGGGTGTTCAGACAGGCATCCCTACCTTTCCTTATATGGCTCCCAGTGTCTCTGGCAGTAAGAAATGGTCGATGGTTTGAAGATAGCATGGTTAGCTTTTTGTGAGGATCGCCATTAAATACAGATTTTATGGCCTCTCTGGGTTTTTCCCCCATCTCTAGACAGATAAGCACCAGGGCCATCTGTTGGATTAAAACAAAGGGCTCTCTGTGGTGATTAGTGAGATCAGGGTCAGGGTGGTCGTAAATGGGTAACATGAACTGCCGGCCTCTGAGTGAACCAGCACAATGATTAAGGGATTAATATTCTTAATTTTGATGTCCAGCCGCTACAGTGCTGTGCAACACTGGATGCTCCAGATGGAGTCATGGATGGTTGGTGAATGGACTCCATGTCCCGACAGGGCTGCGGCGTCAGCAAGGTGGTGGTGGCGTCATGTTTTGGGCCGGAATCATAGTAAAAGAGCTGGTCTGCCCTTTCGATGTCCCTGAAGGTGTAAAAATGACCTCTGTGAAATATGTGTAGTTTCTGACTGAACACTTTCTTCCATGGTACAAAACAAAAAGAAGTGTAATTTTGGCACCAAGATCATCTTTATGCAGGAATGCAATTATGCAAGAATTGTGAAGCTGTTATCCAATAAGGGGTCCAAATGACATGGCTCCTTCAGGCCAGGTTTTCACCTGTTTCAGAACAGAGCTGTTTCGAGCGTCTGATGAGCGGTCTGTATGCTGGCATTAGCATAACAGAGATGTGGTCTGGGTATCCAAGATGGGGGCGGGGCTCCGCACGGTCCGCACTGGGTATGTTTGTCTAAAAAAGATCCAGCGTGTTTTCCCCTCTCGTAGCAAAGTCCACATGCTGATGGTATTTAGGGAGCACTGTTCTGAGATTCACATGGTTGAAATCTCCGGCGATGATGAACAATCACTAATAGCCCCATTGAGTTCACATAGCGCGTCCTTAGCATTAGCGCTAGGTGGAATGTACACACCAGCACAGAATTCTGAAACCATTCCTTGCTGACATACACACACGCCACTGCCGCGAGTCTTACCGCACAGAGCTGCATCTGTGCAGTAAAAAGCTGGTTAGAGTTGATGCGAAGATGGATGGAGCTAAATAAAGTGCAATCTTAGAAGAAAACCTATCAGAGGCCGCAAAAGACTTGAGACAGGGGTGGAGCTACACCTTCCAGCAGGACAACAACCCTAAACATACATCTATAATAGAATGGTTTAGACCAAAGCATATTAATGTGTCAGAATGGCTCAGTCAAAGTCCAGACCTAATCCTATAGAGAATTATTGGCAAGACATGTAATTGCTGAAATTGTAATTACAGTGAAAGATGGTTTGAAAGTAATGACTCTGGGGGAGTGTATACATATGCACATCACATATTTTATGCATGTGTGTGTGTATGTATATATGTACACACCACTCACTCACACCACACACACACACACAAACACACACACACACACACACACACACACACACACACACACACACACACACACACACACACACACACACATACAGTGGTATGTAAAAGTTTGGGCACCCCTTTAAATTTTCCTGATTTTCCTTTATAACTCATTGGTTGTCTGGATAAGAAATTTCAATTAAATATATCATATAGGAGACAAACACAGTGATATTTGAGAAGTGAAATAAAGTTTATATGATTTATGGAAAGTGTACAAGAATTATTTAAGCAAAATTAGCCATGTGCATAAATTTAGGCAACACCAAAGAAAAAAGAACTCAATATTTTGTGCATCCTCCTTTTGCAAAAATAACAGCCTCTAAACGCTTTCTATAGCTTCCAATTAGAGTCTGGATTCTGGCAGAAGGTATTTTGGACCATTCTTCTTTACAAAACATGTCCAGTTCAGTCAGGTTTGATGGTTTCCGAGCATGGACAGCCCGCTTTAAATCACACCACAAATTTTCAATAATATTCAGGTCTGGGGACTGAGATGGCCATTCCAGAACGTTGTACTTGTTCCTCTGCATGAATGCCTTAGTAGATTTTGAGCAGTGTTTAGGGTCGTTGTCTTGTTGAAAGATCCAGCCCCTGCGCAATTTCAACTTTGTCACTGATTCCTGGACATTGTTCTTCAGAATCTGCTGATATTGAGTGGAATCCATGCGACCCTCAACTTTAACAAGATTCCCAGTCCCTGCACTGGCCACACAACCCCACAGCATGATGGAACCGCCAGCAAATTTTACTGTAGGTAGCAAGTGTTTTTCTTGGAATGCTGTGTTGTTTTTTCGCCATGCATAACGCCCCTTGTTTTGCCCAAATAACTCTATTTTAGTTTCATCAGTCCACACCACCTTATTCCAAAATGAAGCTGGCTTGTCCAAATGTGCTTTAGCATACCTCAGGCGACACTGTTTGTGTCGTCCATTACTCGTCCATACAGCATCTCCTTGTGTAAAGTGCTCTGAATAGTTGAACGATGCACAGTGACACCGTCTGCAGCAAGATGATGTTGTAGGTCTTTGGAGCTGGTCTGTGGGTTGACTGTGACTGTTCTCACCATCCTGCGCCTCTGCTTATCTGAGATTTTTCTCGGTCTGCCACTTCGGGCCTTAACTAGAACTGTGCCTCTGGTCTTCCAATTGCTCACAATGTTCCTCACAGTTGAAACTGAGAGATTAAATCTCTGATACAGCTTTCTATATCCTTCCCCTAAACTATGATGTTCAACATTCATTGTTTTCAGATCATCTGAGAGTTGTTTTGAGGTTCCCATTTTGCCACACTTTAGAGAAGATGCAAAGAGGAGAAACACTTACAATTGGCCTCCTTTAAATACTTTCTCATGATTGGATTCACCTGTGTATGGAGGTCAAGGGTCACTGAGGTTACCAAACCAATTTTGAGTTCTAATAATTAGTGCTAAATGTATTGAAATCAATCAAATGACCTTCAGCTTTTCAGGTTGCCTAAATTTATGCACATGGCTAATTTTGCTTAAATAATTCTTGTACACTTTCCATAAATCATATAAACTTTATTTCACTTCTCAAATATCACTGTGTTTGTCTCCTATATGATATATTTAATTGAAATTTCTTATCCAGACAACCAATGAGTTATAAAGGAAAATCATGAAAATTTAAAGGGGTGCCCAAACTTTTACATACCACTGTATATATAAAAGCATAAAATTATACACACCTCAATGGTGAACTGTTTCCTCTTCACTCTGAATGCGAGGTCCTTTGTATCTGGAAATTCACACCCCAAGCAGTTTAAATGAGGTACCTGTACAACCTGCAGCAGACCTGCAGCCCTCCAACCATAGACACAAAAATAGCAACAACAAATCAGTTACAATCATAATGAATTATAGGATCAGTGAACTTCCTGTAATGCTGTATTGTAGAAAATGTACGTATTTCCTCTTCCATAAATTCTTAAATTAGCAAGTGTTTTTCTAATTTAATTCCTTTCCAACACAGGTTTAAATTTGTATGGTTTTCGTAAATTGTGCAATAATAAAGCACTATAAAATGTATTTACTGGTAGCTTAAACAAGTTTATAATACGCTTTGAATGATGTCATGAGATAAATCTAAATTGATTGCCTTCCCTGTTCTACTCCTCATTTTCTTTATTTTCTACCTGCCGTTGTGCCAAAAAATTGCAGTAACGTTCAACATTCCTAATTTTCTCACCGTGGTAGTCCTTATAAAGCGGGTTGTTTTTTCTCTCCACATCTGAGAATGATTGCAAAGTGATAGCTGTATCACTCAACCTAATAATCCTCCCTCTTATTGTTTTATTCTACAAAAAGAGACACAGTCAGTCATACAGCCCAATGAACAGTTTCACAGCAATGTGACACAGAAAAAGAAAAACAGCAAGACCCCAAGATATTGTATTGTATTAAAATCTAATTAAAATTTTAGCATAATTACAAATCAGATTTATAAATAATCAATAAAAAATACCCAGTAATGCTGTAAAACTGCCCCCAAAACAATAAACAAATTTAAGTTCATATTTCCTTATTGGAAGTGGAACCCAGACATTAGAGCTGCACAAGCCATTGTTACAAACCTAGATAATGGGGAGTTGTTAGTTGTGTTAAGAAGGGCATTCACTATAAAACATACCAAATCAAATGTGCTGTTTACAAAACTTAATTCCATACCACATCAGTCATTTATTTCTATAACGCTTTTCATTTTTATTTAGAAATTACCTACAGGACCAACGGTACATAACTACAGTTCCTAACTACAGTACCTACCTACAGCACTACCTACAATACCTACAGTACCCATCTACCTACAGTACCTACCACTAGTATCTACCTACAGTATCTAACCAATAGTATCTACCTACAGTACCTACAGTAGCTATCTACCTACAGTATCTAACCAATAGTATCTACCTACAGTACCTACAGTAGCTATCTACCTACAGTACCTACCAATTGTATCTACCTACAGCAACTACCTACAGTACTACACATACCACCTACCTACAGTACCTGCAGTACCCATCTACCTACAGTACTTACCAATAGTATCTACCTACAGTACCAACAGTACCTACCAATAGTATCTACCTACAGTACCTACCAATAGTATCTACCTACAGTACGTACCTACAGCAACTACCTACAATACCTACAGTACCTACAAATAGTATCTACCTACAGTACCTACAGTACTTTTCTACCTACAGTACCTACCAACAGTACATACCTACAGCAACTACCTGTATTTTTCCAAACTTTTGACAGGCATTTTAATGCACATGAAACTTACAGCAGCTGAAAAATTCTAATTCAGAGGAAAACATACACATGCACAACACACATAGCTCTAACCTTTATTATGTGAGCAGGTAACGTAACCATGGCAACAGAAAGGGAGGAGCGTAGTAGGGCACGGAGTACATAGAGGAAGGTCAATAAGGCATGATTGTGGGCAGGACTAACACACACATCATCGCCCCACAGTGTTGACCCAAGAGAGTGAAGGACAAGTCGTAGCACATTACAAGTCTTCATCTTACAGAGAGATTCAAAGTGATAGAGATGTTGGGGGGGGGGGGCATTGACAGACACAGAAAGATGTAAAAATGAATTAGAGAGATTCAGACAATGTAACGACTGTTTGCATTAATAATCACAAACGTTTTATTTACTCTCTGCAGTGTTTAAAGCTTCTGTATATTCTGTAGATGCCAGAAGGATGCTACTGGGTATTCAGTACTGGGATTCACCCACAGAGGCAGATTAAACAACTAATGACTGAGCCACAAATGAAACTGTAAAAGTTCATATATTGTATTACAGTTTACATCAAACACATACATATACTCCTGGAACTCAAACAGTTTGAAAACTATCATTACAAAAAAATAAAATTATTAATTAATTAAATAACCTATATGAATTAGGCTTTCCTTGCTGGTGTATTTTCCATATTTATCAACTAAAAACTAAAGGTCTTCTTTTTCTAGATCTGTTTATTTTTATTTCTCATTAAGCTCCATGTCGCTTTCTGAAAACATCATTACTGTTTCCACCCAGTAGTGACATTCAGGTGCAACAGTATATATTGGCAACACATTGAATAAAAGTACTGACCTGTGAGTTTGATCCATCAAATGCATTTTGTTTGATTAACAGCTGGATTGAGCGTAGTACGGAAAAGTACGGGCCAAGAACATCACTGTGAGTAACACAAGGAGCGAAAAACATAGCAGATGAAAAGACAGGGAGAATACGAATGAATAGGTGTAGATAGACTATGAAAAGGTGTATAGCTAAAAATGACAGTTAACATATGCATTAATGAGGTTGTGTGATCTAAAGCCACGCAACAAGTTAATATCAGTTGCAAAATTGATGAATAATTTCAGCTTCACTCCATGATAGAATATAAGTAGTTTATTTGTCACATGTACATTGCAGGGGAAATTCTTTCTTCACACATCCCAGCAGCTTGTTTGGAAGCTGATGTCAGAGCTCAGGGTCAGCCATGATACAGCGCCCCCTGGAGCACAGAGGGTTAAGGGCCTTGCTCAAGGACCCAAGAGTGGCAGCTTGGAGATACCAGGGCCAAAACCCCCGACCTTCCAATCAGTAGGCAACTTCTTAAACCACTGAATCACGTGTACTACTAATTAATAGCTTGTGTGTGCTACAAGTTCAACAACAATAATACATTTTAAAACTTTAAATCCAAAGGCTGGCTCACACATTCATTCATTCATTCATCTTCTACCGCTACCGCTTGGACCGGGGAGGAAACCGGATAACGCGGAGAAAAATCTCCTGAGGCACGGGGAGAACATGCAAACTCCACACACATGTGGGACGAGATGGGAATCGAACGCGAACCCTGGTGGTGTGAGGCGAACGTGCTAACAACAAAACCACCGTGCCCCACCTGGCTCACACATAATATAATTTATTTAATTTAATTTCACACATAAAATTAAGATATTTAATAAAGCGTGAAAGTAAAGTTACATGTTACAAGTAGTGCAAGTTATTGACAGAAAACAAACTATTACAAATATGTTGTTAGAAAGGTTACGAGGACTATATGGTGAATATGACCGTCTTGTCTCTGTATTTCATCTTAACAGTGGCTGGAAAATAAAACACTTCTGGATGAGTACAGAGCAGATGGATAACATTCTTTCTATCATTCTTTGATGACTAAAAGGTTTAATTATATGCATTTATGGTGAACTAACTAATGTTCATTTTGAACACAAACAATATGCTAACACTTAATTCAGTGCACGAAGATACACTGTTCCAGCCACCCACTGACCAAACCTCTGAACATGAGCATTGTAAACAATATGCATACAGTACAGAACATACAGTATGTGAACCTGAGCTACCAAATACACTTAACCATTTACAATACACCTAATACACTTACCCCACTTACAATACACCTAATAAACTTACCCCACCTTATCCAATACACTTATAACACACCTTAAATACACCAAATACACTTACAATACACCTAATAAACTTACCCCACTACAATACAATACACACTTACAATACAATAACTAATACCCCACTTACAATACACCAAATACACTTACCCCACTTACAATACACCAAATACACTTACAATACACCTAATAATACCCCACACAATACCAAATACACTTACCCCACTTACAATACACCTAATACACTTACCCCACTTACAATACACCAAATACACTTACCCCACTTACAATACACCAAATACACACCAAATACACTTACTTACCCAATACTTACAATACACCATACATACACTTACCCCTACTTACAATACACCATATACATACACTTACCAAATACCTTACCCCACTTACAATACACCTAATACACTTACCCTTACCCCACTTACAATACACCAAATACACTTACCCCACTTACAATACACCAAATACACTTACCCCACTTACAATACACCAAATACCCAAATACACTTACAATACACCCACTTACACACACAATACACTTACCTTACACTATCCCACTTACCCCAAATACACCAAATACACTTACCCCACTTACAATACACTTAATGACAATACACTTACCCACACTTACAATACACCTAATACACTTACCCCACTTACAATACACCAAATAAACTTACCCCACTTACAATACACCAAATACACTTACCCCACTTACAATACACCAAATACACTTACCCCACTTACAATACACTAATACACTACCCACACCAATACACCACAAATACACTTACCCCACTTACAAACTACACCATATACACTTACCCCACTTACAATACACCACTAACTTACCCCACTTACAATACACCTAAACACAAAACTTACCCCACTTACAATACACCAATACACTTACCCCACTACAATACCACTTACACTGAATAAACTTACCCCACTTACAATACACCTAATAAACTTACCCCACTTACAATACACCAAATACCCGTACACTTACCCCACTTACAATACACCTAATAAACTTACTCCACTTACAATACACCTAATACACTTACCCCACTTACAATACACCAAATAAACTTACCCCACTTACAATACACCAATACACTTACAATACACCAAATACACTTACCCCACTTACAATACACCAAATACACTTACCCCACTTACAATACACCAAATACACTTACCCCACTTACAATACACCAAATACACTTACCCCACTTACAATACACCAAATAAACTTACCCCACTTACAATACACCAAATACAATACACTTACACTTACTTACCCCACTTACAATACACCAAATACACCTACACCACTTACAATTCACCTAATACACTTACAATACACCAAATACACTTACCCCACTTACAATACACCAAATACACTTAAATTACTAAAAGAAGTGTCTTGGATTCACTTCTGAATATTATAAATTCATCACTGACATTAGGACATGTCCCCAAAACTTTCAAACAGGCTGTTATTAAGCCTCTCATTAAAAAAAAAAAAACTTGAACCCGACCAATTAATTAATTACAGACCGATTTTGAATCTCCTTTTTCTTTCAAAAATACTGGAAAAAGTAGCATCTTCACAATTATGTTCTTTTCTAGAAAAAAAAATAGTATCTGTGAGGATAGTGAGGATTCTAGTTAGGATTTAGAGCGAATCATAGTACTGAAACTGCTCTCATTAGAGTAACAAATGATCTGCTACTATCATCTGACCGTGGCTGTATCTCTTTATTAGTGCTACTGGATCTTAGTGCTGCTTTCCACACTATTGACCACAACATTCTTTTGAATAGACTCAAAAAGTATGTTGGTATTAGTGGCAGCGCATTGGCATTGTTTAGATTGTACTTTTCTGAGCCGCATCAATTTGTGGCAGTGAATCATATAAAGAGGTATAATATAGATCAGAAGTACAGCATGGGGTACCTCAAGGCTCAGTACTAGGGCCATTACTCTTCACGCTTTACATGCTACCCTTAGGAGATATCAATAGGAAACATGGTGTTAACTTTCACTGTTATGCTGATGATAATCAGCTCTATATTTCTTCACGACCCGGTGAAACATACAAATCTGAAAAACTGATGGAATGTATTATTGATATAAAAAACTGGATGACAAGTAATTTTCTGCTGTTAAACTATGAAAAAACAGAGGTATTAATTATTGGGCCTAAAACCTCTGCAGGAAATAATTTAAAACAGAGTCTAATACTTGATGGCTGCTCTGTTAATTCGTCATCATTAGTTCGGATCGAGGTGTGATATTTGATCACAATCTTATTTTGAGCAATCTTTCCTTCAAAAACCACATTACTATCATCTGCAAAACAGCCTTTTTCATCTTAAAAACATATCGGTATTATGGCCTATGCTCTCAAAGTCACATGCAGAAATGTTCATTCATGCATTCATGACCTCCAGGATAGATTATTATAATGCTTTATTGGGTGTTTGTTCAACACGACTAATAAAGAAACTTCAGCGGGTGCAAAATGCAGCAGCGAGAGTTCTGACTACAACAGGAAAGTATGACCATATTAATCCGGTTCTGTCAGCACTGCACTGTCTCTCTATTAAACATCCTACTGATTTTAACATTCTGATAATTACTTATAAAGCCCTCAATGGCCTCCACAGTACCTGACGGAGCTCTTATTACATTATAGTCCCTCACATTTACTAAATTTACTCAAACCCAGAATATCCAAATCTATTGTCAGTGGCAGATCATTTTCTTATTTAACACCAAAATTGTGGAATAAATGACCTATAACTCTGTTCGGGAGGCAGAAACACAATCTGTCAGTTTAAATGTAGATTAAAGATCATCTCTTTAACCTGTTTTACACAGAACACATTTAAACATTTATAATATTCAAATCCGTTAAAGGATTGTTAGGCTGCATTAATTAGTTTAACCAGAACCGGGAACATTTCCCAAACATCCCATAATAAATCTCATCTTCACTTATATTAGTCTGTCTTCTGTTTATTCCGAGGTCGTCATCATCACCACTCAGATCCAGTCTGTATCCTGATCACATGATCACTGCAGATCCCTGATCCAGTCCTTATCCAGATGATGATCAGGTGAGAGGTGAACTGCCCCCCCGACTGATCCTGATTTCTCCCAAGGATTTTTTTCTCCATTCGTGTCACTGATGGAGTTTTGGTTGCCGTTGTTGCCGGTCACTTATGGCTCGCTCAGTCGGAGAAACTTAATTCTTTAGAATTTTGTTAAGTTTGTTTCTGTGTCATTTATTATTATTATTATTATTATTATTATTATTATTGTACAGCTGCTTTGACACAATCTGTATTGTTAAAATGCTATATAAATAAAGGTGACTTGACATAACGAACACCATGTTCAAACACAAGGGTGTCCATCAGTACACATGGTACCAGGACACCCTTAGGCCGGAGATCAATGAGAGACCTCATGGTTGTTTCATCTGACCTCCGTCCGTGTGTTTTGGTCACTCGGTTGAAGAGAGGGGCGGAGCTGTCAACTGATCCCCACCTGGTGGTGAGTTGGATTCGATGGCGGGGATGGAAGCTGGACAGACTCTGAGGATCCAAACGTATTGTGAGGGTGTGCTGGGAACGCCTAGCAGAACCCCCTGTCAGAGATATCTTTAACTCCCACCTCCGGCAGAGCTTCAACCAGATCCCGAGGGATGTTGGAGACATTGAGTCTTAGTGGATCATGTTCTCCACCTCCTTTGTCGATGCAGCTATTCTGAGCTGCGGCCGTAAGGTCTCAGGTGCGGTAATCCCCGAACCCGGTGGTGGTCTCCGGAAGTAATAGATGCCGTCAAGCTGAAGAAACCTGATGTAGCTAATATTATTAATTCTATACCCTCAGAGATATTCACTCACAGATATTTTACTGATATTTATCTTTTTATACCATTTTTAAGTGTTCTCAGGGATACAGCTATTTTTACATTTTCATACATCAGATTGCCTGGAGTCATTTCGTCAGGACAAAATTGTTGGTACCCCTCAAATTTTTCTCACAGTAAAGTACTGCATTAACATGTTTTTCTATATACATATTTATTCCCTTTGTGTGTATTGGAACAAAACAAAACAAAAAGCAAATTGAAAAAAAGCAAATTTGCCAAATGTCACACAAAACACCAAAAATGGGCTGGACAAAATTGAAGGCACCCTTAACTTAACTTAGTTGCACTCCCTTTGGAAAAAACAACTGAAATCAGTCACTTCTTATAACCATCAATAAGCTTCTTACTCCTCACAGCTGGAATATTGCACCACTCATCCTTTGCAAACTGCTCCAGGTCTCATATATTGGAAGGGTGCCTTTTCCCAACTGCAATTTTACGATCAACGGGATTTAGATCTCATTGCTGAACTCTCCAGCACTTTGGTACCATCCATTTCTGGGTGCTGGGTACTGTAAGGTGCATCACTGTCCTGCTGGAAGACCCAAGATCTCGAACGCAAACCCAGCTTTCTTACCCTGGCCCTACATTGTGACCCAAAATCCTTTTTTTCATGATGCTTTCATGAGGACTCTGTTTTCGATAAATAGTAGAATTTTCTTGGTCTCATTTGTCTACAAGACGTTTTCCTAGAAAGGATCTGGCTTACTCAAGTACATTTTGGCCTACTGTATGTCTGTATGTCAGCAATGGGCTCCTCCTGGGTCTCCTCCATAGCGTTTCATTTCATTTAAATGTTGATGGATAGTTTGTGCTGACACTGATGCACCCTGAGCCTGCAGGACAGCATAAATTTCTTTGGAACTTGTTTGGGGACGTTTATCCACCATCCGCACTATCATGCAAAGGGAGATTAGCTACAGTGCCATGGGCTGCAATGGTTCTTGATAATGTTGCGCACTTTAGACAAAGACAAATCTACATCTCTGGAGATGGACTTATAACCTTGAGATTGTTGATATTTTGGTTCTCAAGTCCTCAGGTGTTTCTCTCACCCTCTTTCTGTTGTCCATGCTTAGTGTGGCAGACACAGACACACAATGCAAAGACTAAGTCAACATCTCTCCTTTTTATCTGGTGTGATTTTTATATTGGCCACAACTGTTACTTGCCCCAGGTCAGTTTAAAGGAACATCACAAGCCTGAAACAATCTTATTTATCCACAATTTTGAGAGAGTGACAACAATTTTGTCCAGCCCATTTTTGGAGGGAATTAACATGTGTATAGCAAAATGTTAATGCTTTGTTAATGCAATACTTTTCTGTGAGAAATAATTGATTTTCTGGAAAAATGTCAGCGGTACCAACAATTTTGTCCATGTGTGTATATTCTCCGCTGTAGTGCACAAAACTTTGGTAAGCCAGAAACAACCTATAACCAATGCATCCAATACAAACATGTCGTATTTGTTACAGGAATTGGTACAGCAACATTTCAGCTCAGGCTGTATTTAAAGTTTCACATGGGGAGCAGGTGTGTTACATTTGGTGTTATCGTGCTCACTCAGTCACACTGGAAGTTTGCCATGAGCCACCTCATGGCGCCTCATGTCAAAGAACTCTCTGAGGATCTGGAAAAAAGAATTGTTGCTCTACATAAAGATGGCGTAGGTTACAAAAAAACACCAAGACCCTGAAACAGTGCTGCAGCACGGTGACCAAGACCATACACCGAGTTATCAAGACAGATTCCACTCACAACAGACCTCACCATGGTCCACCAAAGAAGGACAACAAACAGCATTGCCTTCCACAAATGTGAGGAGCACATACCTTGTCTTGATCAACAATTTTACAATCAAAGTACAGATATCACTTCCTTCACAAGACCAGACATTGAGTGCCTTCCTGCCCTTGAGCTGAGCAGACGTGTTTTCTGACTGCTCCCGCTATCTCTTTTTCTGCTTGCCTGTGTGTGTATTTTCTGAGATCCTGTTTTTCTGCTCCTGGGATAAAACTGAAAAATGGAACTAATCAGCTGCTCACTTAGCGCATTGGATACTATATTTTCACGGAAAAAGGAAAGTCCGGGAGAACCATGGTGCCCGTCGGGAACGCAGCCTGCAGGGTACGTGTGGGACGCATGGAACAGCTGGCACCCACTGTGCCTTGAGAGTCTGTCACTCAAGGATGCAGAAGACATTTAAATATTTTGGACTTTGATACTGGGACTGATGCTGAGTTGGCTGGGCATTGCCCTGGTTTATCGGAAATTGTCTAAAACCGCTGGAGGCAGATTGATCTTACCGCCGATAGTGGACCTAAAGCGTGAGCTCAAAGGTGACGTGAGTACCCGGTTGACAGAAGTACATCAGAAGGTGGCTCGGATCGAAGGGCTGAACCGTACCATCTCAGCCCGGTCCACGGAAGATAGCGGTATATTGGATGAGATGAGGAGAGTGTCTGCAGTGCAAGCCCGTATCATCGGGGGCATGGCTGTGTGGTTAGGTGCCACGGATACTACACGCTCCAAGGCTTGATGAAGAGCACTAAGTGACTGGAGACCATTTGGCTATTGATCCGGCAAATTGGTAAAGGATCATGAAATTGTTCTTTCGGCTGTGTCTGTCCTGTTCCCAACCACCACCCACCCCCCAACCTGTCCTGTCTCCCGGAGCCAGGATCAGACTAACAACTGGCTCTTATCTTCTCTCCCAAGGACAAGCTGTGGCGCCGCGGAATGTCAACAGTGGACTCCAGCTCAGACGTTTACATAACATCTCTCACTTATACTGATATCGCACACATTCTCCAAACGTCTGCTCGCCACTCTGCTCCCCCCCACCCTGACTGTCTTCGAAAAAATCTCATCACGTGACCACGTGTACCATTACCTTGTTTGTGTTTTGTACTGTATGTTTGTCTTTGCAACTTGCTATTTTTTAACAAATACGGTAGTGCTCGCGCCGTACGATGACTGCATGGCCGCTTCCTGTACTTATCTATCAGCCTCAAGAATTTCACTGCATATTGTACCGTCAGGTATGATTGTGTACGTGACAATAAATTACTTTGACTTTGAGTGTCTCTGATGAGCATACTCGCTCGCCACCAATATAGCAGAATGCATAACAGCTGCAATAAAGGTTAAATCATTTGTTTAAATTTTTAATTTGTTAACACATATTGAGGCAAAATATATTACATTTAGTTTCCCCATTTTTCTGCATTACATGATTCATTTATTGTAATTATATGTAATTATATCACATTCATATCAGCCAGATTCATTTCTCAATATCTGCATCAATCATTAAAAATACCATATTAGTCACCCACTAATTTTAATGTATGTTAAAATGATGTGTCGATTGTCCATAATAATAATAATAATCATAATCATAATAATAATAATAGAAAATTACAGCATTCATCAATACAGCAATATATGAGACCTATATAATTTAATAGTTATATGACAAGATATAGTGATAAATGTAAAGATTATACAGTATCATAATATTTATAAGAAGCATTTCCCAGTCTGCTTATCCCTGTGAGAAACAGCTGGTTTAAATTAATCCCAAAGTTATGAGGACCTTTATTTAGATCGTTATGGCATGTTATGAACATGTTATTAACTTAGTAATAAAGTACTTTTTCTTTATTAATGAGCAATATTAAATGAGAGAGCAAATAAGACCAGTCTTTTAAAATGAACAAATCATTTGTTTTCCATTTTAGAAAAGTATGCATTTTATTACTGAAATGTCATCAAGTGTATCAATGAAAACTAAACCCATTTAGTGTATTTATTTGCTGTATTAGATTTAAAAAGCTCATCCGCAGCGTCATGGGAAACTATTTATTCAATTAAACTAATTTGAATGCTGGTATTCTAATGTTTTTAATGTATTTTTTGTAGCACTGATGATAATAAAAATATATATAATGATCCAAAACATTCATCCACTTTTTCCTTCTGCAGCTTGAATTTCATTCTATAATCTACATATAATCTACACATACATAATGTATTATTATAGTAAGCATGTCCTGCAAATACATACAGAAACCTGTGAGGTCGAATGTTAGTTACATGTATTTCATCAAAATCCATCCATCCATCCATCCCTTCCCTCCCTCCATCCCTCCATCACTTAGTGAACTGCTGACACTGTTATAAAGTCTGCTTCGAGAGGATTTCTGTAATACAGCGGTTACCTGGTGTGATACTAACAAATGTTAAAAAGAGAACTTTAGTTTAAAAAAATAACTCCAGTTCTAAGATAACATTGAATGACATAACATGTGTAATTAGTGCTTCTGTAATTATTGACAAGTAATGAAAGCTCCCTCATTTTATGTGATCAGAGAATTGTTGAAAGCCTAACTAGATGTTTGTATTAGGAGTGTTTACCCAGCTGGGTCTATATCAAGTATTTATAAATATGTTTCTATAGTTGAAGTGTGTACCTGAGACTTGTAGGTGCTATTTGCTCTTCAGGTAGGTAGAAAGTGTGAATCCTCGCATTTTGCAGACGATTTTTCCCCATATGCTTGGAAAGGTCATAATAATGACCAAAATGGGATGAAGGCGACAGCACAGTCTGTAAAAGGCATAACCATTTTATACATTTTGCTACTTCATTGTACATCTCCATCTCTCCAAGCAGAATTGTGCTTACCTGGACTCTAGGAAGGTTCTGATAGCGCCAGGCAATTTTCATGGTGTCTTGTGGATCCAGAGTCTGTGATATGGTTTTAAACTCAGTCTCTTCATCCTGAAGTGGAGATGGAATATCCTAGAGCAAAAAAAATTTATTTCTCATTTCTGTTTTACTAATGAAAATCTATAGGAATGTTAATAAAAATGCTAAATAAAACATGCATCTGTAATTGCCATATGTTCTCTGAATACATAGAATTCTAAACATAATTTGAATGTGACATTTCAATATGGGATCCCGTGGAGATTCCCCAGACCATGCCAGGCGGTTTGACGTGTCACACATCTGGGTAGGCACAAGTTTAGCCATTTTGTGTGAAGTGGTCTTAAGCACTGGGCTACTGATCGGAAGGTCGCGGGTTCAAGCTAGGATATGTGAAGAAAAGAATTTCACTCTGCTGTAATGTATATGTGATAGGTTTCTATCCTGTAGGTTTAGGCAGTGGGCATGGCATATGACATCACATGACTCAGCCAGGTTTCAACTCCACCTCCGCCTGCCCGTAAATTTTTTAGCCTACTTGGGATAATGGTAGTGGCATGGATTGCCATCACATCTCTATATTACCCAGAGTGCAATTCCCTGTGCCCATTTTTTGCCCCAAACCCCCTCCCTCCATTCAGTCTGAGGTAAGTGCATATCCCATTATACAATTCTCCCTACCAGGTCGTTTGCATTGATGTATGGTATTCCTGGGGTATTTGAGCCCATTCTGTCGGTGTGTCTGGATCCTAGTCTTTTCCCCATTCATTTTAATGCCCTTACCCATGATTCCCTGGGGTGTTCACAGAGGCCAGGTTATTTTGAAAATTTTGGTCGCCAATACGATGCTTTCCAAGCACCACTAAATATAATTTAATTTCACTCCCAGAACATTTTATTTCATTTGTTTGTTGGTGCCTCAAATAATGAAGCCTACAGAAGGGGGAAGAGCTGGGAAGAGCTTCCCCCCCTAACAGTAATGGAACAGAACTTCCAAATCGGGGTTTGGGGGAGATACACAGTCTCAGTGTTCAGGTCTAGGCTGATAATTGTCTGTTACCTTTTGGTTCTTCCTGTACTTATGCTCTATAACAAGTTGTGAAGTCGTCACTACTTGCACAATAATAACATATACTGTCTTTATTTCTCCCTGTTTTTTTTCTTCTTCGGATCTGTCTGATTCATTGCAACACTCTCTACCTCTGGATACAGTTGTCTTCAATTAGAGACTATTCTATGCAGCCGGGGATCAATATCCTATATATTAATATATAAACATTAATATTAATATTAAGTTATTGAGAAATTCAAGAGTTATGAAAATAGATTTGGACTGTATTTAATATAATGGCTTGGATATGCAGTTTGCATGTACATGGATACTTGGGTGCATTTACTCTCAAGGTTTCTCTCTCATGCTATTCCAGAAGGTCTGTCTGTGCCACCCCCACTTAATAAAGTACAAAATATACAAGCATTTCATTATAAGGTTCCTTAATTCCATGGGTATCCATGTCATTGAGGATAACTGTGGTTACATCATCATCTGTAATTTTGAGGAGACACAGAAACGTTAATCTCCTGAGAGTTTCACTACAAAAATCTACCAGAGTTATTTTGAAGCTCCATATTGAGAGTTAAAGAGAAAAGATTATACAAGATTATTTACAAGTAGGGATTTAACGGCATGGAAATTTCATATCATGATTATAGTGTGACATATAGTGGAATATGCTTTTGTTGCTGTAGTAGAATAAAGTGTTATTGCACATTCACTACAGTAGGTGGCAGTGGCGCTCTTATTGTCTGAGTATGCACAAGGAATATGATGAAAAAGTATGAGGAAGCGCATGTAGTGCTTGGGTTCACTGTGACTACGGTGGGAGAAGAAGAGAGATGTGTTTACTGTCTATTAAAATGTTGGAAGCGGACTGCACGAAACCAAATAAATTCATTGAAAATGTGCCGAATATTGCGCTAACACCGCCTTCCGCCATGCCATGTCATGTTCCAATATATGTGACCTCTGCCAAGACTGCCTTCTACAAGGAAAGGTTTGAGGCCTCTGCCCATAATCCTCGTAAACTTCATAAAATATTTTCTTCACTACTTACCCCCTCTACCCCACCATCTTCTTCCTCCCTTACAGCAGAAGACTTCGCCTCCTTCTACGAAAAGAAGATTGAAGGAATCTGCCTGACCTTCACTCGCTCCCAGACGACGCAGACACCCAGGAATGCCATAACACCTTAGCAGACTTCTCAATCGTCACTGATGATGAGTTGCTGCAAGTCATCCAATCATGCAACCCCACCACCTGTCCGCTAGATCCAATACCTTCATCCATGCTCCAGACCATCTATCAGGATCTCCTGCCCTTCATCTCCACAATCATCATTGGGACAGACCGGTATCACTTCTCTCCTTCCTCTCAAAAATCCTAAAACACACTGTCTTTAACTGTCTGTCTATCTCTCACAGAACAACCTTCTAGACCCCAAACCAGCCTGGCTTCAAAGCAGCACATTCCACAGACACTGCTCTCCTGGAAGTCAGGGAAAAACTTCATGCTGCCCGATCCGACAGATCGTCCTCTGTCCTCATCTTTCAGCAGCTTTTGATACGGTGAACAACAAGACCATGTTATCTCCTCTCAGGAGTCTTAGTGTCTCTGGAGCTGCATGGAATTGGTTTTCCTCCTACTTGGAAGGTCGATCATATAAGGTAAGATAGAGAGGATCTACATCTGCTCCACACAGACTCACCACTGGTGTACCACAAGGCTCAGTACTTGGTCCTCTTCTTTTCTCACTCTATACTCTTTCTCTCGGTGAAGAAAGAAAAGCGAACTGCTGGTGATCGCAGGTGATTTATCTCCTGATCAGGATCTCAGCATAACTCTCCACAACTCTCAACTTTCTCCCTCCACCACTGCTCACAATCTCAGGGTAATTATGAACAATCAATGATCTTTTTCTTCTCATTGCTAACGTTACTCGCTCTTGTCGACACTTTCTCTACAACATCAGAAGGATTCGACCGTTTCTATCCACACAGGCTGCTCAGGTCCTGGATCAGTCTCTTGTCATCTTGAGACTGGACTACTGTAACTCTCTGCTGACAGGTTCTACCTCAGAACACTATTCGTTCACTGCAAATGATTCATCCTGCCTAAATTCTTTCACACCACCGACACTGCTGCTCTCGCTCCACCAACTTCCTGCAGCTGCTCTCGCGCATCACATTCAAAACACTGATGCTCGCCTATAAACGCCAAACATGGATCTTCACCTTCATACCTCAGAAATCTCCTCATCACCTCCCGCACTGCACCTCGCTGCCTGAGAGCGTCTCGCACTGCTCGCCTGCTTCCACCTTCTCTCAGGGGAAGCGCTAAAGATCAGCTCAAGGCTCTTCTCTGTTCTGGTACCGAGGTGGTGGAATGAACTTCCCTTGGACGTCCCAAAAACAGAGTCACTGCTGCATCTTTAAACCACAACTGAAGACTCCGATCTCTTCCAACAACACCAATCCTAACACTTCTATTCTGTACCTTAAGTTTGTAATCAATCATATCTGAATGAATTTATTCTTAGATGAAGACCTAAAGCACTATTTGTACGTTGCTCTGGATAAGCGCGTCTGCTAAATACTGTAACTGTCATATAGCTGACCTACTGACCATTCTCTCTAACGGTTGCTCCCCTTAGGGGTCGTCACTGCAGATCACCATATTTTTTTAGTGGTCCACATATTTGCTTTGGCACATGTGTTACACTGGATGCCCTTCCTAATGGGCTTTGTGCAACCCTAATTGCTCGGGACTCACAACTGAGCAACCGGTGGTTACGGGCCTTTAACCTGCGACCTTTTGGGTCCACAGCCTAATAGCTGTGCGAGTGACCCCACTGAGGGGGAGTCCCACTGAGCTCCTGTACAACCTCCCCATATATTACTGGCCTACTGTTTTATTATTAAACCCTTATTATATTACTGTAAATAAAAGGAGGTTTGCACATCGTTGCATTCTATATTTGTTTACGCTTTTGGGCCGTAAAAAATAATATTTCAATAATAATAATATTAACAATAATAATATATCTTCTAAGCTATAAAAAAAAGTTTTTTGTTCTAAAATATTTTAAAATGTAGCTTCTTTCCCTGCCTGGTCCCTAAAATGACCTCCAATAGCATGTTGTTTGGCTATAATACATAACACAATACCGTTATGAAATCTCCAGGGTGATCTTGAGCAGAGGCAATGAACAGTTCATGACCACTCATTACCCCTTCTGCCAGGAAATACTGCAACAATATACGTGAATAGCTGTCAAACTCATCCTCTCCTGCAGCAAAAAAAGCACAAAATACACATGAAAAACAGACTAATGACCAAATTTCAAATGAATAAAAAATTCAGAGGAAGGAATAAACATATTTATTAGATCTGATTATTGCATTCAGACTTGTATAGTTATGCAGTATAATAATTAGTTATTATACTAGTTATTAACATCTGTAGCTGATGAGAGTAATCAGTGTGCTGTGTTTCTCACCGCTCATACCGTCGGGCTCCGCCCTCCACTCGCGACCCAAGTTAGTAATTTATGTATTTTGAAGAAATAAAAAGCACCATTGGGATTCCTTAAAAGACTACTGTTATTTCGCTGTTACTCTGTCAACACTTTGCCGTTAACAATGTTTTTGAGCCTTTTCAGTCTGTTGGTTTAATGTTATTATTTATGTATATATTTTTGTACAGTTATTATTAGAAATAGCAATGTGGTCACAAATGATTTATAAAAAATATCATTTATAAGAACAAAATATATATTTTATCGTTTATCATCAATTTACAATACCAAGCAAACAGAACAAAAATCTAAATCATATCAATATTTAGTGTGACGACCCTTTGGTTTTCAAATTTTTCACTTCAGACTTGGTACTTTTTCACAAACACAGGGATTTTGTAGAATCAGAGTCAGGCGTATTACAAATATTTAGTTCAATCAGAGTCAAAGCCGGTTTAGAGGATGTGAAAATTATACAACAAAATGTGAATATAAATGACTTGTGTGTATTGAGCGACTGAGTAGAATGTGGTAAGGAAAACACCATTCGATGGAATGAGGACGAAAGCTTGAGAGGAACCGGACTCAAAAGGGAAGCCCATCCTCATTTGGCTGATGTCAATCTTCAATTTCATCAAAGATCACAATTTTATATGTAGGTTGAAACAGCCATTGACTGAAAAGGAACAGTCGTGTAAGAGGCATACAACTGGGTGAGGAACAGCCAAACCCTGTTACAAAAGGGAGGTTGTGAAAGATGTTTTTTTTTCATCACAGGTCAAACATGATAAGGCACAAGGTAAATATGCCAAATACCAAATTTTAAATTTAGAACGCTCCGCATTCTAACACTAACAAGTCACATGACATTGGCGAATTGTGCCAATTTGAACATCATTTTCACTTGATTTACTGAGAGGTATATATGACACACACACACACACACACACACACACACACACAGGTTTTCTTGTTTCAGCTATGTGGCTATGTGTGCTACGATCTCACCAATAAGCAGCAGACTCCCCACTGCCAGTCCTCCACCTAAAGAAAAAGGAAAATTAACACTTAATACTAATTAACACTTTATGCCTTCATTTTGCATCCATGCCTTTACTATCTAATGGAACGGTGTACTTTCAAATCATAACAACAAATATACTCACACTACACTACACTAATCTACACACTAACTTTATATGGGTGTTCATTTTCAGTGTATTTTGGCCTCGCATTTTGGTCAGTGGCAGAAGCAATTAGCTCAAAGCTAACAGGTTTTACTCAGTGGTGTATGAAATACAAAGACTGTACTTGAGTAAATGTAGAAATAAAATAGGTTAAACATTATTCCAGCAAAGATTCTCCATTGACACTTTAACTTGAGTAAAAGTATAAAAGTATTTGCCTTCTAATATACTTAAGTATCCAAGTACTATGATTTATTATGGGAGGGTGTTGTTAGATTTAGCATAGCAGTGGTTTGGGCTGTTCACCAATATATTAAATGTAATTAAAATTAAAGTAAGGTGGAGCAGAGTTATTGTTGGGAGAAGAATTTATGAAGTAGTAGTATAGCACAGCGATGTTAGCTTGTCTGTATTCAAAATCGTAACCCAAAGATCATTATACAAGAATAATGATACAGCGATGGACAGAGAGGAGCTTTTCAAGCTGAATCTAATGAATGTGTGAGATGTTTGGTTCAGTTTGTGGTCATGTAAGATAAATGATGGACTCCTGACTTTAAGTCGTTTTGTAATAATAATAATAATAATAATAATAATTATTAAATATTATTATTATTATTATTATTATTATTATTAATAATGATAATAATAGAAATGATAGGGTGTTTAACTCATTAATATCATTCTATTAATAGATTGGTGTGCTAAGAGTAACATTAGAGTTTTTGCACATAAATTGAGTTGATTGTAATAAAAATGATAATAGGAGCATTATAGTCATAACTAAAAATAGCATTTATTTGTCACATATACATTACATTACAAGAACAGTAAGGACCTCCTGTGTAGGATCCTCAATACACAAAACTGAATGTCCTTTGTTGATGTCGTCCGGCCCACACCCATCTTCCTGTATGGGCCGTCTTGATTAATCCCCCACAGACACATCTGATTGTATCTGAGGCAGTCACAATGTAAATGCATTTGATTAATGATAAACATAATCTTTCAGTGTATCACAGTCGTCAAGGCGCTGGGCTACTGATTGGAAGGTCTGGCGTTCGAGGACCAGCATCGGCCAAGCTGCCACCCTTGGGTCCTTGAGCAAGGCCCTTAACACTCTGTGCTCCAGAAATTCACGGTGCTGTAATGTATATGTGACAATATGTGTGTGTGTGTGTGTGTGTATGAGTGAGGAAACTTCTCCGGTGTGTGTGTGTGTGTGTGTGTGTGTGTGTGTGTGTGTGTGTGTGTGTGTGTGTGAGTGAGGAAACTTCCCCGTGTGTGTGTGTGTGGTGTGTGTGTATGAGTGGAAACTGTGTCCGGTGTGTGGTGTGGTGTGTGAGTGAGGAAAACTTCTCCGGTGTGGTGTGTGTGTGTACTTCTCCGGTGTGTGTGTGTGTGTGTGTGTGTATGAGTGAGGAAACTTCTCCAGTGTGTGTGTGTGTGTGTGTGTGTGTGTGTGTGTGTGTGTGTGTGTGACCTGATCAGACTGCACATGTGTGAATTGAGCCAGCGCCTAAATCCCAATCAAAATAAGTTTCAAAAGTGAGCAAATCAAACATGTTAATTATTTTCTCATAAATAAAAAGAAGAGAGTGATTTTGTGATGTAGTGAAATAAAGTCTTCTAAAAGGAAATATTTGAATAACCTTCACAATTACAGTAATTATTTACATTGACACTGTTTTTGTTTTTCACCAGCAGTGGATTGAACCGCTTTTCACTGCGTCACTGATCCGGTACAGCACACTCACCGAGAGCGCAGTCCAGTGACGGTACACCGGAAGACACGATGAGCTGCCCAGTGTGAACGGACGGTTTAGTGCCGGGAATGTGAATCAGTTTACTGCGGGATTTCTTCTGAAAACTGGTGGCGCTTCCCGATAAACATCCCCCTTTATCCGCGCTGTGTCTGGGCGCCGCCATGCTGCACGGAGGTAAACAATGACGCTACTTTCACATTCGCCAGTTCAAAGGTCATTACAGACGGAAGTGCATAAAACATTCCGACTATAACTTTAAGGTAAGTCTATAATTCTAATTCTGCTTATAAATGTGTTTATTTGTGTTTTAATGGGTGCAGAGAACAGCAATGTTATAGAATGTTCTTGTGGAATGAGATGTTCGTGATGTCTTTCTATGGAGCGGAACAAAACAAAGCAAACAAACAAAAAAGCGCGGCTTTTGTTTTCAGTTCATGTGTGTTTATGCGGGGACATGTTATAAAATGTTAAATAAATCCTTCATTTATAATAAGAAGTAAAGAACATTTATGCGCATGATGAATCTGAGTGTGTGTTGTCCGTGTTTTCGGTTTGTGTGTGTGTGTGTGTGTGGGGGGGGGTGGTTGTTTGGTTTGTTGTGTATGTGGCGTGGGTTGTGTGGTTTGGTGTGTGTGTGTGGGTTTGGTTTGGTGTGTATGTGTGTGTGTGTGTGTGGTGTGAGATGTAATGTGTTGTGTGTGGTTTGGTTTGGACTGTGTGTGGTTTGGCGTGTGGGGGGGTGTATCGGGTTTGGTTGGGGTGGGGGTGTGTATGGTGTGTGGTTTTGGTTTGGTGTGTGGGGGTTTGTGGGGGTTGTTTTTGGGTTTGGCGTGTGGGGGTGGGGGTGTGGTGGTTTGGTTTGGGGTGTGTATGGTGTGTGGTTTGGTTTGGCGTTTGGGGTGTGGTGTGTGGTTTGGTTTGGCGTTGGGGTTTTGTGTGTGTGTGGTTTGGTTTGGCGTGTGGGGGTGTGTGGTTATGGTTGGTGGGGTGGGGGTGGTTTGGTTTGGCGTGGGTGTGGGGGTGTGGGGGTGGGTGGGGGGCTGTTGGGTGGTGGTGGTTTGGTTAGGCGTGTGTGGTGGGGGGTGTTGTGGTTTGGTTTGGTTTGGCGTGGGGGGGTGGGGGGGGTGGTGGTTTGGTTAGGCGTGTGTGGTGGGGGGGGTGTTGGTGGTTTGGGTTTGGCATGTGGGGGTGGGGGGGGTGGTGGTTTGGTTTAGGCGTGTGTGTGGGGGGGGTGGTGTGGTTTGGTTCGAGGCTTGTAAGGATTGGGGGTGGGGGTGGTTTGGGTTGGGGGTGGGGGGTGGTTTGTGGGGGGTGGGGGGTGGTTTGGTTTGTTAGGCGTTTGTGTGGGGGTGTGGGGTTGGGGTGGTGGTGGTTTGGTTAGGCGGTGTGTGGGGGGATGGGTGTGTGGTTTGGTTTGGCGTGTGTGTATGGTGTGTGGTTTGGTTTGGCATGTGGGGGTGTGTATGGTGTGTGGTTTGGTTTGGCGTGGTGTGTGGTGGGGGGGGGGGGGGGGGTGGGTGGGGGGGTGGTTTGGGTGTGGTTGGCGTGTGTGTTGGTTTTTGGGTTTTTGTGTGTGTGTGTGTGGTGGTTTGGTTTGGGGTTTGTGTGTGTGTGGTTTGGTTTGGCGTGTGGGGGTGTGTATGGTGTGTGGTTTGGTTTGGCGTGTGGGGAGGGTGTGTGGTTTGGTTTGGCGTGTATGTATGGTTTGTTTTGGCATGTGTGTATGGTGTGTGGTTTGGTTTGGCTGTGTGTGGGGGTGTGTATGGTGTGTGGTTTGGTTTGGCATGTGAGGGTGTGTATGGTGTGTGGTTTGGTTTGGCATGTGAGTGGTGTGTATGGTGTGTGGTTTGGTTTGGCATGTGTGTTGGTGTGTGGTGTGTGGTTTGGGTGTGTGTATGGTTTGTTTTGGCATGTGTGTATGGAATTGGTGGTGTGTTGGCATGTGGGTTGGTGGTTTGTGTGGTGTTGTTGTTTGGCGTGTGGGGGGTGTGGGTGGTTTTTTTGGCGTTTGGGCGTGTATGTATGGTTTGTTTTGGCATGTGTGTATGGTGTGTGTGGTGTGGTTTGGCATGTATGTATGGGTTTGTGTGTGTGGTTTGGTGGTGTGTGTGTGTGTGGTTTGGTTTGGTGTGTGTTTGGTTTGGTGTGTGTGGTTTGGTTTGGTCGTGTGGGGGTGTGTGTGGTTTGGTTTGGCGTGTATGTATGGTTTGTTTTGGCATGTGTGTATGGTGTGTGGTTTGGTTTGGCATGGTTTTGGTTTGTGTGTGGGTGGTTTGGTTTGGGTTTGTGGGTGTGTGTGTGGTCTGGTTTGGCATGTGTGCGTGTGTGGTTGGTTTGGCGTGTGTGTGTGTGTGGTTTGATGTGTGTGTGGTTTGGCATGTGTGTGTGGTGGTGTGTGATGTGTGTGGTTTGGTGTGTGTGTGTGTGTGTGTGTGTTTGTTGTGTGGTGTTGTGTGTGTGTGTGGTGTTGGTTTGGCGTGTGGTGTGTGTGTGGTTTGGTTTGGCGTGTGTGTGTGTGTGGTTTGGTTTGGCGTGTTTGGTGTGTGTGTGGTTTGGTTTGGCGTGTGTGGTTTGGTTATATGTGTGTGTGTTTTGGTGTGTGTGTGTTGTGGTTTGGCTGTGTGTGCATGTGTGTGTGTGTGGTTTGGTTGGCGTGTGTGTGTGTTGGTTTGGTTTGGCGTTTGTGTGGGTGTGGTTTTTGGTGTGTTGTGTGTGTGTGTGTGTGTTTGTTGGCGTTGTGTGTGTGTGTGGTTTGTGTGGTTTGGTTGTGTGTGTGGTGTGTGGTTTGGTTTGGTGTGTGTGTGGTTTGGCGTGTGTGTGGTTTGGTTTGGTTTGGCGTGTGGACTGTGTGGTTTGGGATGGGGTTGGCTGGGGGGGTGTGTGTGGTGTGTGGTGTGTGTGGTGGTGTGTGTGACGTGTGTGTGTTGTGTGTTGTGCTGTGTTGGTTGGTTTGTGTGTGTGTGTGTGTGGTTTGGTTTGGCGTGTGTGTGTGTGTGTGTGGTTTGGTTTGGCGTGTGTATGTGTGCGTGGTTTGATTTGGTGTGTGTGTGTGTTCGTGAATTTGAGATCACAAAAACATGTGAATCCCATATTGGGAGGAATATTTATTTTTTAAATAAATTACTGTTCGTCCTGTTTATGCATATTTTATAAATAATAAAATCTAATGACGGATATGAGAAGAGTGAAGTCAGGTTTTATTTCTTTTACTCTCAGACTATAAAGGTCCATCTTTAATAACGTTCGCAGTTCACATGTAAACTTACTGTATTGGTTGTATTTAATCCTGTTAAATTTGTTTTATGAATTATTAATGAATTATAACCCTGTAATAAAGTATCACTGAATAACAGTTATTTTTTATTATTGTTAGTTTGTGAATTATAATGGATTAAGACAGAGTGTAGGGGTATAATTCATATTCTTTTTACACAGAACACACATTTTTTTCCAGCTCTAAAACTGATATTAAATGCTCTGTTTTTGGATAAGCTTTTAGCACTTTCAATATTTTATTTAAAAATAAACCAAGGCAGCGACATTTCATAACACTTTCAAATTTCTCTGACAGAACAAGCATTAAAGCATAAAAATAACTTCATTCATATGGGTAGTGTACTACGTGAGTCAGTGTGTAATGGAGGAGTGTCTGACTGTGTAATGGGAGTCATGTGACGGGTTGTCAATGTAGAAATTAGGCTTTTTTTTACCCCCAAGTGAAATTTTGTCTCATTTTGAAATCTTTTCTTTGTTATCTTGGAAATGATGCCCAGTTGTTTGATCCTAGTCACTCTCTTCTTCTCTCTTCTGTTATGTAAGACTGTATCTAATATTATACTGTGCTCTTTAGTAATAGTTGCTGTTCCAGGTTACACTACAGGTGTTTTCCAGAGCTGCTTGATGTCACAGCGTTTGTTTAGCAAGGTGTTGGGTTTTTTCGGCTATGCTGTGCAGTATGGCTGCATCGCTCACTGCACATTCGAGTACATTGGAGAGTTAGTCATGGTAAGTTTATTACATATTGTTTTAATAATTCACAATACACATAATATTATACATAATCACCAGTTTAACTCGTACATGTATCTAACCAAGATATAAATAAAGTATGTTTTGCTATCTAACAAGACATGTCTCATGTCAAGCTAGACATTTTATTGTTGGTCAACTTCTATTTAATTTATAGACTTTTAAGACCACTACTAACCATCAACTCCCCACCAGACCATAGTATTCTGTACATGAAATTATTCACCACACTATGGGGTAAATGTGTATATATTATCAGCAGCAGCCATTATTAAACACATCCGTAACATATAAACAAGTAAAAAAAAATTCTTCTAACAATCCAAAGAAAGATAATGTTTGTTCTGCTCATAATCTTAACAGGGTGAAACATAACTGGAGCTCTGCATGAGTAGAGAGAGAGTGAGTGGAGAAGAATTATTGCTGTACATTACAGTGTACATTATTGCTGAATTCCGAAGGATAAAGTGTGTTCTTGGATGAATTAAACTATTGTGTGTAGTTATAATATATGAATTGAATAAATAGCACAAATACAACTATGGAATGAAAAATATGGCAAACTTTTTAAAAGCCATATTTAAACAGAAATTACAGACACTTGAGGACTGTAGCAGAGCAGACAGCTTGGAGATGTTACCTACAGAGCTTACATTGTACTCGTTGTATCCAAAGTAAATACGCATATGTGTTTCTGTGCGTATGGAGGTCACAAATGTATCCTGAAATGAGTCAATAGCCAGAGCAGCTTATGATCCAACTGTCACAGCCCAAAAAGCTAACCTTTAAAAAAGACTTGCATCATTGTGTATATTTCAATAGTATTATTCTGAAACTGTGTGCTCTTGCTGTCAATTGTACCAAGAGGTCTTTCTCCAGTCCACACTACATGCTGATATTGAGTATTTACTTGTATTTTTATTCTTATTAAATTTTTTTCTCATTTGCTTTGGAATGTTTCTTGAATTAGAACTACCTTGGCTCTGGGCGAGACCCCCTTAAGTACTGGCCCATTTTGTTTTAGCGTTGACATTGAGGCGCCATGAGTGTTTAGATACCACAAATGCCTGTTTTCTGGGATTTTTTTTTCACATCATGTGAGATCATCCAATTACCCAGTATTCGACTGAGGGGGTATGTTCATATCCCACAATGCAATTCCCCTTACCTGGCTGTTTGCATTGATGTCTGACATGCTTAAAGTATTTTGGCTTCGATGGATCTCATTCACTGTCTCACTGTCATTCACTTAGTCTCAAACCTAGCCGTTTCCCCATTCATATATATAGGGCAATTAATTCCCATTACCCATAAATCCCTGGGGCAGTTTGGAGGAATATTTTGAACATTTTGATTGCCCATCCCAGACAAGAAGAAATGTCATACTGGTATGTCAAGGAAACGGTGTCCGGGTGGCAGTGGGTCGGATGCCACATTCATTTTCTAATGAATAATTCTGATGGAAATGAACGGGGGACCCAGCATCTGGGTCATGTATAGGCCTATCACTGTAAAAAACTATTTTTGATGTCAGTAAAGTTTTCACATTAAAATCAGAAAATGTTACAACACTGAACTAAGAAAAAAGTCAAATTTATTGTTTATTAATATTGATAATTTTTTTCAGTCATCATGTTCCATTATTGCTTATGCACACTATTAATATATTTTACACAAACACAGAAGGTGTGCTGATATTTGTTGTGGGTTCTGTGTTCATAAGGGTACAGTAGTTCGTATATATCTGATACAAGATCTGATACGGACGCCAAGTGGTGATGAGGCATCGCACAGAGATTTATGGAAACACATTTTTTCTCTTGATCAGGGGTCACCAAACTTTTTGAAACAGAGTTACTTAATGAATACCGAGTCATATAAAGAGCTACCAGTCTGACACACTCATCTGAAATAACTATATAGTTATTTCAGATAATAGTTATATATTATTATTATTATTAATGAGTAATGATACCGTAGTAATGACTTGTCGGTTTTTAAGTTTTGTCAAGGCACAGACTACAGACCATTGGTAACGGAGGCTCAGGTATACGTGTTGACTACCACATATCCAATACCAATCGGGAACCCAAGGAAACCCAAACGCATCGGGAGATAACAGGGAGCAAGCAGGGTAATCACACACCAAGTCTTTACTATAAATCTAGGGGAAACGATAAGGGTGATATGTAGAATTACACCAGGAAGACGGCAGCATTCACAGATACAGATAATCCTTCCATTTGAGACCTCTTCTTCTTCTGCGTTTATCCGTGTCCAAAATTCATCTAATGTTTAAGGCAATCCTGCAGAATTCTCACTGAGATGAATGTCCAGATCGGTTGTTCCAACAGCCTGCATCCCACGCCTCGGGATCGGGACAGGTCGTCCCATTATTACTTCACATTTGTACTATGGGTACAAACCATTCAATGCTTTTTTTGGCATCATCCGCATATCTGCTAAGACTACTGGTAGTACGCCATCCAATTAGTACTACCTGTTTGATGCAATGCTTTCCGGATTTTACTCTTAATAGTCCTATTAACTATTTCAACCATTCCTGAAGACTGGGGATGATACGGAAAATGCAAACGCCAGTTAATGCGCAACTCTTCACAGTTACTTTTGCAGTAAAAGGAGTTCCCTTATCAGAATCAATTCCCACAGGTACACCATATCTAGGGGTGATTTCCTGTGTCAATATTCGTACAACAGTTTTTGCATTTTCCTTTGCACAAGGAACCGCCTCTACCCAACGAGAAAATTTATGTACCATCACTAGGAAGTATTTATATGGCCCCTTGGTGGACATGTGAGTAAAATCAACTTGCCACTCCTGTAAGGTACTATCCGGTTGTGTTGTGCCACAGGTTTCGAGATATTGTTGTGAGTGCACGTGAGACATTTATCCAATATGGAGTCGATAACCAGGAACAGATTAAGAACGCAAAAAAGTTGGTTCATCTGATCCTTGACCCCTTTCCGTCCACGATATGTAAAACCATGAAACTCGCGGACGAGAAATGGCAAACAGTGGCTAGGAAGAGACAAAGAGCCCGAGGAAACGAGCCACAGGCCATCCTGCAACGAAGAACCGCAAGAAAGCCAGAAGTCAGTATCCTGATGGTTAGCCGATGCCTGGAGAGAAAACTAATCTAAGTCAGGCAAAAGGGCACTAGACATAGAAGAATGAGAGACACAGGAAGCATTGAGTGTAGAAGGGAGGGGTAAAGAAGCAGCGGCATGCTTAGCAATACGATCAGCGAGAGAATTGCCACAAATCTCATCAGTGTCCCCAGTACAATGCGCGCAGGTTTTCACAATAGCCAGATTACGAGGGAGGTGACAGGCAGTAATAAGATCTTGAACCAAAGACGCATGAGAGACGGGTTTACCGTCAGCAGTAGTGAAGCCACGGGACTGCCAAATGCTGCCAAAATCATGCGCAACGCCAAAAGCATAGCAAGAGTCCGTGTAAATGGTTGCGTCCACCAGATCCGCAGACAAATGCAGGCGCGAGTATAGTTCAGCCGCTTGAGCGGAAGAGAATGGCAAGGTCCAGGCGAATGCTGATGGCATGAACAATCTAAGTAAAGCAGTCATGGGAAGTTGGTTCCAAAATGTCTGTCATCTTGCTCACGAACTAGGCGGTGTAACGAATGCGCAATAGTATCAAGAGCGGAAGTGGATTTAATAGTAAGGTTTTCAGTCGCTAAAAGGGTAGCCTAATAACCAGAGCATCTTTGTGAAGACATATGTTGAGTAGAGACATTACGGAGAATTTGAACGACCTGATGAGACGAATGTAAAATCAAAGGGTGGGAAAGAATAATTTTCTTGAACCATTAACGCACAGGCAGCAACAGCACGGAGACACGCCGGCAAACCCTTCGTGTCATACCTCCCCCATGCTCCTGAGCCAGCACCGCGGAAGCTGTCCCCGAGTGCGTGGAGGCATAGTGATGAAACGGCAGACTGTAATTAGGAAGTCTCAGGGCCGGGGTTGTGCAGAGGTCCCGTTTCAAGGAATCATACGCATGCATCATCTCTGAGGTCCAGATGAGTGGAGTCTGAGAGGAGTCCTCATGCTGAATAGCAGAGCGCAGGCACTTGTCATAAAGGGAACAATCAGGAATCCACTGTCGACAATAGTAAATGAGTCCCAGGAAAGCCTGCAAGGCGTGCTTAGTGACAGGACGATGGGTGTCCACAATGACCTGGACCCTCTCTGGGGTGAGTTTCCACGACCCCTGTGAAAGTTCATAGCCGAGGTAACGAACAACAGGCAGACAACTGTAACTTCGTTTTGGATACCTTGAAACCTTTGTCCGCCAGCAGGCACAGGAGCTGCACGGTTACTTCTGCACAGAGCGAGGAATCCGCCGCAGTAACGAGAAGATCATCAGCATACTGTAGCACAGTAGAACCTGGCGGAAGATCGAGGGAACGAAGCGCGTCCCGTACAGTAGCCGAAAAGACCGCAGGTGAGTCTATAAAACCCTGTGGCAAACGTGTCCACGTGTACTGCTGTCCCCTGTGCGTGAAGGCGAACAAGGACCTCGTCTGCTCCTCAACAGGAACACTGAAAAAGGCAGAACAGAGGTCAATCACAGAGAAATACGAGTGGCTGTGAGGGATAGTGGCCATGATAGAAGGCACATCCGGAACCAGAGGAGCTACCGGGATGATGAGCTCATTAATGCGGCGGAGGTCTTGAGTGAATCGCCATGTCCCGTTGGGTTTGGGTACAGGATTAACCGGAGTGTTGTATGGACTGGAACAAGGAACCACCACACCCTGCTGCAACAGAGATTGCAAAATAACATCAATGCCAGCAGACTTAGCGGATGACAATGGGTATTGTTTGATGTATACTGGTTGCAAATGCTTAATCCTAGCCTCATAAGGGACACAATGCACATCATCCTTGTGGCCCGCACACAATGTATCCGGAAGAGAATCTGAAACAATAGGTGAGGAAACAGAGGGAGAACACACAGCAGATACATTATGACAAGGCAAAGTGTCATGCAACGAGGCAATGTCAGGCGAAGCATCTGCAGGAGTGCACACCAGCAGCTTAGAACCCTGGAACCGAAAAGAGAGATGCAGTTTGCTCATCAGGTCACGCCCTAGAATATTGAAACGACAGTCAGGCATATATACAAAGGCATGATGGAAACGTATCGAGGGATCGGGATCGCAGGTTACCAATAAAGGGGGAGTGCAGTATGAATTAAAAGGAACCCCATCAATTCCCACGGTAACAGACCGTGCAGATATATGCAGATATTTCACTCCAGTGAAACTTCAGAACAGTCTGAGTATTCGGATTCCAGTTAGCCAGAAAGGTATGGAGGAATAAGGAATTCGGCTGCAGTGGTTCCAAATCCATGCCTCCCGGAGATTCCGACACCTCCCCGAAAACGCCTCCAAAATGCAGAGGGTGTCTCATTCTTTTCCTGTTTGCAGTTTGTAACCTGAGACAGATCCCTACATGCCTGCTGGCGAGACAACAAGTGCGTGGTTAATTGTCTCCGTCAAGTTCTCCGCTCACGTCTGAGTCACCAAAGAACTGTAAGACTTCTTCGATCGAAGTCCCGGATCTGTGCAGCAGATATTTTAGTTGCACCCTGTATCGAGAGAGTGAAAGACAAGTCTATATTTTTGGTTAATGGAATGTGAATGATGAAAATCCTATATCACTCTGACATGGTTATGATAACCGGAGGAATGTGTGTGTGCGTGTGTGTGTGTAAGTTGCGGGCTGTACCATCACATAGCTGAGGACCGCACAAGCCTACTCTAACCAAGTACTAGATGTTCTTGTATATGCAAGCGTGTACGTGCAGTGAAGGGAGGCAAGAATGCACGGCCAGTAAGGACATATCTGATTAATAGCCAGAGATCCTGTTATTAAGTGAACATATAAAGAAACTAATTTGTGTGAAAGCTGAGAGCTATTGTCATGCTGACAGAAGACAGGATACCTCCGTTTCCTACATGTATCTTCTGTCCAGCTGAGAAAGGCAGACTTTCTCACACATATATGAGGTTAAATAAGTTTCACTAAAACAAGCCCAAGCGGAATACACATTATCTATTATCCAAACTGTTTATCTTTGTGTAGGCACTGATCATGTTATTGATTTCTCACAATAATTACCAACAATGACTTAATTTTACATTTTAGATGCATGTCATTGAGCTACTCATGTGGTCCCTGGGGGTGAGCTGGTGCTCACGCTCACCGCATTGGTCACCCCTGACGTAGATGCAAAGTAATTTTTTCCATTTTATCCATTTTATAGAAATGGTTTATCCCACCCCTCTCAAACCGATTACAATTTCATTCAGTTCAGGCATTTTGATTCTGTTTGTAAACACAGTGTAAAAGCACCTTCTGTAATCCAAGCCATATTTTATATCAGGAAATACTGAAACTGTGTGCTATACTGACATGACAAAAAAGCATGACTTTTTATTTTGATAGCAATTATATATCCATTAACACAAAAACATACTTCTGAGGGATGAACTAAGGATCTGGTTTGCAAATATTAAGGATGATTAGAGACATGTTCCTAAGCAACTGAGAAAAAATGTAAAACTTTATTGGAAGTTGATTATAGGACCCCAGTTGAAAAAAATGCAATGTGCCAATTGCAATGAGTGACAAAGCCATAAACCTACATTTTATTAATAGTATAACATTGAAATCATATAAAATATTTAAACTGAGGAATTTTGACTTTGATGGCTGTAACACATCTAAAAAGAAA
Source organism: Kryptopterus vitreolus (assembly GCA_030449085.1). Lineage (NCBI taxonomy): Eukaryota > Metazoa > Chordata > Actinopteri > Siluriformes > Siluridae > Kryptopterus > Kryptopterus vitreolus. Next base: position 872,482 of record JACRUU010000005.1, on the reverse strand, counting down.
TATGGACAAGACCATGTTTACTATTTTGTAGTATCCCTTTATTTCCTTCAATAAGTCTGAATATATCTAGGAATTGAGTAAACCAGTTGCTGAAGTTTTCAGAAAGGAATAATGTTCCATTTGTGTCCGATACAGGAAACTGGCTGCGTAGCCGTCCAACATTGTCTTGTCGATAGGCCTTCCCTGAAAAAGATATCATCTGTAAAGCGACATCCTGTGTAAGCAGTAACATTAATGTGTGTGTGTGTGTGTGTGTGTGTGTGTGTGTGTGTGTGTGTGTGTGTGTGTGAATTCTCTGTGCAGTGTTCAGGACCATCTATGGAGCCAACCATCACCAATTATGACATTGTTTTTTCAGAACGCTTCAGCAGACACTTCTACCGCATAGAGAAGTGAGTGTGGTGTGCATATGTAAAATGGAGTTGATGTGTGTGTGTCTGTGTGTCTGTGTGTCTGTGTGTGTGTGTGTGTGTGTGTGTGTGTGTGTGTGTGTGTGTGTGTGTGTGTGTGTGTGTTGTGTGTGTGTGTGTGTGCGTGTAGAAATAGTGCGTTTTGAGAAATTTGTGTACGTCTTTTTTTCAGAGGTGATATTGTTATTGCCAAAAGCCCATTTGACCCAAAAATGAACATCTGTAAACGCGTTATTGGACTGGAAGGAGATAAAGTATGCACCAGTGGACCTTTAGATGCATTTAAAACACACACTTTTGTGAGTATAAAGTGACAGTGTCTCAGAGTCACTCTGTATTGTGTTAATGCTGATTTAATTGCTGGAGGTTTGCACTTAGCAAAATAACATTCATATCAACAAGTTATTAGCTTTATTATAACAGTAAATCAATTCACACCAAGTCACATATCCTCCTGTGAAATAGATTTAGGGAGCATATTTTGACCTGTCAGAGCAGAGCTCATTAGCTCTCTTGGCCAGTGTTTATCAATATTCAGTGTAGTGCAGAGTGGATGAGAGTAATATTTTCTTTGTTTTTACTCCATTGTGTGTGTGTGTGTGTGTGTGTGTGTGTGTGTGTGTGTGTGTGTGTGTGTGTGTGTTAGGTTAGGTCCCAAGAGGACACGTGTGGCTGGAAGGTGATAATTTGCAGAATTCGACAGACTCACGGACTTATGGCCCTGTTCCCTATGGACTAATACAAGGACGAGTTTGTATAAAGGTAAAAAAATACAAGACTGCAAATTGTGCATCATAATTTCTAAGTAGATGTCATTTTAGTTCTACCAGCATTTTGCTTTAGCTTTAGTATTGTGATAGAATATATTTTTGATTTCATGTTGTGGTTACAGGAAAACTATGAATTTCTGTCCAACCAAATATAAACAAACTTGTCTTAAATCACTTAAGTTAAACACATTTACACGATGAAAATGACCCGTCCACCAACCTCTCGGCACATGGGATTGCAGTATAAGGCAAATAAGCTCTGTGGCTAGAAAAGAAATGTATTCTGATATAAAACCAAAAATAAAAAGGACAGAGATTAGTGGGGTTGAGGTTAGTGAACTGTGCTGGCCAGTTCTGTTCCCCCCCCCCCCACACACTAAACTCTCAACCATGCATGGAGCAGTGTGGAACTGTTGTACTCAAATACAAAAGGATCTTACTGAAACTCTTCCCAGCATAGCAGTGTACAAGACATTTTGATTGGCCGTGTAACAGTGTTGGGTAACGGAGCATTTCTGTCCCAAATAAACTCCTTCTGAGTTTCTGTTAAGAGCATGACCTTCATGATGTTATGAACAGTGGAATACGTTGTGTGGGCACTTCTTCTCCTGAGCAGAAGCACACACATCATGTGCTTTTTTCTTTTATGGAAGTTGTAATGCACAGGATTTGCTCAAGGAGAATGTCTCCAAAGAAGAGTGGTAAAGTGGTAGTGGTAGTTTTGGTAGTAGTTCTACCACTCTAATTTCGTGTCCCTGAAGGACTCAGTACTGCTTTTATTCTATTTACTCTACTACAGTATTAAACTCAGTTTAGTGAAATCTTCTATTTCTTTGCTATAACTCCCAAAATGCAACATTCATTTCTCAAAAGACTACAAATTTTGGTATATTTTGTATAGCCATTAAAATGTTTGTGATTTTTATTTTATAGCATAATAAAGCACATACTTGGCATACTGGATTTCCTGTTTAGCACTACTCTTATGTGTGTTTGTCTTGCAGCTGTGGCCTCCACAAAACGCTGGCATGTTAAACGAGAGTCCTAACACCGGGCGCATTTTGCGCACCAAATAATTATCTCTCATTCATAGTTTTTGAAAAATAAATTTGTATTCAGTAACGTGAGTGAGCCTCTTCATTTTATTGGCCTTAATAAATGATTACTTCATTTCAGATACCATACTGTGCCCGTTATATTAAAGGTGGTGCAGAAACAATATTATAAATCATCAATTATAATCGTACTCGAACATCATTAAATCTTATTCAATTAACTTATATGATTGTAGACAAAATTCTACAAGAATGAAAATAAAGACATTTAAACAAAAATCCTGTTCATGGACTGCAGTTCAGCCTCATGCCAGCAATCCTCTGTACCAAACTCGTCCATCTCTCTGGTCCTAGCTCGACCTGTCAGTGCGTCACCAGACTGTGACCATCAGGATATTTGTTTTAACCTTTGCCGTTAGAGTTCCGAACACCAAGAACAGCATTTTCATTTCATTAATACTGATACGTTTTTAAAAAATCTATGGAATAGCATTTTATTCTCTTTTATTACTTTTACTTTTAAACTGGAAGCGTCTGTAACCAAAATGAATTCCTTGTAAGTGCAAACATACTTGGCAATACAATGATGCAGAGATAAATAGTTATGCTCTCACTGGTCAAATTGTTATAATGACATAATATTATGCCTGGTCTGTGTATAATACAGTAAAAGGTGAATGTAAACATATTACCACATGATAAATTCTCAGAGGTAAATAAAAGTAAAACTACTTCAAGATGAATCAGTAAAAACAATATCTCCTTATTGCAGCAATGAATATAAAAACAGAAAGAAGATAACGGAAGCTTCTACGCGTATTTTACAAATAACACTCTAATACAAAGCAAATATATTTTATTTAAAAAAATTAATTTAATACAATATTTATAAAAGAAAATATTTTATAAAAAGCACTTGTCAGTTTATGGTAGCTTGTTTATGATGTAATAAAATTATGTTATGATTTTAATGAGTGTCTTATTTGTATTAAGTTTTTTGGTATATTTGTTTGCATAATAATAATAATAATAATAATAATAATAATAATAATAATAATAATAATATTGGACACTAAATTGTATGTACTTTATACCTTTCTCTTCAGAAGACTTTCTCCGATAATGCGCTAAATATACATTTTGAGAGTTGAACATCTAAAAAAAGGAATGATTTTATAATATAAAATTTACACATAATAATAACTTTAATTCCACCAATGGAAAATGGATTTAGTCTCTGATCACGTGATTCTCCAGGAAAGCAGAGATTTATACCTGCACAAACACGCCGAATATAAAACTAATACTTTTTGTTGGTTATACAAAACAGTGAAAAATGAACTAAACATGATTTATTTTGTTTACATTATAAACTTTCAAACTGCCGTTTTGGTTTTTATTGTATATCTGATGAAGCTCCATTATGTAGTTTGTAAATTGTAGGATTGAATTCAGCTGTGTGTGTGTGTGTGTGTGGTGTGTGTGTGTGTGTGTGTGTCGTCGCACATCAATGACGTCATCGTCTTGCGAAACGAGAGAAGGGCGCCATTTTGGGACAAAGCCTGGAACGCTCATGTGACGTATGAGAGACTTTCTGAAGCCCCGCCCACCGTGAACAAAAAGAAACATACACGAATGTTAAATGGATTATTTTAACAGTTTATTTACATTTTTATTTGTTTATTAAAATAAATAACTAAAATCCATTTTAACATATGAATGAGTTTTTTATTGCAGCATGATGGAATTTATTCTCTTTAACCCCCCCTCTCGTGCCCCTCCTCTTCCCGTGTGTGAGTGCGCATGCGCGAGAGTTTGTGCGTGGTGGAGGCGGTGCTGTATAAACGTTCTGCGTCTCATCAACACTTTCTGAGTGAAAACAGACCGGATTGTTTAAAGTGTGTCCGCATTACCTGTCTCTCTCTCTGTGTGTCCGCTTTACCTGCCTGTGTCGATCACAACCGGGTTTCAAATGACCGTATTACTAGTTTGCTGGATGTACAGCAGTTTCAGGATAAACAACTGAAGACTTCTGAAAAACGAACCGGGATCTGATATTTCATGGAATTTTAAATGAAATCAGAAGATATCACCTCAGGAGACGGTGCGTAGTGTTTCCAGATTTCTACAGATATGAAGATCTCGCTCACACACACACCGCAGGATGAACTTTCAGGGAACCTTCAGCTCTGCTTGCCGCCTATTTATTATCGTATGCATTTAAACATTTTAAGTGGATATTGAAATGTTTCTTTTTAAAATCTGTTTGTATAATTTATTTCACTATGACACCACTCTCGCAGTGTTTTCCAGCTGAATTATTAACATCAAATATGGCAATATGCAAATAAGCAAACCACCAAGCGTTACGGGTAAAATCATTTGGACGACTTTAACAGTACACAAATAGCGGGATGTGTTTTACCGTAGCGGGATGTGTGTTACTGTAGCGGGATGTGTGTTACCGTAGCGGGATGTGTGTTACTGTAGCGGGATGTGTGTTACTGTAGCGGGATTATGAGGAGGATTATGAGCGGGATTAAAGGAAACTCCTGGTTTGTGTGTAATGAAAGGCTCAGGAACAGCTGTAGTGTAATTACAGTTAATCTGGACTCGCTAAACATTACATTCACTGTTGATTTAAATCTGTTTCTCACATTTCTGAAGGTTTTGTGTTTTAATGGTGGTTTTATTTCGGATTATTTTGGACACAGAAATTCCGCGCCAACATTTCAAAAAAGTGCGCAATAGCGCGCGCTGCTGTGGAATTCCGTTTCTAGGTTCATGCTCATTGGCGCCTTGCTCCGTGACGCCACTTCCTGATCTCTTCTCGTTGGTGGTGTTTATGGAGTGGGCGTGAACTTGGCGCGACCTGTCGAGTGGAGGAAAATCATACAGTGCGGATCTCAGTAACCGCCAAGAGTCCCTGTTTACTACACAACTTATATACACTCATCTACACAACTTATATACACAACACACTACACAACACACTACACAACTTATATACACTCATCTACACAACTTATATACACAACACACACACAACACACTACACAACACACTACACACACAACACACTACACACTTGTATCCACCACACACACTTATAACACACTACACAACTTATATACACTCACTACAACTATTTACACTACACAACACACTACACACTTACTTATACATACACACATACACTCACTACACAACACACTACACACTACACAACACATACACACTATACACTGGATAACACATACACAACACACTACACACTACACACTCACTTATATACACAACACACTACACAATTTACCGTACAACTATATACACTCATCTACACAACACACTACACAACTTACCGTCTATATACACTCATCTACACAACGCTATACACACTACACAACTTACCGTCTATATACACTCATCTACACAACACACTACACAACTTACCGTCTATATACACTCATCTACACAACACACTACACAACTTACCGTCTATATACACTCATCTACACAACACACTACACAACTTACCGTCTATATACACTCATCTACACAACACACTACACAATTTACCGTCTATATACACTCATCTACACAACACACTACACAACTTACCGTCTATATACACTCACTCATACACACTACACAACACACTACACAACTTATATACACTCATCTACACAATTTATATACACAACACACTACACAACTTACCGTCTATATACACTCATCTACACAACACACTACACAACTTACCGTCTATATACACTCATCTACACTACACAACACACTACACAACTTACCGCCATTATACCGTCTATATACACTCATCTACACTACACACTACACAACTTGCCGCCATTATACCGTCTATATACACTCTTCTACACTACACAACTTACCGCCATTATACCGTCTATATACACTCATCTACACTACACACTACACACCGCCATTATACCGTCTGTCTATATACACTCATCTACACTACACAACTTACCGCCATTCACTACTCGTCTATATACACTCATCTACACTACACAACTTACCGCCATTATACCGTCTATATAGACTCTTCTACACTACACAATACACAACTTACCGCCATTATACCATCTATATACTCATCTACACTACACAACACACTACACAACTTGCCGCCATTCACTAAATCTCAGTCTATATACACTCATCTACACTAAACCTCACACTACACAACTTACCGCCATTATACCGTCTATATACACTCATCTACTCTACACAACTTACTGCCATTATACCGTCTATATACACTCATCTACACTACACAACTTACCGCCATTATACCGTCTATATACACTCATCTACACTACACAACTTACTGTCATTCACTCAATCTCAGTCTATATACACTCATACACTCATCTACACTACACACTCTACACTACACTACACACTACACTACACACTCATCTACACTACACAACTTACCGCCATTCATGAAATCTCAGTCTCAATACATATACACTCATCTACACTATACACTCACAACTACACTACACTACACACTACACAATGCACAACTTACCGCCATTCACTAAATCTCAGTCTATATACACTCATACACTACACGCTCATCTACACTACACACTCGTCTACACTATACACTCATCTACACTACACAACTTGTCATCTACCACTATACACCATCATCTTACCTGCCATTCACTAAATCTCAGTCTATATACACTCCTCTACACTACACACTATACACTCATCTACACTACACACTCATCTACACTACACACTATACACTCACTCTACACACTACACACTATACACTCACTACACACTATCTCCACTACAACTTACCGCCACTACACTACTCTCACACTACACTCACTACATACACACTCATCTACACTACTCACACTACACACTCATCTACACATCTACACACTACACACTCACTAACACTACACTCATCTCTCACACTACACACTCATCTACACACTACACACTACACACACTACACACTACACACTCATCTACACTACACACTCACACACACTACACACTACCACCATTCACTAAATCTGTCTATATACACTCATCTACTCTACACACTCGTCTACACTACACACTATACACTCATCTACACTACACAACACAACTTACCGCCATTCACTAAATCTCAGTCTATATACACTCATCTACACTATACAACTTACCGCCATTCACTAAATCTGTCTATATACACTCATCTACACTCTACTACACACTCTACAGCAACAGCACCCATTTCACTACAACAACACACTCATCTCACACTCAAACACACTCATCTCTACACTACACACTCATCTCCACACACACTACACACTCACTTCTCCACTAACACACTACTACACACACTACACTCATCTCACTACACACTCATCTCCACTCCACTACACTGCACACTCATCTCAACTACACACTAACACTCATCTCACTACAACACTACACTCACTCACTACTACACTCATCTGCACACTCATCTCAACTACCGCCATTCACTAAATCTCAATCTACACACTCATCTCAACTACACACTCTTCTCAATTACACACTACACACTCATCACTCACTACACACTCTCACTCATCACACTACACTCATCTCCACTACACACTACACTACACACTCACCTCCACCACACTACAAACTCCATCTCCACTACACACTACACTCATCTCCACTACACACTACACTACACTCATCTCCACTACACATCATCTCTACACACTCATCTCACACTACACACTCATCTCAACTACACACTATACACTCATCTCAACTACACACTGCACAACTTACCGCCATTCACTAACATCTCAATCTACACACTCATCTCAATTACACACTACACACTACACACTCATCTCCACTCCACCACACTACACTCATCTCCACTACACACTACACTACACACTCACTCTACACACCACTACACACTACACACTCATCTCCACTACACACTACACACTCATCTCCACTACACACTACACACTCATCTCCACTACACACTACACACTCATCTCTACCACTGCACTACCGAACACACTCATCTCACTGCACACTCATCTACAACTACACACTATACACTCAAACCACATACACACACTCAACTACACACTATACACTCATCTCAACTACACACTGCACAACTTACCAGCCATTCACTAAATCTCAATCTACACACTCATCTCAACGAACACACTCATCTCAATTACACACTACACACTCATCTCAATTACACACTACACACTCATCTCACTACACTACACACTCATCACTACACACTACACACTCATCACTACACACTACACACTCATCACTACACTACACACTCACTCTCCACCACACTACACACTCACCTCCACCACACTACAAACTCATCTCCACTACACACTCATCTCCACTACACACTCACCTCACACTCACTCATCTCCACTACACACTCATCACTCAACCTCACACTACACACTACACACTATACACTCATCTCCACTACACACTCATCTCAACTACACACACTACACACTCATCTCAGCTACACACTACACACCTCAACTACACACTCCTTTCATCTACTATACTTTCTCCTAGACCGTATAATGCTATAATTAAGGGGTGTGTTTTATTAACTAGTTACATTTTCTCCTCCATGTCTGTGTAAAATGTTTTTCAGGTGGAAGATGTCCAGCGTTTTTCTGCTCGATCAAAAGTCGAAGCAAAACCTTGAGGTTTACACGAGGGACACACAGACTGCTTGTAAGAAGGTTTGTGTGTTATGGATGGCGCATAACAAAAATCCTGATCTGATCTGATTAATGCGAATTTAATATTCAGTGTTAAACTGTGATCAAAATATTCATTCTATTTTACTGAAGAAAGTTGTGTTTGTGGAGCCACAAACGCAAGTAATAGCAAGATCTGAGGAATCTCAAAAGGTCATGGGACCTTTATCCACACCTACAAAGGGCCCGGATGCCCCGGGAGGCGACCCCTGGACACCAACATCCAACTTGAAAATGCTGATTAGTGCTGCGAGTCCAGAAATACGCAATCGAGAAAAAGAGAAGAAAAGCAGTGCGGAAACTGAACACTTTTCCCAGGTAATTGTTGCTCAGTTCAAATTTGTCCAGAGTTTGTTCAGTTTGTTTGTGTATAGTGTGTGAGTGTGTTGTGTGTGTGTGTGTGTGTGTGTGTGTGTGTGTGTGTGTGTGTGTGTGTGTGTGTACATACGTATGTATGTATATAGTATGTGGTTTATGAAAAGTAATAAACTAATCCTCATTCTAACAATTACATTTAGAAAAATCTTCCTTTTCACTTCTTAGTACTTACTAATAACTCAACATTTTCTTCTGTTTGGTTTATTATTAATTACTATAATGAGTGTAATTAAACAAATAGTTTAAATAGTAAACAAATAGTTGTTGTTTTTTTTCCCCCTGAACGTTTTTCCTGTAACGTATGTTGGTACTGTTGTTTTTCCCCTACAGGATACTGAACAAGGAGAAGAATCCGAGAGACTGCAGCTCAGTCGAAAAGAGAAAAGTCTTGGGTTGCTGTGTCACAAATTCTTGGCTCGATATCCAGATTATCCGAATCCAGCTGTTAACAACGACATTTGCCTTGATGATGTTGCTATTGAACTGAGTAAGGCAAATCAAAATCTAAATTTCTGTGATTTAACAACTTTGCATTCTATTTAGAGAAATAAGTGTTTTTGATAGTTGTATCATGTATATATATATATATATATATATATATATATATATATATATATATATATATATATATATATATATATATATATATATATATATATATATATATATATATATATATATACATATACAGACAGCAGTGTTTTCTCATTAGGGCTGTAACGATTCCTTTGAGTAATTCAATTCGACAAAAAATCCATCAAGGCGAATGAATATCCATTGACGATTCATTTAGTCCATGTAATTAAATATAGAGCACTATGTTTCCCATGGACCTTTATTACTGACGCACCACCCGCTAAACTGTGCTGTGGAGAGCAAGAGGAGGCGGCAGAATGAATAGGTGGAGGCTTTAAACACAACTAAAACACAAAGAAACATCAAACAGTGCAGTTAAAGTTTATAATTTGAAAAAGATTTTTTTTTAGATTTTTATTTATCATCAGTGCAACGGAATTAAAAATCTCATGGATCCTCATGGATCATATTACAGTTTTGAATCATGGATTGGATTTTTTGGGGGGATCTGCAAAAAAGGGAAAGGAGAGGAATGTATTTTTTGTTTATAAGAAGAAAAGTCCTTCTGCAGTGGCATTTTTGAGGTTATATCAAAACATTTTTGCAAAATCATCTCAGAGAATCTCTATGATTTTACTTACATGCTTTGTTTCTCAGATGTGGAACGGCGGCGTATTTATGACATCATGAACGTCCTGGAGAGTCTGAACATGGTCAGCCGCTTGGCTAAAAACCGCTACACGTGGCACGGTCGTGCCCAGCTCGCACAAACCCTAGCATTGCTGCAAAGTGAGGGAGAGAAACATCACTATAACCAGCAAATCCAACAGATACGGCAGAGACATGCGGACGATGTGCTGGAGATGGAGGGAGAAGAAAAAGAGAATGAGGACACCGACGGAGAAATCACACTTAGGGAGTCAGGCTTTAGTGAAACCTTCGTTGACGCAAAAGGGGGTCAGTCCCGAGCCAAATCTCTCTCATCGAAAAATATTTTACTTGTAGAGTCATCCATGCGGATATGTTACTGGTGTATTATTGAACAGACTATGAAGTGTGTGTGTGTGTGTGTGTGTGTGTGTCGCAGGACTAAATTGACCTTCTGTATCCACAGCTAGCCGTAAGGATAAATCCCTGCGTGTGATGAGTCAGAAATTTGTTATGCTGTTCCTGGTGTCGAGTCCACGTGTGGTGAGTCTGGAAACCGCAGCAAAGATCCTGATTGGTGAAGACCAGGTGGTGGACCAGGACAAGAGCAAGTTCAAGAGTAAGTAATACACATGTTGCTCTTATTTCAATGTTGTAACATATTACCTAATTTTCAAAGCTAATTATTAACTGTGATTCTTCACCAAAAAAAAACCAACGACCAGACCTGCTACAGTAGGCCAATAAAGTAGGCTAGTGCACCCTAACGAGATCATCTTTTATTCTCTTTTGATATACAAACATTTTCAAATTTATTTTGATATTTCGGGAACAAATGGTTGAAACGTTGTAGGATTTATAATAAATACCACAGAAGAAAGTGATTATGATCAGTGTTTCGTTCAATTCTAAAACACAATCACTGCATGGTTGAATGAATTAATATTTCTTCACAAGCCCATTTGTTTGAAGTGCTGTATGTTTTTAAAAGTTGAATATTTATAGACATATCTTCAGTTATCATTAATCATGAAATTATTGTTGAATGTAAGAGGGGGGTTTTAAGAATTAGCATATTTATTTGTGTGTGTGTGTGTGTTAAAAAAAGAAAAAATGTGTGTATGTGTGTGTGTGTGTGTGTGTGTGTGTGTGTGATAATATATATATATATATCTATCTCTCTATATATATATATATATATATATATTATATATTTACTAAAAATCTCATCTCACCACACACACAAGATACAGGAAACAGAAACATATAAAACTGTGATTTTAAACATTAAAAGGTTCACTCTGCTCTATTTAGTTACTAGTGTTCAGGGAGCTCTTGTGGCTTCTGAAAGTCCTCATTACTGTAGTTCCATAATTCTGTTTAGCAGAAAAGATGCTTAAAAACAGGATTTTATTACTAACTAAATTCTTTCCACTTCTTTTCTATTTTGTGTCTTTAGCTAAGATCCGACGTCTGTATGACATCTCCAATGTCCTCAGTAGTCTTAAGCTTATTAAGAAAGTGCACGTGACAGAAGAACGAGGAAGAAAACCAGCATTTAAATGGACAGGACCAGAGAATCTTCCCTTAAAGGGTCAGTGGTACCTAATGTCACTGCGGAATGACACCTAAAGCTGTACTTTCAAAATAGAACACGTTGTGTTGGTTCATTTAATTTATTCTTTATTTAGTTTATTTTGAATTTTTTCCTTCAGTGCTGCAGGTTGACACTACCTCTTGTGCTCGCCCTCTGGAATCCCGCTCGTCTGTCGACAACTGCACTAAGAATCTGTTCAGCTCTCCCAGCACCAAACGAGGTTTTACACGACACCATTCACTGGTCAAATTGGCAAAAAGCATTCAGGAGGATCGTAGGAAGATCAACTCTGCTCCATCAAGTCCCATTAAAATCACAAGCAAGTGTATAATTACAGATGTTTTTATTTTCAGTCTGAGAAAAGAAATGTGTCTCAGTGGTGTTGATTGCGGGTTTTTTTTTTTTTTTTTTTTATTGTTTCAGATGATGCAGCAAACGGAAGCATCTATCCAAGTAAAATGGATCACCTTGCTGCGATATGCAAAATGCAGCTGGACCAGCATGCTGTGTAAATTAACAGACATTTTAAAAGTACTTAATTAGAAATAAGCAATGTATAGATTCAAACTGCTACTGTATAATTCAATTAACCATGAGTTTGATTTTCTTTTACTTGTCATCACTTATAAAATAAATAAATAAGAGAAATGCTGATTATTGATTAACATTGCTTGATGCATTTATTCATTTTAGGAACGTTCCCCTGCAGAGTGAGCCAAATGCAGCTGCTCACTTACAAGAGAAACACTCCGTGCTGTCACCTGATTCCTCCACAGTGACATCAGGGACAGAGGTGTGTCCTCAGACAGTGCAGTTATCGTTTGCACCTCCTTCCTGCTGCTCCTTTGTTCCAGTGCTGCTTCCCCATGCTGTTTATGTGACACAAACCCCTGTTCGTCCTCGCTCAGTGGCTAGACCTTTACCATCCAGCGCTGCCGTGCGCTCCATGACCTTTGAGAGCCCCAGAGCAACAAACCCAAAGGCCTCGCCCGCATCCGTACCAATAACGAGTCAGAGGCTGCTGCACGGTTACGAGTCAGCAAGTCCCGCCATGAAACGGACATGTTTAGAAAGTTTAGAAAGTCCAGCTAAGATGAAACGCAATGACATGATGGCAATCTCAAAGGTAAGTGTTTGTTCTTGTGTGTTCTTGACACATACAGTAGCATTCTGACAGTCAGTGTGTTTAAGTGCACTCACATGTTCCCTTTTCTGATTAAATGCTGTCATTTTTCCTAAGTGTTAAATTGTACAGATGTAATGAAATTAGTTTGATGTGTCTCCCGTGTGTGTTCTGTGTGTTCTAGAGCGTATCACCTAAATTGTGTGAGATCCTACAAGCTCGCCTGAAAGATCGTAGAGGAACCTTGAATTCCAGTCGTGCCTCAGTGAGAGCTCTGCACCTCGAACCCGAATTTACCAAAACACCTCATCATAATCCTGACAACATGGGACACGGCCTGGAGATGCAGCGCTTCCTGGAGACCGAGGAGAGGGAAGTGTGTGTACAGGACCAGGCTACGCCGACTCTGCACGACTCCACCGGACACACAAACACTGAGGTAACAGAGGAATGAGACTAACTCTTTCCAGATTCAACTCAGGTTAAGTGTGTGTACAATTTTCCCCAAAACACACAAAAGCCCCAATCATATTGTATCAAGAATTTTACTGGCTCCTGGTGGATCTCGCTTTGCTGCACATCAAATCTTATAATATATCCTAATAATATTATAACTGGATATGGACTAAATTTATTATTAAATAACTTTTATTAACAATTTATTAACTGTGTGTGTGTGTGTGTGTGTGTGTGTGTGTGTGTGTGTGTGTGTGTGTGTGTGTGTGTGTGTGTGTGTGTGTGTGTGTGTGTGTGTGTGTGTGTGTGTGTGTGTGTGTCAGACTCTGATTCCCACAGGTTATTTGATTCCAATTACTCAACAGCCTCTGCTTAGCATTAAAGAAACTCCGACCTCCAGTGGAGAAACGAATAAAACACCAACATACATTTATCGCACTCCAAATGCAGGTAAGTCTCTCTCTCTCTCTCTCTCTTTTTTCTCTCTTCTCCCCCCCCCTCTCTCTCTCTGTGTGGCTGATTGATGGTTTAATCACATTTCTGTAATGTATTGTGCATTCTGAAGATTTCTCACATTTTATTTTTAATATTAATGTTTAATTACCAAAAGGTCATTAAAGACTGGAATTCTTATTCTTGTGTTAAATAATAATCTGGATTTGTATAATAAAAATGTATTCTAAAATATCAGCATGTAAATCATGTCAAATTAAGATCTTTTAGTGAATAAAGTGATAAATAATCATTTTCAAGCATTTTTAAAAGATATTTGTCATCAAGTTAATAACATAAATCTTTTGCGAATCATATGAAATATTGGGATATGGGATATCCTATACTGTATTTATATTAACTAATCATAGTTAATAATACATATAGTTTTCATGCTGAAAATGTTTATTCTTCTTGCCAACACACACATCATGTGCTATGGTACGTGGTTATTAGTATCTGAAAACAACGGCGCCGAGTATGATCCAAAATTCACATGTTCTTGTTCAAATGAATAAGAAGTATTTGGATTACTGTTCCAATCATTTTGTTTCCTTTGTGATGTGATGTGATGTGTATGCATTTTTGTGCATAAATTGTATTAATAATAAATATGAATACATCAGTCACAGCTGATAAATGAGCAGTCCCTTATCCTAATGTGTTAGAAATGTGTGCTTTAACAGAAAATCCGTGTGTGTGTGAGAGAGAGAGTGTGTGTGTGTGTGTGTGTGTGTGTGTGTGTGTGTGTGTGTGTGTGTGTGTGTATGTGTGTATGTGTGTGTGTCTTGTGCCCACCTTGTTTATCTATCCATTTCCTTCTGCTGTGATTTTCAGGTTCGGCAGCTCCTTCACTTCAGGAGTTCACCCCTTCACCTGTACCCCTCCATCGCCCCAACCACCAGCTCAGCCCAAATCCCTCGTTCCTCAACTTCACCCTGCAGAACCTGGCTTTGATCCACAGCACACAAAGCACCACACACGCAACACCAGCAAACGAGCAGCCAAGCCCTGTACCCTGCACACACACACATGCACACACACCACTTCAAACACATGGCATGATCTTCATAAAACCTGTCTCACCCCTCACACTCATCAGCCTGCAGCAGGTGAGCCTCGCTGTACACACCTGCACTTCAACGCTGTGCTCGACATACAAGGAGTTCAGTGTGTTGTCATCATTTCTATTATTGCAATAGATAATCATTGCATTATTATTATTATTATTGTTATTGTTGTTATGATACAAATTAATTTTGTGAACTTTTTGTCTTTAGCCTGCCTTGACTACACCCAACAGTGGCTCGGCTCCTCAGCCGTGTTTTTTCCACACACCGGTCTCCACCATGGTCATGTCCACTGCCAATAAGAGTGTGTACATCCCTCAGAGGAAACTGGACGTGAGCTCAGAGGAACACTGTTAATTACCTGCCAATGACCACTAATAACTCCTGGATTGTGTACATGAGTGTTTATACAAATGATTTCTAGCTTTGGCTTTGAGTTTCTTGACTTGGTGATTATTATATTGTGTGTGTGTGTGTGTGTGTGTGTGACTGTGTGTGTGTGTGTGTGTGTGTGTGTGTGTATGACCAACAAAATGGATGAACTTGATCTTAGCATTGAGGAGCTAGTGAATAGCTTTGTAAAAATGCTTGGTGCTGTATCAGATATGTATAATGTGTGTGTGCTTGATTTAACAAATAAATGTGGACCTTTTGGGTGATATATGAGAAGGTCTATTCCAGTGGAAATTCTCATCTCATTTATGTTTCTTTTAATACATTACAAATATAGATTTAATAAGATGTGTCTCTAGAGGTTTATGGAGCTGAAGCTGTCTCTCAGAAGAAAAAGGAAAAAGCATTTTGTGTTTAAATAAATCTTTCAAATGATTTAAAAACAAAGATAAAACAGAATCAGTGAATATAAACTAGCAGTATGTTTTTGTGCAGTATTTGTAACAGGTACTTTTAGAAAGTGTTATGTATGCAGTGTGTTTCACCCCAAGTACCGTTCTTCCTGTTACCACCAGACATAATCATCTAGTGTTACGCCACTGGTGTGGTGTATAAATGTTCAGTAGAGCACCATGTCTCAAAATCCAAGAATTGTTTCCGTGTTCACAGATATTACAGTTTTGGTCCCCCTTTCACTGAAGGCATTTCACTAGCCATTGCATTTGTGATTATAAATATACTTTATTTGTAATGTAGGACTTTTGTTAAATGTTCTGAACTCAGTTGGAAGTTTGATTCTGTAATATTGTTTGTAAATGCTTTATTTTGATGGTAACCAAGAGCAAGTTCAGTCTCCCTTGAGGTTTCAAATATGTGCAGGAGTAAGATATAATGAAGGGTTTCCTTAAAGCATTTTTGCTTAATTTAATATTAGTTTATAATATAATTATAATATAAGTTTAATGTTGTTTCAGGGGAATGGTGGTTTAGTTATTAGCACATTCGACTCCCACCTGTGTGTGTGTGGGGGGTGGAGTGGAGAGAGTTGTTTTCTCTGTGCTTCAGACGTCTCTCTTAGAGACCCTGTCCCTATCTCGGATAAATTGATAGAAGATGATGGTAAGTTCCCTTTGTTTTCTTCCTCTTCTGTATTTCTTTAGGCTGACCTTTAACACCTGGTCTCCTTTGCAGAATCAGGAAGTCTGGTGAACATGGAAGACAGATGGAGTCAGTGATGTACACATGACTGAGAATAGAGACATTCCTGATCATCTGATCATCTTTTCTCTATTTGTGGTCTATATGGTGGAGGTTGATTGGCACCTTGGAAAATTGTCCCTAGTGTATGAATGTGTGTGTGAATGTGTGTGTGTGTGCCCTGCGATGGGTTGGCATTCCATCCAGGGTGTATCCTGCCTTAATGCCCATAGACGCCTGAGATAGGCACAGGCTCCCCGTGACCCGATGGAAGATCGGATAAAGCGGTAGAAGAATGAATGAATGAATGAATGGTGGAGGTTCTGCCTGGACACATTCATTATCTAACAACATTTTCAATTCTTTTGAGTTCTTTAATATATTACTATTTTGGGAGTTCAGAATTCCACTAAAGCAGCTCGTAGTAATGTCTAATTTTTACTTAACTCAATGTCAGAGCCCAAACTGCTTTACTCTGACTGGTGAGAAAATGTTTTGTCACTACTTCTGCTTTGAGTAGAATCGTTTAAAACGTGAGTAGATGTACTTCTACTTGTGTGATGCATGTGTGTACTTTTGCCATCTCTGTTTCTCAACTGGTCGCACCAGGACCAGCGCTAGCTATATGCAAAGCAAACACAGGCCTCCTGGTGTGGAAGCGGGGTTGTGCATAACCATTATAACCAGTACACTAGTCCACTAAATATAACATTTGACCCATCTGACTGGAAGCAGTTCATTTCTCACCCTCTGTATGTATGAAGAGACTGTGTGTGTGCAGTGATTAAGAAAAACTAAACAGGCGTGCAAAGAAAACACTGTTAGAATGTATACCGGAATGTATAATATATTATTAAACTATACCGAGCCTTAATCTTTCTTTGTGAAGATGGATTATTGCAATGCGCAACACCTTTTTTAAATGTTTTGCTTCATGAAAAGTTGATGTAAAACAGGTACCTGGTGTTTATGCACATATATAGTTTTGGTTTTGCTGCAATTAATACACTTCATTAAACATCATTAAAAGTGTTTTGCCTCATATTTGTTTGTATTCAATGTGTGCTGCATCACTTTCAGTCAAGTGTTGATGGATTCCAGTTTCTCTGATTTCGTTTTTGCACTGTGTCCCGGTGAAGCCTTTCGCGGTGTTCATCACTGACAGCACAGAGATTTGCAGGTGTCCAAATGAGAGTGGAGGAAAAGTATCTTAAGGGAGAGAGGGTCTCTCAGTGGTGTAAGGCGCTGGGCTGCTGATTCGAGCCCCGGTATGCCACCCTTGTGGTACTCGAGCAAGGCCCTTATCCCTCTGTGCTCCAGGGACGCCGTATCATGGCTGATCCTGCACTCTGACTACTACTACTACTCCTCCTCCTAGTCCCCCATTGTTTTGTATGCTTTGAGAAGTTTGTCTACCAGGTGAATGTAATGTGAGGCTTCTGTAACTAGGAAGAAACATCAACAATGTCTTTGAACTATTTCTAGGCAATCTTTTATGGCCCAACTATCAGATCTCCAAACTATTTGTCGTTCATAACATGTCTGATGTGTGGGCCTTCTTTCAACTTGCCATCAGTTACTTTTGGAAATGTCAGTCTTAAAATAACGAAAACCTTCCCTTTCTTTGTTCATTGCTTTTGTGAAATTCTTCATTAGTCCCAATTTTATTTGAAGAGGAAGCAATAAATCTCTTTTTCCGGTCAACAATCATTTCATGCCCCACGTTTTTCTATCCTGGAAAATAAACTTTTTACCAAGTGGCTAGACTCTGGCACAACTGCCCCTTTCACATATAAAACAATGCACGTTGTGTATCCAAGCCGCTGTACGAGTAACAACAATGACCTTCAATATTTCACTTCTATTTACTGTACTGGAAATGCTTCAGCGACATTTCAATGGTCTCATATTTCTTTCATGTGTGCTGCACAAGTGTTAAACCATTGTGAAACAGGATTAACATTTAGGATTCGCACTGACGTTGACATCAATGACATCAATGTCAACACAAATCAAATTCAAATGTTATTTGTCACATACAAGTATATCAGACAATTCTTCAGGATAATGTGAGAATGTCTGTACATCAGCTGAAACTGTGTAGAAAGTGGGTGATGCAACAGGACAACGACCCAAAACACCGGAGCAAGTCCACAACAGAATGTCTTCAGAAAAACAAAATCCGCCTTTTGGAGGCGAAGTCAGAGCCCAGACCTCAACCCAATAGAGATGCTATGGATTGACTTGAAGAGGGCCATACACATGAGACGTCCAAAGAATATGACAGAGCTAAAGCAGTTCTGCCAGGAAGAATGGGCTAAAATTCCTCCTCAGCGATGTGCAGGTCTGATCCACAGCTACAGGAAGCGCCTGGTTGAGGTTATTGCTGCCAGGGGGGGGTCAACCAGTTATTCATTCTAAGCTTTCACTTACTTTTTCCACTGCCATTATGAATGTTGAATGATTGTGTTCAATAAAGACAAGAAAGATTGGATTTTTTTGGTGTTATTATTTTTAGACACATTGTGTTTGTCAATACCAATGAATTAGATGAAGATCAGATAACATTTTATGACAAATTTATTCAGAAAACCCTGAAATTCCAAAACTCACATACTTTGTCTTGCCACTGTATATATACATAGGACATGCAGTGAAATGCTTTTTACGACCGTCCAGCATGTAAACAACGGAAAAAAGAAAATAGTAGACATAAACATTATAATTAAATGTAGTTAAAAAAGAAATTAAAATAAAAATCTAATAAAATTATAAAAAAAAGAAAAATAGTGTATAAAGTGTAAAGTGTCCAGTGTAAAAAACACTAATAGAGATTGTACACACTGTGTTATATCAGTAAACATCATTCCTGCATTCTCTAATCCAGCGATTCGGCTTTTGCTTTGACAGACCTAAATCTCTAAAGTACAGATCATATACTTTCTTCACAAGAGCCATGAAAGCTTCTCTGAGCCAGTGAGAACGTTTTTTAACATCAGTGGACAGGTTTTTAATAGACACAAAGCAACTAAATCTAGCTGGATTACCTTCTTTATATCAAGGGAAGTTCTTAAACATTTTAGAGTGAAAAGGGAGGATTGTCTGTCACTTCACTGGCTGCTCGACGAACCTCTCATACACGGTGCACGGCTGGATGTCACAAGCAGGATCTCTCCAGCCTTGACAAAAGCGTTGATCTCCACAGGGACTGTGAATGCGACAGTTGGTGCAACTGTCTGGACCGGACTTTGCTCACACAAACATTGTAGGCACACACAAACAGGGGTAAGACCAGAGTGTGTGGCCTCGCAGCTTCTACAGAAGTGGAGATCAGCACTCACATCTGAAGAGTGTATGCGGCTCAGGGACTACTGCGCCGGGATGGTCAGCTCCGAGGAGGATGAGCTCAAACCTATTCTGACTATTGTACCTGATTCAGGTCCCAGGTCTCCTCATGGGAGATGAGGGAGAACAGCTATAGGTCTTAACACACCTTCTGGTAAGAGTTTCTACAAAGTGATTGTCTAGGTATTTAACAAATGATGATGTGGATAGTGTAGAGTGGACATGCTCTGGTGCAGCATCCTTAGGCTGAATGATGATGTAAAGTCACCTTTGACAGAACTAGTGACCTGCAGTGGAGAATACTGCATGGCATTGTCTCTGTAAATGCTTTTATTTCTATTTTAAACTCCGAGGTAACACATGAGTGTCATTTTTGTTTACAGAGAGAAACAGTGTTTCATGCTTCTATGAAGTATTTTAGCCTTCAGCCACTTTTTAGCGAGTTTTAACGAATGTCTTTGAGAATATTAATGCTGTTTTTTACCCCACAGGTTTTTATCCTTGGTTTTAGATACACCAGAAAAAAAAGGTTCAAGTGACAGCTGCTCAATTTGATTCTTGGACGGGCGAAGATGGCTATTTACAGTAGCAAAAAAAAACAAAGTGACACAGAACATACAACATGATGCCACTGTAATTTTTCGGAGACTGCGGCAAACAAGGGTCTTTGTTGATTAAAATGTTTATAAAAGTATGAATGACATTGAAAAGTTCTAGCTGATATGGGTTATGGTGGTGCACCATTTTAAATGATGAACTGTTATTTGCAGCAAAGTTTACATGAATAATTGTTATTTCTTGCATCTTTTAAACATCATTTTATTTATTTATTTATTTATTTATTAATATTACTTGATGGGCCATGCATGTTTTTAAATGAATTATCTATCTGCATACATTAAGCACTTTATTTATTTATTTGTTTGTTTGTTTGCATTCTCTATGCATTTATTCACTTTCCCATGTGAAAATGTAAAATTCTGCTAAAGTGAACAGAAATTGGATTAAATATGTGACAAATGCCGCCTCCGTGAACCCCTCCGATCATCACCAACGCGAGACGTCACCTGAGTACTAGCAGCACTACATTTCCCATCATGCCTCACACACCGCCATCTTGCACACACCTAATTTCTATCACTTATTAGTCTCTCCATATAAGCCAGACCCTGAGCCTGGGTCATTGTGAAGTATTGCCTTTTTCCTGTCAATTTTGAGCGTTACTCCTGTGTGATATTCTGTGTATGGCCTCTGCCTGTTCCCACGTTTGCTATTCTCTGCTGCCTGCCCCACTGGACTGATTGCTATTGTTCACTGGACTATTGACGCTAGCTGCCTGCCGTCTGACCTTCTCGCCTGTTACCTGTTGTGATTTTTGCTCATCTCTGATACAGCTGTCTGTCGGTGCTGCCCCTTTCATCTGCCTAACCTCGAGCATTAATAAAAGTGTGCACATGGATCCTGAATCTCCAGAGTCTCTGTCACAAAATACATGACTGTCAAAAGTAAAAAAAAAAAAAGTCCCTTTATCTGTCTCTTTCTCTCTCTAGCCCACATGATTCTCAACGAAGGTCTACACAAATTAAACATGGTGATGAAATTTTGCGTCGATAATTCTGACTACAACATTTTTATCTCCACTGATTATGAAGAGATTAAATGTTTTAAATGTGGTGAGATGGTGCAGCTTGTCCGCAGAGTGATCCGGGTGTCTCCAAGCGACCGGGGCAAGAAGTGGCCGAGCTGGCTGTGGACTGCTAATGAAATCCCCGCCACCGCTGCTGCACCAGGGCCTAGTGAGGGCGAGCCCCAAGCTCAGACCGCTGCCCAGAGCTCCAGTGGTGACTTATCCACCTCCGGAACGCCCTGCTTGGCTGAACCTGTCCTGGAGAACCCCTGCTCGGCTGAACCCAACAAGCGTGTGGAACCCGAAAGAGCCGAGACAGTCACAGTGGTCTCTGGAGCAGCACTGGAGCTGCCTGCGCTGGCAGATGCAGGTACAGGGGTGCAGAGCTGTAGCCAGGAGACACCCCACACTACACCAGTACATGAGGACGGGGGAGACGTGGAGATGGACATTGAGCCTGTTTTTTAAGTACCGACCAAAAGAAAGAAGCGAGTTAAGGGACACGGTAAAAAGCAGGCTAAAAAACATCTGAAGGTGGAGGAACCAGAATCAGACAGTGACGATGGTCTATCTGACTCGGTCCTCAGCGTAGACTCTCAGGAGGAAACGTTAAATGTGTTTTATAGAGCTGAGGACATTAAAGAATTTTTAAGAACCACCAAGTGGCAAAAAATGTCAGTCAAGGAGTTTTTAATGGTGAGATCTCAGGCTGATGTGAATGTTTTAATTGATGTTTTAAAAGACTTTGAGTTTTTATCATCAGCAAAAGTGAACTGGGGAAAAAGTGAAGCAGTTTTATTTTGGGAGTGGGAGTGGGGTGGTGAGGAGCCTACACTCCCGGGAGGTCTGGTGTGGAAAAGAGGTGGTTTTAAATGCCTTGGCAATAGTGAGTTTTTAAATAAATACTGGGAAGGCACTGTAGAGCACGTCAAGGGCAGACTGAGCAGGTGGAAGCGGCTGGTTCCAAAGATGTCGTACAGGGGCCGAGCGCTGGTCATCAACAACCTCGCAGCGTCGTCCCTGTGGCACAAGCTGGCGTGCTGGTCCACCGCCAAACCTGCTAGCAAAATCCAGGCCCTGCTCGTGGATTTCTTCTGGGATGGTCTGCACTGGATTCCACAAAGCGTCCTCCACCTACCCAAGGAGGAGGGGGGGCAAGGGCTGGTTCACTGTTCAGTGTTTTATTCTTGGTTTTAAATACGTCAGGAGAAACAGGTATACGTGCCAATTAATTAACTTTGTCTTTGGTCAAGCAAAAATGACCTGAGCAGAAAAAACAAAATGGCTGAAAATACTGACTATGATGCAGTACGAATTTTCTCCAGGCTTTTAAAATCCAGAATTAGTATTGATTTTAATTTTGATAAGAGTTTGAGGGACATTAAGATGTTTGAGACTTTGTGGTGTTGTGGAGAAACTTGATGTTCTGTTATAGAGGAAGAAGTGATTTTTACACCAGAACTAAACTGAACAATCACTCACATCTTTTACTGTCATCGCTTTTATTGATGTCCATCTACTGTCCCGAACTGTTTTTTTATTTATTTATCTATCTATTTATTTGACTAAACAAGTCAACTAGAGTCTGGAAATAATGTGACTTATGTCAAATAAAGGAACAAAAGTCAAAAAGTCCCCTCTCTCTCTCTCTCTCTCTCTCTCCCTCTCTCATTTCTCTCTCTCTCTCACTCTCTCTCTCTCTCTCGATGGGTCTCTCTCCCTCTGGGGTTCTCCTCTCTCTCCCTCTCTCTCTCTCACTCCCTCTCTCTCCCCTCTCTCCGATCCCCTCAATCCTCTCCCACCCTCTCTCTCTCTCTCACTCTCTCTCACCCTCTCTCTCTCCCCCTCTCTCTCCCTCTCTCTCTCCCTATCTCTCTATCTATCTGCCTTTCTCCCCCCCTTCTCTCCCTCTCCCTCTCTCTCTCTCTCCGTTGTTCATCTATTGTATAACCATAATTCATTCGCTAGGTGGCGAAATTCGCATTCTTCTCGCCAGTTGCCATGGAAACAGAACCGGACAGGGGGAACGCAGTGTGTGCAGAGCTGAGAGACATAATGCAGCGACGAGGAACATCACCGGGTGCTCGGGGTTAGAATGCTGTGTTTCCTCCCCTCCTCCTCATCCTCCTCCTCCTCCTCCTCCTCCTCCTCCGAGAAAGAGAGAGAGAGAGAGAGAGAGAGAGAGAGAGAGAGAGCGAGAGAGAGCTGGTGGTGCTGAATCAGCGCATCGTGTAACAATTAAAATTAAATGCCTGGGTGATTAGATTCAGGGCGGGACACGGACACAGAGCGGGACTCGGACACGGAGCGGGACACACACAGGGCGGGACACGGACACGGAGAGGGACACAGGCACAGGGCGGGACACGGAGAGGGACACGGACACAGGGCGGGACACGGACACGGAGCGGGACACAGGCACAGGGCGGGACACGGACACGGAGAGGGACACAGGCACAGGGCGGGACACGGAGAGGGACACGGACACAGGGCGGGACACGGACACGGAGCGGGACACGCACACGGAGCGGGACACGGAAACAGGGCGGGACACGGAAACAGGGCGGGACACGGAGGTGAGATTCCACTTGTTTTATGGAAACCACATTTAGGTTTAAACCTCATCACACCGCGGTACAGTAGAGAGTGTAATATAGTGTAATAGAGTGTAATAGAGTGTAATAGAGTGTAATAGTGTGTGCAGTGGAGTATGTTATAAAATATTCCCTTTCTCCAGGTAATGCTGTGTGTGTAATTGATAAGACATATATTTGTAACAAACTCCAAAATCAGATCTCTTTTTTTTTTACATCATTACAACATGACTTAATAGTCATTAATTTTATTTGTCTCAGTTAATAACTTAATGCTTATATTGAAGTGTTACTTCAGTCTCATTGAGGGAGGGGTGTAGATCAGTGGTTTAAGGCGCTGGGTTACTGATCAGAAGCCCGTGGTATTGACGATGCCACTGAGCATCTTTGAGCAAGGCCCTTAACCCTCTATACTCCAGGGGGCGCTCTATCATGACTGACCTTGCACTCTGACCCCAGCTTCCAAAACAAGCTGCTGAAATACATAAAGAAACTATTTCACTATGCTGTAATGTTTATGTGACAAAGAATATTCTTCTTCTAAATGCTGTACTGTTGTAATGAGATTATTATTATTATTATTATTATTATTATTGTTATTATTATTAATAGGCAATTATTAGTGAATACATTTAGTTGTGTCCCAAAATCTTTCATTTTCACAATTTTCTTGATTATGGTTGTTGATGAATAGCATCCGTCATATATCTATATCCTACAACATCATATTATCATTTATTAATCTCTCTCTCTCTCTTTCTCTCTCTCTCTCTCTCTCTCTCTCACACACACACAGAGAGAGAGAGAGAGAATACCTGTATCTATCTTTTTATTTCTCAATTTATCACAGTTCTCTCGTTCTGCTGGGAATCCTACCATGCTACTAAAGTGTGTTAACAGAAGAATGCATCATTCTGAGATGTTCATGGATTGACAAGTTTGAGCATTTTAAACAACTACAGAAAAATGCACGAGGACGAATTTTGGAAGGCCAGAGAAGCTAAGCTGAGCTTTAGTCTTAGGTCAACAGTTCACATGCATAAATGATATTACACATTGTAATGGAAATGGAAATGAGAAGTGCTAATGACCGAGTGGAGCTGATGGACAAATGAACATATTACTGAGTTCTCAGAAAGTTCACACAAGGATTTTTATGAGTGAAGAGTTTGTAAAAAGATGTCGGATTCAGGAGCAAAGATGCCTCCAGCTCAGTGGCATCAGAGGAAACGGGTGATTCACGGACCAGAGGAGCAGAAAAAGGTAAGAACCTTTACAATAATGATTCCTGCTGTTTGCAGTAGAGACACAAAGTGTTTTACTGAACCTTGAAAGAAATTGGATCAGCAGTACAGACATCATAAATTGTTAATAAAGTGTCACTGCCATTGAATGAGTCTCTAATGGGATGAGTTAGTAAATGAATGCGTGAGTGAAAGTGAATGAGTGCGTGTAGAAATGTGTGAATGAACGAGTGTGTGAATGAACGAGTGTGTGAAGTGAGTAAGAAAATGAATAAGTGAATAAAAGTGAATAAATAAGGCAGAGAAAAGAAATGAGAGCATTAATTATTGGACATTATGATAAATACTTGGTCATTTCTTAGGTCAACAACGTTACCCATACTACCTGTACTGTCTGTGTTTGCATGCTTATAATCACTGTATGATGAGGCATAGAAGTGAATCATATGAGGATCAGAGAGAGAACCTGCTGTCCATTCATGTATCTGA
>JACRUU010000005.1:833691-841191 GCA_030449085.1 Kryptopterus vitreolus | reverse complement strand
GCTTCTGAGAGGGCTTTGTATGAGAGTGTGTGTAGTGTTTAGTAGGAATGTTTTTCCAGTGCCAGTGTCGCTCCAGCTGCCTGATATTAGGATCAGCATGCATGTAAGTGTTTATTGTACTTTAGTACAGGGGTGGGTTTATGTGTTGTTTCCTTGAGTTATGGCTGCACAAGTGCCTGCTGTGTGCATCTCTCTTTCTCTCTCTTTTGCACACACACACACACACACACACACACACACACACACACACACACACACACACACACACACACACACACACACACACACACACAAACACATCCTGTTGTTTTTTTTTACACTACATTAATGAAAGACCAGATTAAAGGCGGATTTGTACTGTTTTGAATCACACACTAATGAATAATTAACATCCTTATCACAGCAGCTGCAGGAGACAGACAGAGACACACACACACACACACACACATGTAAATATTACATCATGAGAACACTAATCCTATGTATGTGTGCTCCATCACCAAGAGATTTCCACCAGAGATGATGCAGCCGGAATGCAGGATTATGACAAGTAACACAGTGTTCTGTTCCCTGTCATTAGTGCACTCAGTGCTGTGATATTAACATTATCGAATGTGCTCATTTAACATGTCTTTGTTAAGGCTGTAATGTTTGGTAAAAACATGCAGAAATGGGAGGATTTCATCTTCCATCCTCTTCATAGACGCTCTCCTTCATTTAGGACCTCCATAACATCATATATCTATGAGGAGGACAAACTCTGCTACCCAACATAGAATCAGACCCGTCCTTCTTAACTTACAAACCAGTCAATGTGAGATTTTTCATCTCTAGACTGAGAACAACGAGGGCAATGAGGAGGACACATGCCAGGACACATTACACAGAACACTCGTCCAATTTACTTTGCACACTGAATTTCCAGGCAGAGACTGTCAACGCTGTGTGTGTTCACATCAATTCCTTCTTCATAGGACACCAGATGGCAGGTGATTGTTTTTACTGTTTAAAATTTCACAGTCAGATGCAGCTGATAGGATTTTATCATCCACATTGATCACAACACACCTATATATATATATATATATATATATATATACACATATGTTATAATATACACACACACACCATATGTATATACACATACACACACACACCTATATGTATATAATACACACACACACCTATATATATATATATACATATATATACACATTATTTATAATAATAATAATAATGATTCACAATCATATCTGTTATAGGATCATGTGCACATACACACATCCCTCCATCCCTTCTCCACTCCTCTATTCTTCAAATATCCCTCCATCCCTTCTCCACTCCTCCACTCTTCAAATATCCCTCCATCCCTTCTCCACTCCTCCACTCTTCAAATATCCCTCCATCCCTTCTCCACTCCTCCACAATTCAAATATCCCTCCATCCCTTCTTCACTCCTCCACTCTTTAAATATCCCTCCATCCTTCCTCCACTCCTCTACTCTTCACACATCCTTCCTCCACTCTTCTCTTTGTTGACTGTGCTTTTGTGAATGACTTTATATGTTATCATGCTGAACACCATCAGGTCATCGTCAGGGAGAAAACAGAAGCTCAATAAAGCACAGAGTGAAGGCCAAACTGACCTCAATCTCACAGCAGCTTCTGTGTGTGTTTAAACAGAGATAGTGCAGGCGGAGAAGTATATTCTCTCTGGGGAGCTAGCAAGGCTTTTATGGAGAGAACAGAGAGACAGAGTGTATGTGTGTGTGTGTGTGTGTGTGTGTGTGTGTGTGTGTGTTCTTTTGTTCAATTCCGCATTCAATATATTAATTAATGAATATATTAATTTTTATATGGAAAATATAAATTCCATACTTTATATGGTATATATTTTTTGAAAATCAATAAATCAATTATTTAGGAATAAAGTATATTTTGACACAATACTTTAATTTTAAGAGGTTTAAAAGTAACATGTAAAAGTATATGTATGTATATATACATATATACAGTGTTGGGGAGAATCTAGTTACATGTAACAGCGTTATCTAATTTAATTACAAAATAAAATTAACAGTAATCTGTTACAGTTACTGAGAAAAGTAATTACATTTAATTAATAAAGTAATTAAATTATAGTTACTTTTGAAAATTAAAGATTTTTCTGACAAAGACTTTGATTGATCCAATGCAGATCCGTAGTCAATGCCAGGCTGAATTCTAGATTCCATAGACAACAGAAAATGCTGAACTTCCTTCTGTGAGATGATTTGCTAAGCCTTTACTGCAGCTCCCTTCAGGTGCTACATGTCTTCAGACAAAACACAATATTTACTTTAAGAATTCATATTTATCCATGCTCATGTTGATCAGAGTATTAAATCAAAATTAAATCAAATTAGTGATTAAGCTGCAGTTAATCGTGAGTGAACTCATGACACTGATGATTTACAGCCGTAATAAAAACACTTGTGCCATGTGAAGCACTGCGGTTGCTTTTGCAGTACTTTTGGTGGCAGCGTTCCAGTGAACTGTGGAAGATGTTCTCTCAGATTTGCTGTGTTTGAAGACATGTGAGCCTGAAATGCATCTCAATGCACTTTAGAATTCTTCCTGCCTTCATCCTATACATCCTTGGGAACATCCAGTCTTTTATCATTTTAGGGTGCTTTTGTGTCTGAAAAGCTATAAGATAAAATGTGTTTCCAAATTTTTGAAAGGCAGATATACATGTATAAAACTATAACAATAGAAATATAGTATCCTTGTTATTCCGTGAATAATGAATGAGACTGTGAAAGCACTCATTATGGTGTCCAAAGTGAGAACGTATACAGCCCTCTATACAGTGTCCATGTGTCAGGATCACCACCATATGTACAGTGTAGTCTGACATACAGAGACTAAATAACAACAATACTAATACTAATACTAATACTACTACTAATAATAATTATTAATAATACTATAATAATAATAATAATTATTATTATTATTAGTGCCGTAGTAGTAGTATTTATGATTATGATATATTATTATTATAGTATTATAATTACTATTATTATTATATATATGTATATTATTATTATTATTACTATTATAATACATAAAAAATAATATATAGTGTTTTGTCTAAGGAGTTTTTCTCTTCCTATTTAATTCTAAAAAAAGAATTGTTGTGTGTGTGTGTGTGGTGTGTGTGTGTGTGTGTGTGTGTGTGTGTGTGTGTGTGTGTGTGTGTGTGTGTGTGTGTGTGTGTGTGAGTGTGTTTAGGGGCATTTTCTTGGGTTGGGCCAAAATGTCCTTACATGGATATGATTAGTGTAGGTGATCCTGTGGCCACGCTGAGGTTTTTTCTCTAAATAAGGTTTAAATTTAATCTTTTCGCTATTAAGATTGTGATTATCAGAGAATTAATTGATGATTACAAAATATTATACGTTAGTGTGAACAGTAGAGGGTTTATCTTCCCTTTTATGGTATGGTAAAGTCTTTCTCCTCTCTCTCTCTCTCTCTCTCTCTCTCTGTATATACACACACACACACACACACACACACACACACACCCACATATATATAATATATATATATATATATATATTATATATATATATATATATATATATATTAATGTAAATATGTCTAAGATTATCAGATATAGAAGCTAATGTGTGAATGGATGTGTGTGGTGTGTGTGTGGATGATAAGGGGTGTGGTAGAGGGGTGTGTTGTGCAATTTAGTCTGACTGACTGTGACTATCTGTATCTTTGATCCCTGGAGGTGTGTGTGTGTGTGTGTGTGTGTGTGTGTGTGTGTGTGTGTGTGTGTGTGTGGTGGTGTGTGTGTGTTGTGTGTGTGTTGGGCGCGGGCGCGCGTGTGTGTGTGTGCTCAGCTGCCATCTGGGGCAGGTGGCTATCCTCAGGGCATGTAGTGGTCACAGAATGTTTCTCTCTCTCTCTCTCTCTCTCTCTCTCTCTCTCTCTCACACACACCCCACATATTCCACACATCCAATTTGTTTGTGCAAACATAGTCACAACTCTCATGTGTGTGGTGTGTAGTGTGTGTGTGTGTGTGTTGTGTGTACATGTGTGTGCGAGTGTGTGTCTGTGGGTGTGTGTGTGTGTGTGTGTGTGTGTGTGTGCATGTGTGTGCATGTGGTATGTATGTGTGTGTGTGTGTTGGTGTACATGTGTGTGTGTGTCGTCTGTGTGTGTGTGTGTGTGTGGTGTGTGTGTGTGTGTGTGTGTGTGTGTGTGTGTGTGTGTGTGTGTGTGTGTGTGCATGTATAGGTGTGTGTGTGTGTGTGTGTACATGTGTGTGTGTCACCCAGAGGCAAAAAACTGTGTTGATGTCTGCTGCGTTTCTGTTCCTAATATGGACTTTCTTTTCTGTGCACATATTCACACTTAACTGCTGTTTATTAAATACAGTTGTTTTTATATGTTTGTGTACGTTACCCACTGAATTTGCTCTGAATTTGAAAGTGTTCTCACTGTAACCGTTTAGTTTTTGGTAAAATAATTTTATTTGGCATGTAATGCGCTGTAGTTGCTGACGCAATCAGACGCAGCCGAGGTCTGACGTGCATAATCAACGCAGCCGAGGTCATCCAGTGTGTACCTCATGAAGATTAAGATGAATGAAAGAGTGAGTATGGTGATGTATAGTGACACTTCAAACATTCCAGTGTTTCATAGTTCAGTATGTTACAGTGACACTGAGCTTCTGTGCCTTATTTGGGTGGATTCAAGGAAGGAAGTAAACATGAAGCCAAAACGCTCTGGGGCCCTCTACTGGATTTATGTAGTACATCTTTTAGCCCTTGCCTATTTACTACTTAGTTCACTTATATTTAGAAGCTACTGCTTTTCTGTGGTGTAAATACATTGTGCTTATCTAATCAAAATGCAGTACAAATTAGCTAGCTTTAGTGATAACTGATTTGTTAATGTTTGAACAAATGTATCATGTCTCTGTCACATCCAGCTAGTAGTAATTATGCACCTTTTAATTACCAAATGTAATCTGCATTAAAATGTCTACCAGTTAAAGACATGAGAGAAAACCACAAACATTCCTCCAGTGACTACGGGGACTTTCTTATTGTGCAGAGAAAGCACAAGGAAGCACAAATACTGAGACAGATGGTAAATAGAGAAAGGTGAGAATCATTACAATGTACCTGTCCATTACACCCACCTCCTCACTGTGTGTCGCTCACACTCCACCACGCCCCCTGCTGGCACGCCTACACTGTGTGTGCATTTTGTAAAGGCTTGTAAACATGTTGCAGTAAACCAGACATGAGAAAAATGTGCCTCTACAGATTGAATTAATGTCAGAATTTCATGTTGTTTGGATGCTGTTTGCATTGTTGGTAAATTCAGTGCCTTACAATGCTGTCAATAATTTGTCTTTGTTTGAGTAAATGTGTGTGTTTATTCTAAATCCTTGGAGACTCTCTTCTTTAAAACAAAGGAAAGTTATATCATTCCCTTCTGAGTCTCGTTTAAATGACTGTTTTATTCTTAGGTTCTATCTGTTAACAGGAGGTTCAAATAAATGTACAGTTCATAGTTCACACAGGGCACTTATTCCTTCTGTTTGTTTACATTCAAACATAAATGTGTGTGTGTGTATGTGTGTGTGTGTGTGTGTGTGTGTGTGTGTTTGTGTGTGTTTTCATACGGACAAATTTTATTTACTTCTTCCTTTAATCACTTCTTGATGGGATATTGTGGTATAACTTGTGGCTTTGTGAGGTGTTTAATTTATAATGAGAACTGTAATGAAACAAAAACTCATTCTTATTGCAAGTTATTAGTGATTAGAATGTGTTAAGTCTGTATCTAAACACCATTATAAGATATAACTTCCCACATTGTGGAAATGTTAAAGAGGTGATACTACATTCAAAATGTCTCCGTGTCTCAGTGTAAGTCTCTACGTTTCATACTATATATACATATACATGTATATAACTTTTTTCACCTGTCCATCAGATTTGTATCTGCTTCCCATTCATTTGTAACATGCCATTGAAGTTACAATTTGTTGTTGTTGTTGTTGTTACAGCCACTCTTATGTTATGATTTTTCAATCCATTTTGGAATTTTCTTGTGAACATTTGTGCTCATTCAGATACAGACTTTACTAAAGTGTGGTGTTGAAGTGAGGAGGCCTGGGGTGCAGCGTCCCAATTCATCCCACAGGTGTTATGTAGGGTTCAGTACACAGCTCTATATCATTATAAAATGCCTCATGAAAAATATTAACAACTGTTTCCTTACCATGTCTAGTGTTTCTTTAAAAGTTCATCTTTAAATGTCCTTGAAAGTCTGCAACCAAATACATTTTAGAAAAGAATGGAATGGAAAAGAAAATAAAGTATATACAAAGCTGAAAAGACACATTTTCTGTGTGTGTGTGTGTGTGTGTGTGTGTGTGTGTGTGTGTGTGTGTGTGTGTGCGCGCACACATATATATGTGTGCGTGTGTGTGTAAAATAGTATTTCAGTACAAATGCATAAATTATTAGATATTTGTTAGCCATTGTTGCTGGTAGAAATTAATTTCATTAATACATAAGATTTGCCCAGAGGCCTTTGCAACTCATACAAATCCCTAAGGCATTATGGGTAATGTTGTTCCAAAACCACACTCTATCAGTCCTCACTAATGTAAGTGTAAAAATGTACAGTGAGGATTCGACACTATTTTACAGATTGTAGTTAAGAGTGAATAATTATCGGTGCATGAGAACCAGCAGAGACGTTTATATTAATTATCCTTCATCCTTTATTCATTAATTATTAGTTATCAAATTACTTAAAATGCAATTTCGGCAGGAAAAGAAAAAGGACGACGGCACACACAGAGAGACGACCCCGTTTTTAGTTTTCCTGATGGTGGATAATTTTTTTTCAGAAATACATGAAGGATTGAAATAGAGTATTGAGTATTTTACTTAAAAGTAACCTTCAACACAACATCTTTTTTCGGAGTTCAAAATGTTTTTGTTGTATGCAGGAATGTCATTTCAACACATTATATTTGAGTTTATAAATAATATAAAGGCTGACCCTGTCCTAGGGCATTATTTGAATCGTCGTTGATGATGTACAGAGGAGGGACATGGGAAGAAGAATGCTGAGGATGGACATGCATATATATGTGTGTGTCTGTGTCTCTGTATCTATATATATATATATATATATATATATATATATATATATATATTATATATATATATATATATATATATATATATATATTAAATACCATAAATATCACCTTAAATGCACTTACTATATCTGCATTTCTTTGCTCTTTGTTTCTTAATTGGGCTCCTGAGGCTTTAGGCATTTTATTTGCATACATCTCTCCTTACTTTGATTTTGTGAAATGTAATTAACAGCAGTATGTAGTACATAACATTATCTACTCACGTTGTTTAAAAATGTTACACTGTTACACTATTTTTATACTAAATTC
>JACRUU010000005.1:818691-828691 GCA_030449085.1 Kryptopterus vitreolus | reverse complement strand
ATACAGCGCTCCCTGGAACACAGAGGGTTAAGGGCCTTGCTCAAGGACCTAAGCATGTCTTGGGGGGTACTGGTTGGTGTTCGATTCGCGCCTCCGCCGTGTGTGTGGCGTTTGCATGTTCTCCCCTGTTTTTCTCTGGGTTCTCCTCTTTCCCCCCCGGTCCAAAATCATGCACGGTAAGTTGATTGGCACCTTGCAAAAATTATCCCTAGTGTATTAATGTGTGAGTATGTGTGTGTGTGTGTGTGTGTGTGTGTGTGTGTGTGTGTGTGTATGATGGGTTGGCATTCCATACAGCGTGTATCCTGCCTTATGCCCATAGGCTAATGCCTGAGATAGGCACAGACTCCCCGCGACCCGAGAGAAGATAGGATAAAGTGGTAGAAGATAAATGTAAGAATAAATGAACACCGCATTACATCATACTTTTGCCTGATTTCTCCATATGCCATATTTTAAACCGACATGTCTGAGATCAGCAGAGTGTAGCACAATTTCTGTTTTTCCCCAGAGTTAACATTGCCTACCATACCATCATTAGCATGCTAACGTTATAACTGTTGCTAGCCTAGTTTAATCTTTTTTGTCAATTTGCATTCTAACTGTATATAACTTTAAATTCTCTATGCTTGTGCGTTCCAAAATAGAAACCATTGCTTTGCAATGAAACTAACACTGACTGCTAGCAGTATGACGAACAGCGTTTAGTTATTAACTGCAGTGTTTGTAATAATCCTAGAGATACAGTGCATATTTTTGTAGCTGATATGTTGTTGATCAGCAAACATATTCTGATCCAATTTAATTCCTCTCACATTAACACCATGTCTGGGGCTGTGCTTCGCAGGTGGCTTATTAACGATTAATTACAGGCTAAAAAATTATTTTGGTAAAATAAATTATTTAAATAGTACCGGTCACAAATTATTTTCTTTGTTTCTTTGAGTGCACTGTGAAGCAGTAAAATAGCAACATTTCTATATATCATTATATATATATATATATATATATATATATATATATATATATATATATATATATATATAAAATGCGTGTGATATTTGTACCTGTTTATAGTCTGTGTTTTGGTGTTTGCCGCTGACATGTCTATCCTGCAGTGCCACACACACACACACACACACACACACACACACACACACACACACATACACACATTCAACAACGTGATTGTGGAGAACTACGGAAGCTGGCTGTATCAAACCAAGGTGAAATCCATTTTCAACATTGACAATAAACCATAAACTTGAATTAATCGATAATGATGATTATAATCTCCCAGCTCTAATCAAGACTAATGCAAAATGGTAATGAATTAGTTTATAAACACAAATAAAACATATAAGTACTGATATGTGTGTCATCAAAATCCTCAGGGGTGCATTTAACTATTACATCTGCTGAAGCCCTCTATTTGTGTCTTCAGTGTGTGTGTGTGTGTGTGTGTGTGTGTGTGTGTGTGTGTGTGTGTGTGTGTGTGTGTGTGTGTGTGTGAGTGTGAGATTTATAACTTCTTTGATAGTTACCCTCATGGGTCTCTGCCACCACCCCTCTTCTCCTCTCTCTCTCTCTGTCTCTCTCTCTCTCTCTCCGTGTACGTGCTACATGGTAACACTTCAGTGTGATGTCAGCCCTAATCCAGGTGTGTCTACTTGTCTGTATGTTTTGACTGTGTGTGTGTGTGTGTGTGTGTGTGTGTGTGTGTGTGTGTTGACTCAGAGGTGAATCCTGCATCATAATCAGATAAAAGCAGTGTAAAAGAGAATAAGGTGATCTGTATGTACATGTGGGAGGAGATTCCATACAGACACATAATGATGGATGACAGCGAAACTGCGCCACTTAAAAGCGTGTTGTAGAGAGAAAGAGATATTGTTAACAGATTGCTAAACTGATGTCTTACACCTTTTCTGCTGAGATGTAGTGGATACATGAATCAGATCAGGAATTCTGTGATGAATTAGAAAGATTTGTGTGTTCAAATGATTCTTTTGATTCTACAAATCGTTTACAAACCTGGACTGTTTATGGAACTCCTGAATCTATTTATAACAGACAAAACAACAGCAGGATGTTCTGTGTTCATTATTAAATGGTGATCTGCTGCATAACCTTTCTATACAGAGCTGAAACAGCCACGCATTGCTATATACATATTCAATCAAAGGATTTTTATTTAATTGGGTATTTTCAATAGAATAATTCTAAGAATAATTCTTAAGCACATTTATAGTGTATTTTAAGAGTTGGTGAATTTATTTAAACTTCCTTTCTGACCTTTCCATCACCTCTCTGCAATTTAATCTAAATCTGTGTGTGTGTGTGTGGTATGTATGTTGTGTGTGTGTGTGTGTGTGTGTATGTGTGTGTAGTCTTGTGTGTGTGTGTGTGTGTGTGTGTGTATGTTTGTGTGTGTGTGTGTGTGTGTGTGTGTGTGTGTGTGTGTGTGTGTGTGTGTGTGTGTGTGTTTAGTGAAGGGCCTCTGGTTAGCTGTATTTTTGACTCACTGCATTAGCTCTGTAATTAGAGTAAAGTTAGCATTGGGGCTTTTTAAGAAATTCCTTTAATGTCGCTCCTAAAGTTTTCAGGAGATGAAAGCAAAGACATTCTGCTGACAGCCCACTAATCCATACAATGTGCTTTTTTTCTTCACAGGTGTGTGTGTGTATTATGGTGTTTAGGTTAGGGTGTGTATGTTGTCTTTAGGTTAGGGTGTGTATGTTATGTTTTAGGGTGTGTGTGTGTGTTATGGTGTTTAGGTTAGGGTGTGTGTTATGGTGTTTAGGTTAGGGTGTGTATGTTATGTTAAGGTTAGGGTGTGTGTGTCTTATGGTGTTTAGGTTAGGGTATGTGTGTTTTATGGTGTTTAGGTTCGGGTGTGTATGCTATCTTTAGGTTAGGGTGTGTGTGTGTTGTGGTGTTTAGGTTAGGGTGAGTGTCTTATGGTGTTTAGGTTAGGGTATGTGTGTTTTATGGTGTTTAGGTTCGGGTGTGTATGCTATCTTTAGGTTAGGGTGTGTGTTGTGGTGTTTAGGTTAGGGTGAGTGTGTTATGGTGTTTAGGTTAGGGGGTGTATGTTATGTTTAGGTTAGGGTGTGTGTTATGGTGTTTAGGTTAGGGTGTGCTTATGTTATGTTTAGGTTAGGGTTTAGGTTCGGGTGTGTGTATGTATGGTGTTTAGGTTAGGGTGTGTATGTTATGGTGTTTAGGTTAGGGTGTGTATGTTATGGTGTTTAGGTTAGGGTGTGTATGTTATGTTTAGATTAGGGTGTGTATGTTATGGTGTTTAGGTTAGGGTGTGTATGTTATGGTGTTTAGGCGTGTTAGGGTAGGCGTTTGGGTGTGTATGTTATAGGGGCTGTGTGTTTAGTTAGGTTAGGGTGTGTATGGTATGTTTAGGTTAGGGTGTGTGTGTGATGTGGTGTTTAGGTTAGGGTGTGTATGTAATGGTGTTTAGGTTAGGGTGTGTGGGTTATGTTTAGGGTGTGTGTATGTTATGTTTAGGTTAGGGTATGTGTGTTATGGTGTTTAGGTTAGGGTGTGTATGTTATGTTTAGGTTAGGGTGTGTGTATTATGTTTACGGTGTGTGTGTTAGGTGTGTGGTGTGTGTATTATGTTTAGGTTAGGGTGTGCGTGTGTTATGGTGTTTAGGTTAGGGTGTGCATGTTATGGTGTTTAGGTTCGGGGTAGGGTGTGTTTATGGTGTTTAGGTTAGGGTGTGTATGTAATGGGTGTTTAGGTTAGGTGTGTTATGGTGTGTTAGGTGGTGTTTAGGGTTAGGGTGTGTATGTTATGGTGGTGTTTAGGTTAGGGTGTGTGTTATGGTGTTTAGGGTTAGGGTGTGTATTTATGGTGTTTAGGTTAGGGTGTGTATGGTATGTTTAGGTTAGGGTGTGTGTGTGTTATGGTGTTTAGGTTAGGGTGTGTGTGTTATGGTGTTTAGGTTAGGGTGTGTATGGTTATGTTTAGGTTAGGGTGTGTGTTATGGTGTTTAGGTTAGGGTGTGTATGTTATATTTAGGTTAGGGTGTGTGTGTTATGGTTTTTAGGTTAGGGTGTGTATGTTATGTTTAGGTTAGTGTATGTGTGTTATGGTGTTTAGGTTAGGGTGTGTGTCATGCTGTTTAGGTTAGGGTGTGTGTGTTATGTTTAGTTATGGTGTGTATGTTATGTTTAGGTTAGGGTGTGTGTGTTATGGTGTTTAGGTTAGGGTGTGTATGTAATGTTTAGGTTAGGGTGTGTGTGTTATGGTGTTTAGGTTAGGGTGTGTGTGTTATGGTGTTTAGGTTAGTGTGTGTGTGTTATGGTGTTTAGGTTAGGGTGGTGTATGTTTATGTTCGGTTGTGTGTGTTATGGTGTTTAGGTTAGGGGTTGTGTGTTTCTTGAGTTAGGGTGTGTGTGTTTGTGTTAGGTTACCAGTGTGTGTGTGTGTTATGGTGTTTAGGTTAGTGTGTGTGTGTTATGGTGTTTGGTTAAAACATGATGGTAAATGAGTCATTGATACTGTATGTGTGTGTGTGTGTGTGTTTGTGTGCGTGTTTTTGTGTGTTTGTGTGCACCTGTGGTCTCTTATCATTACACTATTCCACTGAGTAAAAACATTCCTCTCTTGCTTTTTTCCTCGCAAGAAAGAAACTCCATGATGTGGCTGTGTGTTGTGTTGGTGTGTAGTGTGTGTGTAGTGTGTTTGTGCGTGTTTGTGAGAGAGAGAGAAATGTTCAGAAAACAATATAAATGTGGAATTTCATAATAAATTATAATATGTTATTGTTATGTAGGTGTGATTGTTATAAATATGTGGTTGTTATAAGTGTGTGATTGTCATTCATTATAAATACTGTATTTTTTTTTACAATTATTTTGTTTAAATATACATCTTTTATGGCATTTATTTCAACTTATCTCTGAAAGTTTACATTTGGTAGGTTAAAAGGGACTTACCTGTTTTAGTCTTTATGGCTTTTACAAAATCTTATGATGTATATGTGTCTGTATCAGACGCAGAGTTTGGTGATGATGTCATGGGACGTAATAAGATGCCTGGGTAGAAGCTTTTTTTAAACACACTGATTCAACAGAGCCTTTCACATTATTCATTCCCTTAATCCATAGCCCCCCTTAACATTCTGCCCCGAGTGCACTGAATAGGGCACATGAATAGGGCACAATGGCCGGCATTTGAATACTCTGCTTAACAAAAGGACAAACGCTCAGCTCACTCTGGTTCCCGTCTTTAGGCACTCATTTCTGATGCTGTAAATCAAAAGTAAAGCATCATTTTGGATTGTGACTGAACTTTTTTTTATTTTCTCTTGGACAGATTTATACAGATTGGGCAAATCACTATTTGGTAAAATCTGGACACAAACATCTGATTAAAGATCTGCAGCAAGATGTTTCTGATGGAGTTCTTTTGGCTGAAATCATCCAAGTTGTAGGTAAGAAACAAACAAACTACTTTATGAAGTTAATGTTTGGAAATGTTTAACTATTTCAGATTTCCTGTCACCAAGAAGTGTGCAAGCTTTGGGCTCCTATATAGTGAAAATGAGCAGTTTAAGCAGTCACTCACAGACTTATAGACTCACAGGCTTTGTGTTTGTGTGTGTGCGTGTGTGTGTGCGTGTGTGTGTGTGTGTGCGTGTGTGCGTGTGTGTGTGTGTGTGTGTGTGATGGGGGGTGTTAGTTTCTTAAAGTAAAAGTGTTTTTCCTAAGGTTTTCTGACCTTAAGAACACACAGGCATATTGAACATTGAACCAATAAGAACAGAATAGAAACGGTTCAGATTTTTAGTTGGTACACACCCACTATCAGCTGCTCTGTCTATCCTTCTTTTTCTCCATATATCCATCCATCTTTTATTTCATCCCTCCTACCAGCATGCCTCCACCAAGTATAGAACGTGACTGACTGTTTTATCTGTGCTGTTATAAAAAAGGTGTTCAGAGAAACAGAAACACGCAAAATCTAAATTCTATTTAGAATTTCTTTCTTAGATAGAGCTCTCTCTCTCTCTCTCTCTCTCTCCCTCACTCTCTCTCCCTCACTCTCTCTTTCTCTCTCTCCCTCTCTCCAGTTCACTGCAATGAATTGACTTCTTTTTTACTGAAGGGATGAAAAACACAACAGTTAAAGAATGCTACTGAAATTTTAGCTTTGCGCACACACACACACACGTGTTTTTAACCATCTTTGCTGTGTTCTGTAGTATATATAATAGTATATGTGTTGTGTCGTGATGTTATATGATCCACAATAAAAATGTCACATTATCTAAAATAGTAAAATGATTTAATTCAGGACAGCAGTCATGTGATTCAACATAATAGTGTCATGTGATTAGTAATAGTGAGGCCATGTGACCCAGTATAATTATGTGATCCAAAAGAGTAATGCAGTATGATCTAAAATAGAAAATAGTCAAATCACTGTATTCAGAATAGCAGTCATGTGATTGAACATAGCAGTGTCACGTGATCAGGAATAGTAATGCCGTGATCCATGTTAAATTAAAATGATATCCAAGAGATCGCTTCTTTTTTTTATCCTTCAATCATCTTCATTTGGCTCCTCCCTTAGTGTATATGGCAGGGTGGAATCAGCTGTGTGTACTGCCTTCTCTCAGCTGCTCGTAGGGGGTTGGGCCAAGTGAAACACACATGGACTCACACTCACTCACTGACTTTCACACACAGTAACCCACACTCACACTGTACAACACTCTGTCCTGGACAAAGATTGTGTCCCTAAATACATAACTTTATTCTTTCTGCAGCCAATGAGAAGATTGAAGACATAAACCACTGCCCAAAGAGCCACTCACAGATGGTGAGTATTTGCATTCCTATTTTTCAGTGGATTCATTGAGTGGATTACAG
Source organism: Kryptopterus vitreolus (assembly GCA_030449085.1). NCBI lineage: Eukaryota > Metazoa > Chordata > Actinopteri > Siluriformes > Siluridae > Kryptopterus > Kryptopterus vitreolus. The sequence continues at coordinate 821,794 of JACRUU010000005.1, read as the reverse complement.
TTTTACAGAGAAAGCCTGATATATATAATATATATATATATATATATATATATATATATTATATATATATATATATATATATATAATATATATTCCATCTTGGAGAAGTAAACACAGATCTTCTGTGGATGTCGACGTTCTCACATCCTTCTGTCTCTTCATGTAAATCCCACACACACTCCATCATGTAGAGATCAGGGACTCTGTGGGGGGTCGTAACATCACTTCCACTACTTCTACTTCTTATAAACGTTACTCACAACAAATATTCATTTCATTTAGACATTTTTCTTTTGTTCGCTCACGTTCACATTTTGTAAATTGACAAAAATAAACAATCATTATTTATATTTCTGAAAGCATTCTTTGTTTACTGCATTTTTTTCACACCTGTCACACACACACATATATATATATATATATATATATATATATATATATTCATATTCATTCATTCATCTTCATCTTCTACCAACCTCTTCTATACCTACCGCTTTATCCGATCTTTCCTCGGGTCACGGGGAGCCTGTGCCTATCTCAGGCGTCTATGGGCATTAAGTCAGGATACACCCTGGATGGAATGCATATATATATATATATATATATATATATATATATATATAATATATATATATATATATATATGTGTGTGTGTGTGTGTGTGTGTGTGTGTGTAAGGACAGATAGATGATATAAACCACATTTTATACTGTAATATGAAAGTCCTGGTCTGCTTACACTCTGCTGTCCCTCTCTATGGTTGCTGTTGCCCATTGACTAATATTTGAAATTGATTTATTTGTTAATAAATTTATTTTCCTGGTTGCAGATTATGAAAATATATCATTCACAATATATTGTAAATATGGTAACACTTATTTATACCTCAATTCTGGAAACTGACGAATCAGAGTTTTTAAGCTTAATCATGCAGATTTGAATCACAAACTACAAAGAAATCTGTCCAAGACTCCACACTAATCACTAATAATGTGTTGTTATTTAATAAAGAGAACAAAAAACAACATTTCTCTTTAAGGAGAACTTTAACATGGAAGGAGTCTCCAGTGTCAGTGCTTTGTAAGGGTGTGTGAATTTTCTGTCATGGAAATCTTTTCAGAACAAAAGACTTTGCTCTGTGTAGTTTCTCATTAACGTGACAAGGTGTTTTTCCTTTGTCCAAAAAAAGTAAGGAAAGAATAGATGGGTGAAGAAATGATGGTTTTTAGAAGTAATGAACAGATTTGTGTGTAGAGGTGTATTTGGACTATTTAATGCTTTGATCAGTAAAATTATTCTGAAATTATTATTATTATTATTATTATTAAATTATTCATGTTATACCACATTTATCATATAAACCAATTAACGATATACATTATAGTAGTTATAAATACTTGTTCCCACACCTTCTCATAGTTACGCAGTTCTGACACTAACGTCTCCTTCCATACAATTAAAATAAACATCTTTTAGAATTTGTGAAATGGTGCATAAGGATAAATAAATTTATGACACTAAAGACAGGGTTCTCAGGATGTGTTGTGGTTGTGAGTCAAGGTGAGTCACAGCAGATTTCTTGTCAGAATTAATATTTTGATGAATTACACCTTTTCCATGGATGGAGGTCTAAATACACACATGGGATTTCTGACACACACTACTACCAACTACACACAACTACCAACCACACACACACACTACTACCAACCACACACACACACACTACTACCAACCACACACACACACTACTACCAACCACACACACACTACTACCAACCACACTTACACACTACTCAACCACACACACACACACACTACACCACACCACACACTACACCACACACACACACACACCCACACACTCCAACCACACACACACTACTACCAACCACACACACACTACTACCAACCACACACACACACTACCACCCACCACNACACACACACACACACTACTACCAACCCACACACACACTACTACCAACCACACACACCACTACTACCAACCACACACACACCACACACACACACACACACCCAACCACACACTACTGACCAACCCCCCACACTACACAACCCACACACACACTACTACCACACACACACACTACTACCAACCACACACACCCACACACTACTACACACACACCACACACACACACACACACACAACCACACACACACACTAACCACACACACACTACTACCAACCACACACACACTACTACCACACCACACACCACCTACACACACACACACTACACCAACCACACACACACACTACTACCAACCACACACACACACACTACTACTACCACACACCACACTACTACCACACACACACACACACTACTACCACACCAACCACTACACACACTACTACCACTACACACACACACACACTACTACCAACCACACACACACACACTACTACCAACCACACACACACTACTACCAACCACACACACACACACTACTACCACACACACACACACACACACTACTACCAACCACACACACTACTACAACCCAACCACCACTACCACACACACTACAACACTACCAACCACACCACACACACACACTAACCAACCCACCACCTAACGCCCCCCCCCCCCCCCCCCTCCCCCCCCCCCCCCCCTCCCACAACCTACCCACACACACACACACTACTACCACTACCACCACACACACTACTACCACCCACAAACACACACACACACTACACTAACCACACACACACACACACTACTCACACCACACACACTACTACCAACCACACACACACACAGACTACTACCAACCACACACACACACAGACTACTACCAACCACACACACACACTACTACACAACACACACACACACACTACACCACCACACACACTACTACCAACCACACACACACTCACACTACTACCAACCACACACACTACTCAACCACACACACACTACTACCAACCACACACACACACTACACACACACACCTACACACACACACACACTACTACCACACACACACACACACACTACCACCACACACACACACTACTACCACCACACCCACTACTACTACACACACACACACACACTACTACCA
>JACRUU010000005.1:807469-815293 GCA_030449085.1 Kryptopterus vitreolus | reverse complement strand
ACCACACACACACACTACTACCAACCACACACACACTACTACCAACCACACACTCACTACATTTACATTTACATTTGCGGTATTTAGCAGACGCGCTTATCCAGGACGACGTACAAGAAGTGCTTTAGTCTCCATAAGGATAAATTCATCAGGAAGGGGTAAATACAAACTTAAGTACACAAGGATAGACAGATGCCCTTTTTTTGATTTCTGACAGAGGGAGATAAAAGATAATAAAAGGAATGTTAGGATAGGTGTTGTGGAGAGTAGGTCTTCATCGACGTTTGAATGTAGTAGTGTCTGGTTTGGACTCCAGGGGAGTTCATTCCACCACATGGTGCCAGAACAGAGAAGAGCTTTGAGCTGGTCTTACCTTTTACCCTGAGAGACGGTGGAACCAGCGAGCATGCGGACGCTTCAGGCAGCGAGGTGCAGTAGCGAGGTGATGAGGTTTCGGAGGTATGATGTGCAGATCCATTTTTGGCTTTGTAGGCGAGCGTCAGTGTTTTGAATCTGATGCGTACAGCTACAGGAAGCCAGTGGAGCAAGCGCAGTAGTGGGGTAGTGCGAGAGAATTTAGGCAGGTACTACTACCATCAAACTACAATCACACACTTATAACAACCACACACTTATAACAACCACACACTATAACAATCACACACTTATAACAACCACACACTATAACAACCACACACTTATAACAACCACACACTATAACAACCACACACTTATAACAACCACACACTTATAACAACCACACACTTATAACAACCACACACTATAACAACCACACACTTATAACAACCAAACACTTATAACAACCACACACTTATAACAACCACACACTTATAACAACCACACACTTATAACAACCAAACACTTATAACAACCACACACTTATAACAACCAAACACTTATAACAACCACACACTTATAACAACCAAACACTTATAACAACCACACACTTATAACAACCAAACACTTATAACAACCACACACTTATAACAACCACACACTTATAACAACCACACACTTATAACAACCAAACACTTATAACAACCACACACTTATAACAACCACACACTTATGACAACCACACACTTATGACAATCACACACTATAACAACCACACACTTATAACAACCAAACACTTATAACAACCACACACTTATAACAACCAAACACTATAACAACCACACACTTATAACAACCACACACTATAACAATCACACACTTTATAACAACCACACACTATAACAACCACACACTTATAACAACACACCACACACTTATACATGACAACCACACACTTATGACACACACACTATGACAATCAACACACTATAACAATAACAACGACACACAACAACACACACGTATACACAATCACACACGTATAACAATCACACACTTATAACAACCACAGACTATAACAGTCCAAATCTTTCAGATTACTTTCTGTATTACTCTTGAGACAGTTGTAATCCTCTACTAAGAATATTTATAATCTAACAACTGTAGGGATGTAACAGTGGAATCCTACAGGGTGTGTAGAAGTCACATAACACATGTTCATACCAAACACATGTACATACACACAAACATACAACCCTCATGAGCACACACACAAACAGGGGGACAGACACACACACACAAACACACACACACAGAAACACAGACATTTATATGAGTGTTTTGTTTTCTCCACTGTCGTTTAACTCCAAACTGATTAATTCATAATCATAATAAATCAGTGTTTAATAATGACACTGAACAACTATGATGAAATAAATTCTATACACATGCAGAGGTGTCAATTAACAAAGTACAAATACTTTCTGTTCCTTACTTAAGTAGATTTTCTAAAAATCTGTTCTTTACAGGAGAAATGATTATTCAGCTGACTTTCTACTTCTACTCCTAACATTTATCAAATGGGTGTTTTCTCTTTATCCTCCGCAGATTTATTTCAATAAATTAGTGAAATTAGTGATTTAAAATACTCAGGAGTTTTGTTATCCGTTGCTCCAAGACTGTGTGCAAGTATTTGTGTGTAGATGTGTGTGTGTGTGTGTGTGGATGTGTGTGTATGACGTGTGTAGGGGTGTGATTTTATTTAGCCAGTTATTTTTGTTCAGAGTGCATGATATGAATTCCTGTCTGAAAATTCCGAGGTGCGACCTCTGACTCTTGGGAACAACTGTCACCCAAATACAGGGCGTGTTGGTGTGTGATTCCTCACATTTCTCCTTCTTCTTCTTCATGATAATTTACAAACTAAATATTCCATTTGTTCATTGTAGACAATTTTAATGATCTTTAACCTTTGTTTGAATATTTTTAAAGCTATTATTATTATTAATTATTAAAAAATAATTTATATTAAGGTACATTAAGGATATTCATGTATATTAAGGAATTAAGTATATTAAGGAATCATGCACTGATTCAGTCTGATACTGTAGCTGACGTATAAACATCCTTTTTGTTATTAACTCTGATATTTACATGTATTCAGTATTAAACACATATACAACATATACAGGTGTATTCATGTTCCTGATGTGTTGATATCTCTTGGTGAAAACCAGAAGTATAGGAATATCTGGCTCGTTTATAATGTGGGTAATTTGGCTTCTGTCTTTTTTAACTAATTGATTTTTAAGAGCACAGAATAATAATACCATGGTAAGTCTATGTGAGAATGTAGAATTTGCAGTGTGGAATTTGATAGACACAACTTTACTGAGATTTTTACATTTGTTCCTCTCTCCAGGTTGAAAATATAGATACATGCCTTACATTTCTGGCAGCAAAAGGTGTGAACATACAGGGTTTATCAGCTGAAGGTAAGAAACTATAGAACCATGACTACCTGATTTTAACGAATACATACGAGCTGAAACTATGCCCTGATTTGATTCTCATGTCTTAAACACTCATGTTGAAAGAAGTATCCTATTCTGGGGAATAAATCACTGTGTATGCAAAAAAGGTAGCAAAGCCATTTGTCAGCGAGGCTAATCAACAAAAACAGGATTGCTAGGGAGCCTCAAGGTTCTAGAACAAGGGACCAAGGGACATTAGGAGGAATATTAGGGTAAGAAGAACGATAGATAAAGTGATACACACATCATGCCTAGTGCTTCAACAACAAAAGCCTCTGTGGGACGTGTTGTGATTTGGACTTGTTAGTAAGGTTTAGTTGGCAACATTAGCAATCTTATGTTCTATACAAATGGAATGACCAGCTTTTTGGAATAATGGATTTTTGTTCATTTCTGATGTTCCAAGATGACAATTCTGGGATTCATCAGGCTCAAAATAGTGGATGAGGTAAAATAGTAAAACAGTGGATGAGGTGTAGCATGTAGCACAATTTTCACATGAGGATTTTCCACCAGAGAGCGTCTGAGAACTTAAACCCACTGAAAATCCTGAAGATTTGTAGGAGAAGACATTAGGCAGCGGTCTGACAATTCCAACATCTATACAACATCTGGGTGAAAATAAATGTTATGGCATTACATACAATTCTTGTCATTAGGTGAAGAATATATCCCATAATCAAAGCAAAAGGCAGGCCAATAACATATTAAACTGTGTGACTTTTATTTGTCAGTGAATGTATTTTCACAAACACAAAGAAAGGTAATATAATAATCAAAATAATACACAATTATTTTGGACTATTATTTGTCCAAACTCTGACCAAGTGGTTCATGTATATTTATGATATTTGGCATCACACGCTTATACAGAACGACTTCCATTTGTCTCATTCATATAACGGAGCAGCAGTGTTCATGCTCACGGGTCCAAGACAACAAGTTTGATGATGCTGGGATTTGACCTTCTTTTAAAAAAAGAAATGTCTTTATTATTAGGCTACCACTCTGCAACGGCTGTACCTGCTAGGCTAGGACTATAGAAGCATTGTTTTTCCTGTAAGAGTATTCAACAATTAGCATAACATCGCTAATACTAAGCTTTGTTGGTATCTATAATTGTAGCTATACTTTGGAAATTTCTGCAATTTCTGAATCTTTGAAATAGCTTTCACCCATCTATCTATCTATCTTTATCTACCCATCTATCTATCTTTCACCCATCTATCTTTGTTTGTACCTGTCACTCTCAGTAATAGTAGGTGTGGCCTAGGTGCACTTTGTATATTTGAGTATACCCTTCATTCATTCATTCATTCATTTATCTTCTATCTCTTTATATGATCCTCCGTCTGGTTGTGGGGAGCCTGTGCCTAACTCGGGTGTCTTGGGGGCATCAAAGCAGATATATAGATGTATAGAATGCCAACCCGCGCACATTCCCAGTCAGACACACACACACACACACACACACACACACACACACACATTCATACACTATGGACAGTTTTTCCAAGGTACCAATCAACCTACTGTGCATGCACAAGAAGGAAAAACCCCCAGAGGGGAGAACATGCAAACACCACACACACACACATAGCGGAGGCAGGAATCGGACCCCAACCCTGGAGGTGTGAGGCGAATGTGCTAACCACTAAACGACCGTGCCCCGTATGAGTGCACCAGTATCTACTTAATTTTAGACAGATAGTAGATAATTATCGGTCTGTATCTCTTTGTCTGGTTGTCTGCTTCCCTCTGTCTATCTGCCTGTCTCTCTCTTTCTCTCTCTCTCTATCTATCTATCCCTTTTACAGAAATCCGAAATGGGAATCTGAAGACGATACTGGGACTGTTTTTCAGTTTATCACGATACAAACAGCAGCAGCAACAGCAGCAGAGCAGCTCACACACACACTTTACACACACTCACTCGCAAACTGCAAAGACACACGTGGCTTCCTCACATGAGACACACTCTTCAGCATCACATATCCAGCAGTCGCAGGTGGAGATGCAGTCCAGGTATGGCACCTTCCATTTCTTGCTCAGAAGGAAGATGAGATGAGATAAAGTGTGTGACATGTTGAATGCACATTATGTGTCTCTTTCAGTCTCTACCACTTTCTGTGGTGTCTGCTCTGTCTTTTCTTTATTTTGTCTAGGATTTCCTCTGAGAGCAAACTTCTCAAGTTTTCCATTGGTCAGAAAAAGACATCTAGGTTAGCTCTCTCTCTCTCTCTCTCTCTCTCTCTCTGTCTCTCAGCTTTGTCACTATTAGTCACTATTATCCATCTTTCTTGCTTTCTTGATTTTTATTTTTCATGCTCCTCTCTCACTCTCCTTTCCTTTCCCTTCATCTCCTTCCTCTGAATGCTGTATTAAACCCTTTCTAGTGTTGAAATGAAATATAATATCACTTTCACACTGTAACTCTGTCACATATCTCTACAGCCAAAACCATTATTAAATAACTGATTATTATTGTGATATTGATGTACTAGTAATAAGCACCTACATACTTGTTTGTGTCTGTGAATGGTTGGCTTTGAGATGTGTTTTGAGTTCTAGAAGTACATTCCTTCTGTTTATTTAGTGTATTGTAAATCATTACCAGTAAGTGTGTGTGTGTGGTTGTGTGTGTGTGCTTCTATGTTATTGTTTACAATTTTAATGTTCATTTTCGATGATTGCTGATTATTAATGCAGGGAATTAACTTTTTCAGTAATATAGATCTCTTCCATGAAGCTTTTTAGATTTATTCATGGATGATTTTTTTTGGTTACTAAACTAGCATGATTTATATGCTGAACACACTCATTTACTACTATACCTCTATTCACCATACATAATACCTAGTGGCACTATACACAATAACTAATACATTTACATTTATGTCATTTGGAAGTTACTGTCATACAGAGCGATACAATTATTTCATCACTAGTAGCACTGTACTATAGTACTCTAATACTGGGTGTAGTAGGTGTACTATATCTGTAGACACAATAGTTGCTTCTATCCCGACACTCCATACAAAAATATTACATTTAGAGTACACTATACACTCGGCTCAGAGTTATACCTAGAAGACACTACACATAATACCGGCTACGACAACTATAGACACTATAACTTCTTTCTCTTTATACACACACATTCAGGTCACTAAGTGTGGTCTTTTTGTTTGATAATGATCAGTGAAAGACAATAAAATGCAATCTTCGACAGAGAAATAGAAAGAGACACTATAAAAAAGGGAGGTGGTAGACCAGTGGGTAAGGTACTGGACTCTGGACCGGAAGACCACGGGTTCAAACCCCACCACCACCAAGCTGCCACTAGTGGGCCCTTGAGCTAGGCCCTTAATACTCAATTGCTCACTTGTAAGTCGCTCTGGATAAGGGTGTCTGCCAAATGCTGCAAATGTAAATGTATAACTAATACTACACTTATAAGCTTTATACACAACATATGCTCTACCTATGCCTGTTGCACTCTCAGTACATCACCTACTACACTACACTCCACTATTTATTTTACAAGTTTCAAAACATCACCATATATTATTATGACTAATACTACTACACAATATCAGAGTTAGTGATTGTGAAGCCCCCCCCCCCTCATGACCATCTTGGAACAATTTAACTCTATATATACTCTGTTCAATTGAAATGTTGTATTGTAATCAGTATAGTTTGTATTAATTTTCAGTGATTCTTCTCTCAGTTACATCATTACAGTCACATTTTATTACACTCAATTACTAATGCTACAAACCCGGTTCTTGATGGATGTTGTCCTCAAACCACTTTTGATCTATTATTCGCACTTTCTGTTGTTCAGACTTCCTGGTCCTACATCAAGAGTTCCGGCTGTGTGTGTCGAGTCATCACCCCAGGGTTCAGTCAGCTCAGCAGGAAACAGACGCAGCCAGACATTCTCGGAGAAAATCAGAGCTACATCCACACACAACAGAGGTACAACACTATATATATATATATGTGTGTGTGTGTGTGTGTGTGTGGTGTGTGTGTGTGTGTGTGTGTATTAACCTGATTTAGTTTGGAAAATGGTGCTTCAACACTTCAGAAAAACCAGAAGAATGGACCTCCCACATTCACCTTCCTTCCATAGAGTTATACTGCTATGAAATAAAGTCCAATATTGCTCACACAATAAAATAACATAGAGTGAGAGATATAAACATGATTTCTCTATTATTTAATAATAAGAAGAAACAAAAGCTGCTGCATGTAAAAATTTCTATTAAATCCTACCGATAAAAAAAAAAGCATTGCTAAGCAATGCTAAGTGAATTGTACTTCACTATATATAAAATATATAGTCCTAATACGGTCCATGTTTTTGCTGTTGGATACTCTCCCTAACACATCTAGCTGAGCTTGGAACCGGCACCAGGAATGCAGTGGCTTGTGCAACCATAATGGCTGAGCAGTTGGGGGTCAAGGGCCCACTAGTGGCGTCTCGGCTAAGACTCGAACCTGTAACATTTCGGTCCAGAGCAAAATTCCTCAACTACTAGGCTACCACCGCCCCATATGTATATATGTGTGTATACATGTGTGTGTGTGTGTGAGTGTGTGTATACAGTGGTGTGAAAAACTATTTGCCCCCTTCCTGACTTTTTACTTTTTGCCCCTTACTTTTTGTATTCTTTTGCATGTTTGTCACACAAAATGTTTCTGATCATCGAACACATTTTAATATTAGTCAAAGATAACTCAAGTAAACACAAAATGTAGTTTTTAAATGAATGTTTTTATTATTTAGTGAGAAAAAAAATCCAAACCCACATAGCCCTGTGTGAAAAAGTAATTGCCCCTGCACCTAATAACTGGTTGGGCCACCCTTAGCAGCAATAACTGCAATCAAACGTTTGCGATAACTTGCAACAAGTCTTTTACA
>JACRUU010000005.1:797469-802469 GCA_030449085.1 Kryptopterus vitreolus | reverse complement strand
CACACACACACATATATATATATGTCCATATATTAGGCCTGACAATCGATTAAAATATCTCGATTAATCACACAATTAACAGTTAACACATGACTAATGTACCATAAATGAATAATTATCATGTTTCTAATACTATAATTAACTGTAACAGATAATTTATTTTTATTAAAAAATTTACATTTATTTTAAAATATTTTAATTATAAGCATTTCTCTCAAAATCTCTCCCTTTAATACAATTACTTTGGATATTATTCTTTTAATATTAATTTCTTGTTAATACATTCATTCATAATTCATTCATTCATCTTCTAGCGCTTTATCCGATCTTCCCTCGGGTCACAGGGAGTCTGTGTCTATCTCAGGCGTCTATGGGTATTAAGGCAGGATATACATTGCAGGGCGCACACACACACACACACACACACACACACAACACACACACACACACACACACACACACACACACACACACACACACACACACACACACACAACACACACACAACACACACACATTCATACACTAGGGACAATTTTCCAAGATGCAAATCAATCAAATCAACCTATTACCGTGCATGTTTTTGGACCGGGGGAGGAAACCGGAGAACCCGGAGAAAAAACCCCTGAGGCACGGGGAGAACATACACAAACTCCACACACACATGGCCGAGACGGGAATCGAACCCGGACCCTGGAGGTGTGAGGCAAACGTTGCTAACCACTAATCCACAGCCCCATTAATTCATTAATTTCTTGTTAATTTCAATGTTACATTTTAGTGGTTTGTGGTTTAATTGTTAAATATGGTATGTGGCTCCTTTAAGAATTATGTTCCAATTTCGGTTGCTTTCCATATAAATCTGGTGATATGTTTAGGTTCCATACAGTAATATACGCTAATATAGTGAGGAGATCATACCTGTTGTGAATGCGCAGCTAGTAGATGTAATTCGGTGGAAATTTAGGAAGCCTGAGTGGATGCAGTGAACGCTTATTTATTTGTTTCTTCTTTTTTGTTTTTTTGTTGTTCCGGTTTAATTTATTCGCCAACACAACGCAGAGTGAAGGAGCAGATCGTTATAATACGCCTTAATAACATTAGTCCTGTTATAGTCATTATATATATATATATATATATATATATATATATATATATATATATATATATATATATATAAACATATTTCTTTTATTTCTTTCCAGATCCCAGACAGATGTTGATGACGTCACAGAAATACGGCTCCACGGGACGCACTGCAGATTTGGGAAGCTTCAGTAAAACCATGCAGACGTCCACTGAGGATTTACCAGGTGAGAACGATTAGTGTGACTGAAGATTATGAACAGAAACAATTAAAAAAAATCTATATACAATAAAAAAAAACTTGATGACTTTCCTTCCTCTTTCTTGCTAATATTAATTTTGTTGTTGGCTGTGATCTGTGTTGATCAGGAGAAGATCCTGAGGCTCGGAGACTGAGAACAGTAAAGAACATTGCAGACCTTCGACAGAACCTGGAGGAAACCATGTCCAGCTTACGAGGGACACAGATCACACACAGGTAACAATGCAATCTTTTTATTCAGTCAGCAACAAATAAAATGTAATTAAACTTAATTAATAAATAAAATAAAATTGTAAACATTTTTTTAAACATGGTAATAGAACGGGGCATCTTTTTTGCCTCTCCTTCAGCATTTTTCAATTGATTTGAACTCAAAACCCAGTAGGAATTTCATGTGACTAGGATTTATTATATGTATTTTAATATATATATATATATATATATATATATATATATATATATATATATATATATATATATATATATAATATATAATATTTTCTATATGATTCCTCCACTCCTCTATCCTCCATGCCTCTCTGCTACACCAGTGCTTCACTTCAGTTGTTTTTAGCAATCATCAACTTTTATCTTGAGCTTTCAAATTTTTTAAATGTTTTTTAAACGTGTTGTTTAAAACATGCATCTTTATCCATCACTTCTTTTTTCTGCAATATTTATGTTTACAAACATGTCCTAGGGAAATAAAAATAAATGTTCTGGTTGTATTAGCTGGCAATCAGGAACCCTTTTAATGCATGATTTATTTGATCAGTTTTTTTTAAGTAGCTTCACATTGTAGTTTTCACACGACATTTCTGTATAAAAACCGCTGCTCAACCGAGATATTTAGCATTTCTGCATTGTTATTTTTTTCTCACAGCACAATGAAAGTGAATTTTCTTTTGTACTCTAATCTCTTATTTTTAATGTATTTAAAAATATTATATTCAGAAATTCCAAAATATATCTAGTGTAATTATTATATATCTAATAGAATTGATATTAATTTGTCTTATCATGTATATTACATTACATTATATTATATTATATTATTTTAAATCATATTGCTTTACATTACATTACATTATATTATATTGTATGTCTTCATCAGTGCTTTGGAAACTTTTGATAGCGGTGGTACCACAGAAACAAACACTCGTGGTTTCCGGGCGGCTCGTGCTGCACCACTCTCATGGACTAATCGGATTGGTCCGTCCAGCCCACGGCTCCAGGCAGGCGATGCCCCTTCACCAGGGAATGGATATCCGGCACACGGGGCCATGGCGGGGCCTGCCCTGGGCCACACACGCTACCTTTACTCGACACCTCTGCGCAGGCAGCTAGTAGCACGCAACAGCGCCATCTGTGGGCTTGAGCTGGGAGAACAGGGTGGAGAGGAACTCCAGCTGGATGTTAGTGGCTATGTGAGCGACGGAGACATGCTCACCAAGAACACACATACCGATGAGCTCAGCAGTGGGTGGGTTTCAAATCTCATACTTCCATGTTGCACTGGGAAGTACTGCCTTATACTGCACCAATATCTTTCAGCTAGTGATATGCAGTTCGTGTGTCAATGACCGTCTGTTATAAAAACAAGGTGGTGGAACAGACGTCCATTAGATTTCCAAAAAACAGAATCAGCAACAACCTCCAAACAAAATTAGACTTACTTCTTCCAGCAGTATCTGAATTAGCACTTGTCTGGGAAAAAAATCTTAATAAAACCCGTGTTTATCCAGTGTGACATGCAGTGCAAAAATTAGATTCAAAATCTTAATGAATATAATGTATAATATAATTGGGAATGAAAATGAAAATGGTTTTATTTTAATTGTTATTTTATGTACTGGTGGAAAAAAAGAGTAGGTCTGAAGTTGTTGTGTGAAGGCTGGTAACAGAACACCTGAACGTGTTTTGATGGCGACATCATATTGCTAGTATTTGTTTCATGATATTCAAAGAATGAGCAGGCTGAAAATAACCCAGAACAGATTGGACACTAAGTACATGGTGTGAGAAGCTCGGGCTGGCCCCTGGGGGCCCGTTACCAAAATGAAATGCAGGACAGTGTAGGCCAGCACTATGGGGCCTATGTGGGGAGTGTTCTCTCCCATACCCATCCCTGAGTGATCTATTCCATACCCATCCCTTAGTGGTTTATCCCACACCCAGCCCTGAGTAATCTATCCCACACCCAGCCCTGAGTAATCTGCCACACCCAGCCCTAAGTGATCTATCCCACACCCAGCCCTGAGTAATCTATCCCACACCCAGCCCTGAGTGATCTATCCCACACCCAACCCTGTTCTATCCCACACCCAGCCCTGAGATCTATCCCACACCCAACCCTGAGTGATCTATCCCACACCCAGCCCTGAGTGATCTATCCCACACCCAGCCCTGAGTAATCTATCCCACACCCAGCCCTGAGTGATCTATCCCACACCCAGCCCTGAGTAATCTATCCCACACCCAGCCCTGAGTGATCTATCCCACACCCAGCCCTGAGTGATCTATCCCACACCCAGCCCTAAGTGATCTATCCCACACCCAGCCCACACCCAAGCCCTGAGTGATCTATCCCACACCCAACCCTGAGTGATCTATCCCACACCCAGCCCTAAGTGATCTATCCCACACCCAGCCCTGAGTGATCTATCCCACACCCAACCCTGAGTGATCTATCCCACACCCAGCCCTAAGTGATCTATCCCACACCCAGCCCTGAGTGATCTATCCCACACCCAACCCTGAGTGATCTATCCACACCCAGCCCTAAGTGATCTATCCCACACCCAAGCCCTGAGTGATCTATCCCACACCCAGCCCTAAGTGATCCCACACCCAGCCCTATCCCACACCCAGCCCTGAGTGATCTATCCCACACCCAGCCCTGAGTGATCTATCCCACACCCAGCCCTAAGTGATCTATCCCACACCCAACCCTGAGTGATCTATCCCACACCCAGCCCTAAGTGATCTATCCCACACCCAGCCCTGAGTGATCTATCCCACACCCAGCCCTGAGTGATCTATCCCACACCCAGCCCTAAGTGATCTATCCCACACCCAAGTACAGATCGAGTCCAAATATCCCTGGTAGACACATGTCGAGGTACTAGGTTTTAGTTTTTAAGTGATGACAATAATTTACACTATAATAAAACAGGTAGAATGAGCATAGACTGAAATGATCTTATTCATGCATTTTTTGACCTATAACATTTAGGTTATGTGTTCATGTGTATGCTGTACATGTAGGAACGTTTCTTCTTGTATGTTTGGACCATACAACTTTATCTTTAAGCTGGTTTGTTCTCATGCATTCTCATTGTCTGTCTGTCTGTCTGTCTGTCTGTCTTAGCTACCTGACTGATGGTGGTTTGAGTTTATATACTCGTCGGATGAAGCGTTTCCCAGATGGAATGGCACTGATGCGAGAAACTTTGCAGAAACATGTTTCTACTGGCCAAGGAGACGCAGACAGGTATTTTTTTCATCATTATCATCATCATCATCATGCTTTATGAATGTCTATTACAGATGGATCTCTCATTATTAAGAACAATAATTTATTGTTATTGACTGGCAGTGTGTTTTGATTGGCTGAAATGAGTGGTACATTGTTCCGATTGGCTTACTTGTA
>JACRUU010000005.1:782469-792469 GCA_030449085.1 Kryptopterus vitreolus | reverse complement strand
AACAAAGATACTCGAGAAGGAACTTCATTCCATGTCTTTCCCAGATAATTTCAGCGTTGATCTTTCCTCAGCCACGCTTACCGCTTCTAATGTTAGGATGGAATATAAAAGAGGTGATAAACATGTTCAGTTCTGAACCCTTTATTAACAAATAAACACCCAGAAATGTGCATCCACTCACGCTTCCGAAATTTCCCTGAATTACAACCTACTAGCTACACATTCAGGTATAATCTCCTCACTATATTAGCATATATTACCATATGGAACCTAAACGTATCACCAGTTTATATGGAAAACAACCAAAACTGGAACATAATTCTTAAAGTAACAAATAAAACAATTATTAAAAAAGGAACATAAAAATAAACAAGTAATATTAATTCATTCATATTAAAATTAATATTAAGAAATAAAAATAATTCTAATAAACATTATTTTATAATATATATCTGGTACAATTAGAGCACTAGATATATGAGTATTATATATATATATATATATATATATATATATATATATATATATATATATATATATATATATATATATATATATATATAGAGTATATAGATATATGAGTTAACTCAATGGCAATAGAGCAATTAATCACAATAAAAATATTTTAATCTATTGACATCTCTACTATATATATATATATATATATATATATATATATATATATATATATATATATATATATATATATACTGTATATATATGTGTGTGTGTGTGTGTGTGTATGTGTGTCAATAACTTAATAAGTATAAAAACCATTTTTCTTTGTTTTTCTCCATTAATCTTTTAGCTAAAACAGATGATGCTAAAGTGTCAGAGAAAGGCAGCATTTCTTCCCACAGTAACAACATCCAAAATTGTGACCCTTCCTCGTCCCGTGTTGCCTTTGGCTTTAAGAAATCCGCTACTGGGTCTATATCCAGTCCCACAGGTACGAATCCCAGCACAGCGATGGTATCAGCTAGCAGAGTCACAGTCATCAGTGGCTCAGCCACACTGGGGAAAATCCCCAAATCCACAGCACTGATGGTTGGTGGAGTCAGATCGGGTTTAAAAGGTTCGACACCAGAGTGTGCCATAGTGACTCAAGAGGACAACAGCATAGCTGCCAGTGTCAGGTCGACACCGCAGTACCGCAGCCTGCCACGACCCTCACGCTCCTCCCACCACCGCTCATCCACCAGCAGCATCGACTCAGGATCAAGCAGCCGAGGCCCTGTGTGCAATCTCATTCTCCCGACCAATAAGACACGAGAATCCATCCCCAATGTGAAAACCAATCAGACGGACAAAGAAAAGGGCGGAGTCTCTGAGTCAGACAACTTAAGAGCAAATGTAGTTGGTTCAAGTTCAACAATTCCACAGACAGCAAGACAAGGATGTAAATATACAGAGGTTTCATCACCGACATTACGCAGGTATGTGTGTATATTTACACACACGCACTCTCACACACACACACACAAACACTGTGCTGGTAGTTCAACCTTATTTTTTGTTAGTATTTTCCACTTATTATGCATTAGTGTTATTCCATATTCAGTCCTAGCCATGACCTCAGTTTTGTATGGGGTCATTCAGATGTCCATAGAGGTCAAAACTACAGTCTGATCCAGTCTAAATCCATGTGAATCTATGTGCTGCCTTTTGTAGTACTTTTTAAATATTGCTTTTTTTTGGAGGGAGGGGGCTCAGTGGTCTAAGGCGTTGGGCTGCGTTGGGCGAAAGATCCAGGTTCGAGCCCTGGAATGGCCAAGCTGCCGCCCTTGGGTCCTTGAGCAAGACCCTTAACCCTCTGTGCTCCAGGGGCGCCGTATCATGGCACAAAAACATCTTTCATAGTCGCTGCATTTGAATGTTAGACATCTTTGAGATGCAGTGTCGATGTAGTGGACTTTCATTTACCTTCTTTTAATGTGTTTTTTTTCAGCCGGCTTTCAAAATTGAAAATCACTCAAATGTTTAATTCTTACCAAAAAAATCTAAATAAAGCGATTTGACATGGCAGAGATTGCATTAAAAATACATCAAATTGAATTTGATCACCATCGCTACATAAACATGATTTAGCTGTAATAAACAGATATTCAAGTTCCTCTCTGTGCTACTCTCACCAGCGGCTTGGACATAAAGAGCAAACTTTCATTTATTAAGAGCAGTCTTATAAAGATTGTTGTTATAGAGGAAGAACAATGCTTTTCTTTCTTACTGCTTTGTCTGTATAAAGCTGTCCTGAGACGATTCACAATCGTTATATAAATGAAAATGAACTGAATTAAATATTAGGTTAGAAAGTTTTAAACGTAACATTTGGGAAACAATGAAGGAATGAATACCTTTTTACTGAGGTAAATTCCCAAATGTTGGTTGGATCTGACTCTTTCTACTATTTGTATTGTTTTTTGTACTTACTGCCATTATTTCTTGTGTCTTCCTTCATTTGTCCTTAGACTTTTTGGAGGTAAAGCTGCTAAGCAAGTCTGTGCCACAGAGAACCTGAAGAACTCTGTGGTGATTTCAAACCCTCATGCCACTTTGGGTCTCCATTCTGTTCCATGCTCTGGGATTTTGGACTTGCCCTCAGCCGGCAGTAGTGTGGGTGCAGGGGGCAGCGAGCAGGCGTCCAGCCCAGGCTCTGGATACTCAGGGGGCACAGGAACATGGGGCCACCCCTCCGTCAGCAGCATGCACACCAGCAGTGACTCTATTGACATGTCAGTAAGCAGCGGGCATCGTCGTGACAACGGCCACCAGTCAATCACTCGCACTGGAAGCGTCAAAATGGAGAGGTGAGTCTTATGGGATATGCAACAGAGGTCTTTAAATCGGATATTTCAGTCCCAAATGGGGTTTTTAGAGAGAAGTATTTCTGTGAGGTTGTTGGATGTACAGTAGGTGAAATCACGTAATACAGTAAAATGAAGGAATGGACAGAAGTGAGAAAGGATTTACTGAGAGAGAGCGAGAGAGAGAGAGAGAGATCTTAAGGACAGATGGATTGATTGTATAGGGAACATTTGTCATTGTGTTTTACCGAGAGGTATTTGGAGGGCTTGATCTAAAAAAAAAAAAAAAAATATATATATATATATATATTATATATATATATATATATATATATATATATATATATATATATATATATATATATATATATATATATATATATATATATATATATATCTATATATATATATATATATATATATATATATATATATACACACACACACATGGACAAAATTGTTGGTACCCCTCAAATTTGTCTCACAGTAAAGTATTGCATTAACATGTTTTACTATATACATGTTTATTCTGCTGGAAGACCCAAGATCTCGGACGCAAACCCAGCTTTCTTACCCTGGCCCTACATTGTGACCCAAAATCCTTTAGTATTCCTCAGATTTCATGATGCTTTCATGAGGACTCGTTCTGTTTTCGATGAACAGTAGAATTTTCTTGGTCTCATTTGTCTACAAGACGTTTTCCCAGAAAGGTTCTGGTTTACTCAAGTACATTATGGCCTACTGTATGTCTGTATGTCAGCAATGGGCTCCTTCTGGATCTCCTCCATAGCGTTTCATTTCATTTAAATGTTGATGGATAGTTTGTGCTGACACTGATGCACCCTGAGCCTGCAGGACAGCATAAATTTCTTTGGAACTTGTTTGGGGACGTTTATCCACCATCCGCACTATCATGCACAGGGAGATTAGCTACAGTGCCATGGGCTGCAATGGTTCTTGATAATGTTGCGCACTTTGGACAAAGACAAATCTACATCTCTGGAGATGGACTTATAACCTTGAGAATGTTGATATTTTTACACAATTTTGGTTCTCAAGTCCTCAGGCGTTTCTCTCCCCCTCTTTCTGTTGTCCATGCTTAGTGTGGCAGACACAGACACACAATGCAAAGACTAAGTCAACATCTCTCCTTTTTATCTGCTTTCAGTCTGCTTTTATCTGCTTTTTAACTGTTACTTGCCCCAGGTCAGTTTAAAGTAACATCACATGCCTAAAACAATCTTATTTATCCACAATTTTGAGAGAGTGACAACAATTTTGTCCAGCCCATTTTTGGAGTTTTGTTTGACATTATGTCAAATTTGCTTTTTTCCTCCCTTTTTTCTTTTGTTCCAATACATGTACATTTACAGTATTTAGCAGACGCCCTTATCCAGGCTGACGTACAAGTAGTGCTTTATGTCTCCATCTAAGGATGAATTTGTTCAGGTAGGGTTGATACAAATTTAAGGTACAAAATAAGCATAGACATTTTTATTTAATATGGTTTCCTGGACAGTGAGAAGGAAGAAGTGTTATTGTTTATTAGAGTTATGCTGAGATCCTCATCAAGAGATGAATCACATGGGATCACCAGCAGTTCCATTTTCTTCGAGTTGAGTTTGAGTTGATGAACGCTCCTCCATGAAGCGATGTCAGAAAGACAGGCTGATATTCTAGAAGGAGAAGATGAGTTGAGTGTCATCAGCATAGCAGTGGTAGTCAAATCCATGAGAGGAGATGATGTCACCGAGAGAGAGAGAGTATAGAGTGAGAAAAGAAGAGGACCAAGTGGACTGCTAGTAGATGGAGGATAATCTGTCGGATCGGGCAGCATGACGTTTTTCCCTGACTGCCAGGAGAGCAGTGTCTGTGGTCTGTGGAATGTGCTGCTTTGAAGCCAGACTGATTTGGGATCTAGAAGGTTGTTCTGAGAGAGATAGACAGACAGTTAAAGACAGTGTGTTTTAGGATTTTTGAGAGGAAGGAGAGAAGAGATACCGGTCTGTAGTTGTTGATGTCTGATGGGTCCAGAGCAGGTTTCTTTAAGATGGGAGTGACCCTTGCTTGCTTGAAGGAATATGGCACATGTCCAGAAGATAGGGACCCATGGATGATTTGTGGAGATGAAAAAGGAGATCGTGAGAGATGGTCTGGAGCACACAAAGGGACACACAAAGGGAATAAACATGTGTATAGCAAAACATGAGTTAATGCAATACTTTTCTGTGAGAAATAATTTATTCTCTGGAAAAATGTGCAGGGTATCAACAATTTTATCCAGTATACAGTAGAGATGGATAAATTGGGTAATTGTTTGCTTGACAATCACAGAAAGGACCATCATTTAAAGTTATGGATAGATCAGGATTAAGATTTATTACAGAGTATATAACGGACTATAATTTAAACAGAAATGTGAATTTGAAGAGACTATAGTAATCTTTCTCTAAAAAAAAGTTTTATAAGAAAAAATAAAAATAAGAGAAAAGAAAAATATTTAGATATTTAAAATATTTGAGATATGAACAAGATAATGTGCAAATCTTTCATATAAGGTAAATTACAAAAAGTTCCTTCAGGTAAAAAAAAAAGAAAAAAGAAAAGAAAAGAACCTATTATTCCTAATGCAGATCTTCCCTTGGCTGATGAGTGGAAATCATTGGAAAGCTCTGATCAGAAACTGTATTTCTGCAGAGGCTTACATTATTAAATTCTTGCATTCTTGCAAGACTTTAATCATACGGTGCTTTAACAACGCTCTCTCTCTCTTGATTAATGCAGGCCTTATTATGCTTTGTCTGTCACAATAAAAAATCTGCTGTGATGTCAGACATTGTTGCTGTGTGTCCAGGTTTTTGTTCTTGTCCTGATGATTTGTGTTGTTGTTGTGGTGTAATATTAAATACTTTCATTACAGCCACATTAGCTCTGTAAGTAAATGTCAGGTTTACTTTCGATGTCAACAAACTGCTTCTCTGCCTCCCACATGTAATAAAAGCTTTTTAAAGCTTTTTTTTAGCCTGTGTATGTCACTGTATAGTCACTGACTCACCTCTGAACACTGATGATGGAATGAGGACACTGAGGAATGATTTGTAGCCTTGTAAAAAAAAAAGAGTACCCTTAAAAATGAGTGATTTGTTTCTTTTCTACTGGACACACGCATGAGTAAAGCATTGCAAAATCTCCGTAGCTTATGTACAGCAGTTCATCTCTGCATTCTTGTAGACCCAGTTATCAGTCACATGACTCCAGTGTTTATATGCAATGCAGCTCGTTGCACAGAATTGTGTATTTTCATCTCAGGAGTCTTCTGGTCCAGAGTCATCCTGAGACTTCCTTAGGAAAGGAATGAAATGAACTAAATGTCTAAAAAAATCTTCTATTTGATGAGTGAGATTTGAGGATCCAGTGTCACTTAAATGATCTGATTTTCCTCTCACTAATTGATGAGTGTGTTATTATTATAGCAGCAGGGAGGAAACGCAGTGCAGTGTGAGATTTGTAATATGAGTTATATAAGAGTGATTTACCAAAGGGCCGATAATATTAAACATATGAAATGATCTGGGTTGGATATGATTGTATCGTGGGATGTGTGTGACATCAGTCTAATGTTTCTTACATTTGGAGCATTGGTGAACATGATGAATCCAGCCAGTGTTACATGAATCTGGATTAAAACTGGGTTTTGAGATTGATGCATTTGAATGGAGTTTCTGGAGTTTTCTAATAATGTATGCATGTTTCCTCCTGTATCCATCATCTCAACTCTTTTTTCTCTTTTTCTGTCCTCTAATCCCTAATTCCTCTGTTAGTCCCTTCTCTTCTCCCTCTGCTAGTCCTAAATTTAGTCGCAACACCTTGCCTCGGAAACAGGACAGGTAAAGGTGTTATTGTTACTGCTGCTAAATTCCTCCCTGTGTTTACTGTGCATTCTGTCCGTGCAATGCTTTTTCTTTTGGCTCCCCCTTGTGGTTACATTTGCCTAAATACTTTGCTGAGATACTTTACTTGTGTGTGTGTGTGTGTGTGTGTGTGTGTGTGTGTGTGTGTGTGTGTGTGTGTGTGTGTGTGTGTGTGTGTGCTTTCTTTCTACTATTTAATTTCAGCATTTCTTGACTGTTATGATTGTTAGGGAATTGTTATCTGAATTTTGCTTCATAAATATTTCATTGTAACTGCAAAACGTCTTACAGGAATTAAAAAAGCAGGTCTCAAAAATCAGTAAAGAATATGTTTTAGATGTTTTATTAGAGAATCATAACAGGTCAGGGTGTTTTTTTAAGCATCACTGATTCTTTAAGGAACACTTGTGAAGATGCATTTAAAACAGTATTACCACTTTTATTTTGCTGTTTTTTGCTCCTGGCTGTGAAACTTTGGCTGTGTTTATTGCATAGTTATGACATCTCTGTGTGTGTTTGTAAATATATGTGTGTGTGTGTGTATATGTGTGTGTGTGTGTGTGTGTGTGTGTGTGTGTGTGTGTGTGTGTGTGTGTGTGTATTTTTTGGACAAACTTTTTTAGTGCTTTATATTTATGTTCAGCTTTGTAACGTTCCTTTCTGTAGCTGTGTAACTTTAACCAGGACCACTGTTCTGCTGCATAGTGATTTATGTTTATTTATATTTAGTACATCATCTTTAATCAGCCTTAATATCGCTCACACTAACATCATTTCTCTTTCTCTTTCAAACACACACACACACACACAACACGCACACACACGCACACACACACACACACACACACACACACACACACACACACACACACACACACACACACACACACACACACACACACACACACACCAGTATTGGCAGTGATTTTTCATTGAGATGACCCAATCCCTCCCTGCAGGTACACGCCCTCGCCACAGCTCCGCCCAGAAGAGGCTCAACGTGATTGGCTGCGCTCACATTCTGTCAGCGGATTGCAGGACTCGGCCAGTAACTCGCCGTTTTCTACCTGCTCCAGTCTGACCTCGCCGTCCGGGACACGGTTCAATTTCGGGCAGCTTGGTAAACTCACCTTTATGGCCATCAAAATACATCAGAGAATCAATTACACAGAATTACTTGTAAACAAAAATGGTGGTCTGAGTTTTTGTTTTGTGTTTTGTGTTTTTGTGAGTTGTGTGTGTGTGTGTGTTTGTGTGTGTGTGGTGTGTTGTGTGTGTGTGTGTTGTGTGTGTGTGTGTGTGTGTGTGTGTGTGTGTGTTTGCAGCCAGTCCCACCACAGTTTCTCAGATAAACCTTGTGAGTCTGCGCAACAGCAGTTTCACCAATCAGGATGCAGGGCTGGACGTGTGCCATGAGGCTCGTCTGAGAAATTCCTGTGTGTCATTGGACGAGAAAACTCGCATCATGAGCCGCTCGGCCTCCTTCAGAGATGGGTTCGAGGAAGGTAAGGGAACAAGAAGGAGTGACGTAGAGACAGAGGTGGGAGGTGGATGCTCATTGGTTAAGGGATGCCAGTCAGAAATGCCCTGAATAAGATATTCCCATCTTTGTCAGCTTCCTGAATCTAACTGTTCTAGGAGTAAAAGAATCAGTCCTCTGGATCATCTCTAGTGGGGAAGGATGATAAAGTGGAGGAGGGCTGAGAGATTTAGGGAGATGTGAATTAGAAGTGAATTATATGTACAAATATAATCATCATAAAGCAGATTGATTCAATAGACGTTAATGAATTTGAATGAATGTGAGCTGAGTCAGGAAGGTAGAGCTGCTAATATCAATCATCAGTCTTTTTTTATCCCCTCACTGGATCTTTATTCCTTTCTCCACCCCTCTGTCTTTTGTGTGTGTGAATGATGTGCAGTGTTACACAATCCATCCATTCATAAATCAGCCGCTGGGGGAAAACTGTGTTAAACAGGATCCGTGTATCAGATGTTAAGACAAACAGACACACGCACACACACACACACACACACACACACACACAAGCCACACACACACACACACACACACACACACACTGAGTAATACTGTAGTAGTAGTAGTAGTAGTAGTAGTAGTATTGTTAGTTTGTGTGTGATTGGTCTCAGAGTGTATGATTTGCCCTGGTGTGTAATTTGAAGCTCCACACCCGTGTTTATCTCAGCGCAGAGTAATCTGAACATTATCTTTGCAAGCCTGTGTTCACATTATTGTATTATTGTGGAGAAAAGACGCTGCCTTGAGCGTTTTTTTCCCGCTGATATGAAAAAGGCGCCTCACATGACATACAGCACTGTTACTGCTTTCATCTTCCTCCTCCTAGTTATAAATTATGTTGTTATTATTTACCTCTTGTACTTCTCTCAAGAATCAGAAGGACGAATCAGAACTGCAGATAATTATAGGAATCTTGCTGATCTGCAGAAACAATAAGATCCTGTTTTTATTTTGATTATCTTTACACACTGCATGCACATCCTGTACGAGGACTAAAATACACACTGTAATGGAATTACACACTGACTGTACTGTATATCATAATAACTGTAGATTGCAGTTAGTGAGAAGTAAAACATCTCAGTACTGCAGTTACACACATGCTGTATATCATGATTGCTGTTGTTAAACATTTGTTGTTAAATGAAATAGAATTAGTCTTCATATATGTTCATTAAGATAATTTAAAAAGTATTTGATATCTGTTTTTTCAATTTTGCATCTCCAGTACATGGTTCATCTCTTTCGCTGGTCTCGAGTACGTCTTCTATCTACTCCACGGTGAGTGCAAAGACAAACAGAACGTGAAGAAAGAAAATAAGAGAATGAAAAAAAGTAGAAAATCTGATATATGACACTGAACACAAAGAACAAGTGAAACATTTTCAAACTATACCTCAACCACACGGGCAGAGCTGGAGTGTCTCATTCACAGAGAGAGAGAGAGAGAGAGAGAGAGGGAATGAGGAAGAGAGAGGGAGGGAAAGAGCAAGAGGGAGAGACAGAGAGGGCGGGAGGAAAGAGTGGAGTTCGTAAATCTGTGAATGATGAGTGAAAAGAACACGAGAGAGCGGCACACAAACAGAAAAACACTGGAGAGAGAATTTGAAAGGTAAATAGTGAGGAATAAAAACAATTTATTAAAAGTATAAGGATGATGACAACTCTGACCATCTGCAGCAATGTAAGTGCTTGGAATAATATGGTATTATTCTTCTCTATCTCACTCTCACTCTCAGACACAC
>JACRUU010000005.1:759969-779969 GCA_030449085.1 Kryptopterus vitreolus | reverse complement strand
ATACACAGAGACCTACCTACACTGAGAGCTACACAGAGAGCTACATAGAGGTACACAGTGAGATACACAGAGAGCTACACTGATAGCTATACAGAAAGACACACAGAGAGATGCACAGAGAGCTACACAGTGAGCTACATAGAGCTAGACAGAGAGCAACACAGAGGGCTACACCAAGAGATATATAGAGAGCTACACAAAGAGCTGCATAGTAAGCCACAAAGAGCTACACAGACAGCTATACAGAGAGATACTAGATACACAGAGAGCTACACAGAGCTACAGAGACTATACATATAGCTACACATAGAGCTACACAGATAGCTACACAGAGAGCTACACAGAGGGCTACATAGAGCTACACAGAGGTCTACACAGTGAGATACACAGAGAGCTATATAGAGAGCTACAGGGAGCTACACAGTAAGCTACATAGAGCTACATAGAGATACACGGTGCTACATAGAGCTACATAGAACTTCACAGAGAGCTATACAGAGACCTACATAGATCTACACATTGAACTACACAGAGAGCTATACAGATAGCTACAGAGAGCTACACAATGAGCTACACAGAGAGCTACACATAGAGCTACACAGAGCGCTATACAGAGAGCCACAGACAGAGCTTCACAGAGAGCTTCACAGAGAGCTATACATAGAGCCACACAGTGAGTTACTTTATTAACACTTTATTACTTAAGTCTTCTCTGCTTTTGCAAATACCGTAAATTCTGGACTATAAAGCGCACCTGCATATAAGCCGCATCCGCTCTATTTGAAAAAAAAAAAAAACCAAAAAAAAATCATAAATAAGCCGCACCTGCATACAAGCCGCATCCGCTTTTGAATTGTAAATGTACATGTATGTACCTAAATAGATCCTTTCCTAACCTGTATTTTAACACGGTGTAACGGTGGACGCTGCACAGAGACGCGGAGATCCGGAATTCATACAAAACAGGATTTATTAGAATAAAGAACTCAAGGAAAATCAGGAATAGCTGAGGCTGTATTTTGCGTGTGTGTGCGTGTGTGTGCGTGCGTGCGTGTGTGTGCGTGCGTGCGTGCGTGCGTGTGTGTGTGGGGGGAAAAGAGCAGGGGGGAGAGAGAGAGACACACGTGACACACGGCAGCAACTTTGCTGATTAAAACGGGACAGAACCAAGAGAAAATAAGCGCTATTTACAGTATTTATCTTCATTTCTCCTGTGTGTGAAATGACGTCACCTTAACCTTGTAAAGATAGAGTTTGTCCTCCTTCTATCCGCTTCTACCCACTTATATCTGCTAAAGAGGAACTAGCGCATTCTTCTTCTTTGCATTTATTTTGTCTTAGTTTTGATTCTAATTCCGGTTAGAGCCCCTAGCGGTCGGGAAAAAATCTGCAGAATAGCCGCACCTTATTATTAGCCGCATGGTTCAAAACCTAGGAAAAAAGTAGCGGCTTATAGTCCAGAATTTACGGTAACTTTGTATAACCAAAACTCTGTTTATAAATACAGAGCATTAGTAAACTCTGTTCCTCACTCACCTCCTGTTCTCTGTTAAAGACCCTGAATTCAAGATAAAGAGAAAGGGATAGAAAATGGATATATAACCTTGAGACGAGACTCCATGTTTTTTAGTGAAGGCATGTTGGAAGTTATTGCTTTGTCTGTGAGTTATTCATCACGGAGACTGTGATTCACGCTGCAAAGAAATGAGACTCAGTCACATGGCAATATCAAATTGTTTTTGCTGTGTGAGATATAAAATCTGTTGTGTAAAAATGTGGTGTGTGTGTGTGTGTGTGTGTGTGTGTGTGTGTTTTCAGGCTCATCTGGTTGCAGCATTTGAGCAAAGTCTGGCTAACATGACCATCAGATTAAAAAGCCTCACTATGACAGCAGAGCAGAAGGTAAATACACACGTTTTATTTGTGGATATTAAAATGTCACACCTGGAAAAGTAACATTCAATTACACAATACAAATATTTCCTATACAAACATTTAAAAAATGATATGATATAGAAAGAAGACAATTACATTTTTTGCTGTTGGTGGTGGTTTTTTGGGCCTGTGTGTGTGTGTGTGTGTAGGACTCTGAGCTGAATGAATTAAGGAAGACCATTGAGTTGCTAAAGAAGCAGAATGCTGTAGCCCAGGCTGCTATCAATGGTGTCATTAACACTCCAGAATTTTCCTGTAAAGCTGAACGTACAGGTGAGACACAGACATATTCATTGTTTACTATTATATTATTACTAATTTGAATTATTAGAATATTTCTCATATTATCACAACTCCCTGTTCTCATAATATTACATTACAATATGAGCTAGGTGTACGTGAGAATGAATTAGATCTTGGTGGAGTTAACAAGTATAATGTGTGTTCAGTTTTATCTTTGATTGGACAAGAGACTTTAAATTCATATCGATTCCAACTAAATGCAGTCATTTATAAACCAGTAAGATTTGTATAGATCAGACCTGGGCAAGTTAAGGCCCGCGGGCCAATCCGGCCCTTTGGCCCGCGTGAGGCCAATCATAAACACCATAAATTAAACTTTTTTTTTTTAACTTTTTTGAAATTTTGAAATTTTATTTTGAAAAGCGTTACGTCACTACGTATACACGTGTGTGAGTGAAGGTGATGCTGTTCGCCAGGTTATCCCCAAGAAAAGAAAAGTTGATAACGAATGCCGTATTTTCAACAAAACATGGACTTCCAAATATTTCTTTACAGAAATTAAAGGCAAAGCAGTGTGCTTAGTCTGTGCTACACAGGTTCCTGTGTTTAAAGAATATAATTTAAATCGCCACTACACCACCAAGCATGAAGATAAATACAGAAGTCTGTCTGGTGAAGAGCGTGCATGGGAGTCTGATGCATCGCTCGCAAAACTACAAACCCAACAAGGATTTTTCTCTAAACTTCACACTCGCAGAGATGCAGCCGTCAGGACAAGTTACGTCATTTCTCACAAAATCGCCAGAAAAAGTCAGGCGTTTTCCGACAGAGAGTTTATTAAGGAGTGTTTATTGGACTCTGCTGCGCTGATGTGCCCAGAGAGTCTCCCGACGCACTGTAACGAGGCGGATTGAGGACATCGCGGGGAACGTAGAACTTCAGCTGAAGAACAGAGCGGCCGACTTTGACTTTTTTTCTCTGGCTTTGGATGAGAGCTGCGATGTACGTGACACTGCCCAGCTGCTCATCTTCTTACGTGGGATAACCGCAGACTTTCAAATCATGGAGGAGTTGGCAGTCAATTAAAGGGACAACCCCTTCAGTATTCTCACTGAAGAGGTAACATGAGGTGGAAAGCATTACAAGTTATTGTTTGTGGAGATTAACAAGTTAAAAAATAAATTGCACTGGTTCAATAATTGTTTTTCTTATTTAACCAATAGACCACAGTTTCAGAAAACCTAATATACATATTTACAGAGTGCTTTATTCTTCTGATTATCAGGACCAGCTATTCAAAATATTTAATTTAAGTATTTTACAATGAAAGAAAGTTGGTGGCCCTCTGACACAATTCAGGCTTCTCATGCGGCCCCTGATAAAAATTAATTGCCCACCCCTGGTATAGATATTTGGGATGAACAGATATTGCAATCGTGTGCATAATATTCCCTGTGTTTGTGTTTTATAGGTTCTGTTGGCTCAGTGTCAGTGCAGGCAGACATGTGTATGCGCAGACAGCACTCATCAGACAGCGTGTCCAGCATCACCAGCCATTCCAGCATGGAGAATACTGACAACAGTGGCAAAAAGAAAAAGAAAAACTGGGTGTGTAAAACTTCACACACACACACACACACACACACACACACCACACACACACATGCACACAAACACATACACACACATTTCACACACCGACACACGCACACACACACACACACACACACACACAAACAACACACAACACACATACACACACCACACACACACACACACACACACACAACCACGCGCACACACACATGCACAGACATACACACACACACACACACATACACACATAGACACACACACAAACACACACACTGCAGCTAAGTTTGTTTTCTGTCTTTGTGCTTTTTTGGCGCTTCATGTGGCAGGTGTCAGAGGTAAGAGTTGAGTGTGTTAGCATTAATAAACTAAGATAATCTGAATTGAAATATCATGAAAAAAATACCTATTCTTTATTTAAACAAATGAGTTTAATATTCATATAAAAAGTAAATAGATGGAGTCCAGTCCATTTGAATATATTTAATATTAACATACAATACTATGTCTGGTTTTAACTGGAGAAGAAATGTTGTTAAGTTTAGTGTCAGTGTTTAGTAGCACAGCACTGCTGTGATTTGGTTTTATTCATGTTCAGATTAAAACCTGTGCGATATGAAGTGACTTCACGAGGTCGATGTTTTTATTTAAATACTTGAATGTTTCACATTCAAGCTTCTCAATTACCTCAGTGACTTCAGCTTGGGTGATAGATGATGCCATCTCTGAGCCCATGGCCTCTGTTTCCTCATCAGAAGGCATGACTCTGGGGTTGAGGAGATCCTCAAATTATTCCGTCCACCGTCCAATGATGTCCCCAGTTGAAGTCAACAGCTCCCCACCTCCACTGTAGACAGTTTTGGCAGGGCACTGCTTCCCCCTTCTGATATGCCGGACGGTTTGCCAGAACTTCTTTGAGGCCGACCGATAGTCCCTCTCCATGGCCTCTCGGAACTCCTCCCATACCCGAGATTTTGCCTTAACAACCACCCGGGCCGCAACCCGCTTGGCCTGAGACCTTACAGCCGCAGCTCAGAACATGATCCACTCAGACTCAATGTCTCCAACCTCCCTCGGGATCTGGTTGAAGCTCTGCCGGAGGTGGGAGTTAAAGATGTCTCTGACAGGGGGTTCTGCTAGGCGTTCCCAGCACACCCTCACAATACGTTTGGGTCTGCCGAGTCTGTCCAGCTTCCTTCCCCGCCATCGAATCCAGCTCACCACCAGGTGGTGATCAGTTGACAGCTCCGCCCCTCTCTTCAACCGAGTGACCAAAACACACGGACGGAGGTCAGATGAAACAACCATGAGGTCTCTCATCAATCTCCGGCCGAGGGTGTCCTGGTACCATGTGTTCTGATGGACACCCTTGTGTTTGAACATGGTGTTCGTTATGGACAAACTATGACTAGCACAGAAGTCCAATAACAGAGCACCACTCGGGTTCAGATTGGGGGGGGGCGTTCCTCCCAATCACGCCCCTCCAGGTATCACTGTCATCACATATCAGAGACGTCAAGAAGGCCGGGTACTCAACACTGCCATTCGGCCCATAGGCACAAACAACAATGAGAGACTTTTCCCCAGACCCGAAGGCGCAGGGAAACAACCCTCTCGTTCACCGGGGTAAACTCCAACACATGCCGGCTAAGCGGGGGGTCTATGAGCAGGCCCACGCCAGCCTGCCGTCTCTCACCACAGGCAACTCCAGAATAATGAAGAGTCCAGCCTCTCTCGAGGAGTATGGTTCCAGAGCCCAGACTGTGAGTGCAGGTGAGCGCGACTATCTCTAGCTGGTATCTCTCCCGCACAAGCGCAGGCTCCTTCCCCACCAGCGAGGTGATATTCCATGTCCTCTAGAGCTAGTCTTCTGTGTCCAGAGGTCGGGTTGTCGAGGCCTCCGCCTTCGACCATTGCCCGAACCACATTGCACCCTTATGAGCCTTCCTACAGGTGGTGTGCCCACGGGAAGGTGTTTCCATTTTGCTCAGGCTGAGCCCAGCCGGGCCCCATGAGTGGAGGCCCGACCACTAAGGCGCTCGCTTTTGAACCCCAACCCCGGGCCTTGCTCCATATAGCCCCCGACAACATAGCTCCTAGGTTCATCCGGTTACTCAAACCCCTCCACCACGATAAGGTGGTGGTTCAAGGAGGGATTAAGATAAACACAACTATTTAAAAATTCACGTTGCTCTAGTAATAAAGGAATCTATTCGCTCTCATTTGGATATTATTAATGATTATTCTTTATTTGCTGTGCTGCACTCTACACAATGCTTAATAGTTTTCATTTTTTCACTGTTCCATTTGTATTTGTTTCGGTTTCTGTTTTTCAGTTGCGCAGCTCTTTTAAACAGGCCTTCACAAAGAAGAAGTCTCCTAAGTCTGCCTCGTCCCATTCAGACATTGAGGAAATGAATGACTCGCTCCCTTCATCTCCTAAACTCCCTCATAATGGATCTAGCAGCTCCACTCCCATACTCAGGAACTCCAACTCAATGTATGTTGGTGTGTGTGTGTGTGTGTGTGTGTGTGTGTGTGAGCACGCGCAAGTGTGTCACCCAACAATTTTTTTCCTCTAGCGCTACTGCAATACTGATCTTTTTTTTTGCCGATACTTTACTAATGTTTATTTAGAATCACAGATGTGTTTATTATTAATTGCAGGCTACCAGAAGGATTTGATGGAGAGGCAGAGACTGTAATGCAGCTTCGAACTGAGTTGAGAGAGAAAGAAATGAAGTTAACAGACATCCGGTTAGAAGCACTTAGCTCCGCCCACCAACTTGATCAATTACGAGAGGCCATGAATCGTATGCAGGTAAGAAAACAAACAAATAAAAAAGATTTCTACAAAGGATTTTTCTAAACATGTTACTGTTCTTTGGAGTATTCCAAATTTGTTTTATTTATTGTTTTTGTTTTTGCATGTTTGAGTTTGATGTACGGTATTGTTATCGTGACTCACTTTGTAAGTGGTACCCATAATGCATTACATGCGATAAAAATGTATAAAATGAATAGGTTTGAATAGAAAATGGTGTGTGTTGTGTGTGTGTGTGTGTGTGTGTGTGTGTGTGTGTGTGTGTGTGTGTTGTATAGACTGAGATTGAGAAGCTGAAAGTGGAAAATGATCGTTTAAAGATAGAGAATCAGGCGAACGGTGGTCGGGCGTTTATCACTCCAAGTTCCATCACAACTCCAACAACAGAACTCACGCAACAAAATCTCCACAAGTCCACAAGCTTTGGTACAATTTATGACAAAGCAATGTTTATGTATTATTAAAAATATTTTTTAAATAACA
The DNA here is from genome assembly GCA_030449085.1 of Kryptopterus vitreolus. Lineage (NCBI taxonomy): Eukaryota > Metazoa > Chordata > Actinopteri > Siluriformes > Siluridae > Kryptopterus > Kryptopterus vitreolus. The sequence goes on along the minus strand of JACRUU010000005.1, from coordinate 772,891 downwards.
TATTCAGAAGAAAGAGATCTTGCTATGCTATATGATGGTATTTAAAGAATTCTCTCCCACTGCAGATATACTTCTGGATGATACTGCAGGAGATGGCACTTTCCATAAAGATGGCCAACATGTAAAGATCATTGTTAGTTTACAGGGGGAAGATGCTCCCAGGAGAGAGGTTTGCCTTGAAAATTGCTTCATAAATAATTAAAGAAAGTGTTTTCCTGAATCTCATCATAACTTGTAAAGTCAGTATTCTTGCACTGAGATATTATTAAGCTGGGACTTGCTCACTATTGGTCTGAGTTTATAATCCAAATGTATAAAAGTTTCTGCATGTGTAATCAATATATGCTTAACCTCAGGAGGCTGTACAGTTATTTAGCACTAAATCAAAAGGCGTACAGTGTTGAGTGTATGAGTACAGTGCATTTTGTGTGATTTGGGACACTAAAAAGTGTAATGGCATTTTGTGTTTTTAAGGACTGCAGAACACGAGACTTCTTGATTGGTTGTATTGGAGTTAGTGGGAAAACCAAATGGGACGTTTTGGATGGAGTCGTGAAACGTCTATTTAAAGTAAATCTTATCTTTACACAACTTTCTTTCATATTCTATTGATGTCATGCTAACACTGGATTAATGACGTTTAATGAATGTTACATGGTTAGATCATACTGATTATTAAAATAAGCGGCCTCAGTTCATATCATTTTTTGTTTTCATTTAGAGATTTTCGAGATGTCAATGTGTGTTCAGGTTATCATCTTTAAAGATTTAGACATTAAACATAAAAATATCAAGGGTTAGCAAATGTTTTAACACTCTGTTGTCAACTAGAGTTTCATTTTTCCATATTGGGATTATTAAAAGCCTATTTTAATAATCGAATTTAATCTACATATATATATATATGTATTCACCGACTTCAAGATTACAACATCATACAGCATTATTCCAACCCTTTTCTAGACTGTCAAATTTACAAAATTAATAATACATATTTACGGATGTTTAGATTTATATTTGTTATGTGTGTCCCTCTTTAAAATCTTACAAAGCTGACACTGTAAATAAATATAGATTAATTTAGTCTTTCACTCTTTGTCTTGTTGTGTAGGAATACATCAGACATGTAGATCCGGTCAGTCAGATGGGCTTGAGCTCTGACAGCGTGGAAGCGTATCGGATTGGGGACTTGATCCGACCTGGTCGAGCAGAAACACCAGAATTACTTCCCTGTGGTTACTTGGTGGGAGAAAACAACACAATAAATATTTCACTTAAAGGTACACAAAACACACACACACATAAACTCCAAAAATAAACCAATTAGGAGCTGTTTTAGGAGCTGTGTGTGTGTGTGTGTGTGTGTGTGTGTGTGTGTGTTTATACAGGTGTGAGCTCCCAGTCGACTGACTCTCTTGTGTTTGACATGTTAATCCCGAAGCCTGTGTTGCAGCGTTATGTGTCACTGCTGCAGGAACATCGCCGTCTCATTCTGTCTGGTGTGTTGCATATTATCATCATTATTATTACTGCCCCAGTATTATAATAATATCATCTTATCACAGTGTATAATACTATACTACACTACACTATATTAAACTATACTACACTATACTACACTGCCCTAAACTATACTATACTACACAATACTATACTGTACTACAATATACTACACCATACTAAATTACACTATAATACTCTATACTAAACTATACTGCACTACAATATACTACAATATAATACACTATACCATACTAAATTACACTAAAATGATCTATACTAAACTATATTGCACTACACTATACTACACTACACTAAACTATACTACACTGTACTAGCCTACACAATACTATATTGTACTACAATATACTACACCATTCTAAATTACACTATAATTCTCTATACTAAACTATACTGCACTACACTATACTACAATATACTACACTATACCATACTAAATTACACTAATATGATCTATACTAAACTATACTGCACTACACTATACTACACTACACTAAACTATACTACACTGTACTAGCCTACACAATACTATACTGTACTAAAATATACTACACCATACTAAATTACACAATAATTCTCTATACTAAACTATACTGCACTACACTATACTACAATATACTACACTATACCGCACTACACCACACTAAATTACATGATGCTACTCTATACTAAACTACACTATACTAGAATACACTATACTATACTAAACTATACTACACTATACTAGACTACACAATACTATACTGTACTACAATATACTACACCATACTAAATTACACTAATATACTCTATACTAAACTATATTGCACTACACTATACTACAATATACTACACCATACTAAATTACACTATAATGCTCTATACTAAACTATACTGCACTACACTATACTATACTACAGTATACTAGACTACACAATACTATACTGTACTGCAATATACTACATAATACTAAATTACACTATAATACTCTATACTAAACTACACTGCACTATACTAAACTACACTAAACTATACTACACTATACTAGACTATACTGCACTACACTAAACTACACAATACTACACTACACCGTACTACATTACACTATAATACTATATACTAAACTATACTGCACTATAATATACTACACCATACTAAATTACACTTTACATTTACATTTACATTTGCAACATTTGGCAGACGCCCTTATCTAGAGCGACTTACAACTGAGCAATTGAGGGTTAAGGGCCTTGCTCAAGGGCCCACTAGTAGTAGCTTGGTGGTTGTGGGGTTTGAACCTGCGATCTTCTGGTCCAGAGGCCAACACCTTACCACTAAGCCACCACCTCCCTTTATACACTTTAAATACTCTATACTAAACTATACTGGCAACTGCACTGCACTATACTACAATATACTACACTATACCACACTGCACCGTACTAAATTACACTATAATACTCTATACTAAACTACACTGCACTATACTATACTACACTACACTTTACTAAATTGAACTACACTATACTAGACTACATAATTCTATACTGTACTACAATATACTACACCATACTAAATTACACCATTCTAAATTACACTATAATACTCTATACTATATATATATGTATATATATATATATATATATATATATATATATATATGATATAAACTATATTACTATATACAACTATATACAACACTATACTATATTACACTACTATACTATACTACACAACCTATACTAAACTATACTAAACAATACTGTGCTACATTATTCTACACTATAATACACTATACTGTACTACACTATACTACACTACCCTATACTATACTAGACTACACTTCCATATACTATAAAGTGATACATTAGCCTATGTATTGAATTTATTCTCGGAAGGTGAATCGTATGCTGAAATATTCATACATTAAAATTAATTTCCGCCTCAGGAATAATGTGAAGTTGGATCATGCGTTCCAGTCCACCAAAAATATTGCCTGCAACATAAAAATACAATATGCACTTATATTATTAACTTTTTAGAATTGAATAATGGTGTTTTAACCTCTAAAAGAGGAAAACATTATCTTTACTGGGTACTTTACCTTTGAGCACACTGGCTGATGGCATGATGGAGATAACGTGAGGAGGAGATGGAGGGACAATAATTGTGTGGAAGGAGAATCTCCTTCCGTTATGGTATCACACTAAGACAATGCTCTCGCTGTAAACTCAACAAATGGAAGGGTTGAAGGGTTACTGAAGGGTTAACTGATTGTGTGACTGAGCAGCACAGCGTTAGTGGCATCTCACAACAACATTAGTATCCTTGATTTATTTCACTCAAAATTTTGCTCGTAAAACATACACATTTTTTACGAATCTCAGCTCATAAACTGCATTACTTGTATATTGATACACTTGTAAATCAAGGTTCCACTGCACTATACTATACAGTACACTATTATAGTGCACTATGCCATACTTTTGTGGTAGTTATTATTCATTACAGACTCTGTACAGTCATGTCTCAGACTGGTGACAAACTTCACCCTGCCCAGGCCATAATCTCTCTTAATCTTTAATATGGCACCATATTATGCACTTATGAACCATTTAAATTTGTTGCTATTTTCAGAGATAACATATAGAAATCAACAGAGGTTTAACTTTTGCACTGTTTTGATCATTCAAATATTAACTTATACAGAGGAAAGAAAAACACTGTGATGAAATAGTTTGTACTATATGAGGCTATGGCAGTCTTTATGTTTTATTTAACATCAACTGTCCTGCAGGTCCGAGCGGCACGGGGAAAACATACCTCGCACACCGTCTGGCTGAACACCTTACACTGCTGGAGGGGCGCACTGATACACACACTGCCATTGCCACCTTCAATGTTGATCACAGGTCTAGCAAGGTAAGAACAAAACGATTTAACAGGACACTTGAGAAAAACATTGTATGAAGTAAATCAGTTTAAGTGAAACTCTAAAACTGCACTGTGAGATTCATTTCTTATTCTTCTCTCTTTCTACATCCCTCTCTCTGCGTATCTCTTTCTGTCCCTCAATTTCAAACCCTGTATCTCTGTGTATGTTTACATTTGCAGAATTTAGCAGATGTCCTTATACAGAGAGACAAATCTATCAATGAATCAACTCTGATTCGCTAGACTACAAGTTTAATGTATAATCAGCCAAAATCAGCTTATTTGAGAGGATTTTTAAAATTGAAACACATTCAGTGCAAATTACAAAATGTACTAAGTAAAGATGTTTGATAAGCCATATATATAAAGCCCTCTCTCACACTTTCACACACTGTGTAGGAGCTGCGTCAGTATTTGTTGGCTGTAGTGGAACAGTGCAGTGTGGATCAGCGCGATGGTCCTTTAGTCATCATTCTAGACAACTTACATCATATCAGCTCTTTGGGGGAGATTTTCAATGGCCTGCTTACACAGACTCGCCAGCAGTGGTAAGATTACTGTTTTAGAACACATTTCTGTTCTTTTTCCAATACTACAGAAAAGTGTCAGAATTGTTTTGAATATTTGTAATATATTCCTGTGTAATTATCTTTTGTGTCTGTTCTCAGCCCATACATTATTGGCACCATGAGTCAGACCACATCTTCATCTCCCAATCTGCAGCTTCATCATAACTTCAGGTAATAAATCAGTGTGATTGTACATATCAGAGACAAATACTGAGTGTATATCATAGTGTGAGGATATAATCGTTATACACTACTTACCTGGATATTGTGAGAGTTAGGTTCCAAGACCTGCTCCAAGATATGTATGTAAAAATCTACCTATAGTTTATAAACATAGTACAGTACATGTAATGCACAGTGCCTGACCTAATACACACACACACACACACACACACACACACACACACACACACACACACACACACACACACAATGTATACAAACACATGTAAAGAACATTAAAAACATTTACTAATGATAGTACAGTACACTCAAAACACTTAAGAGAAAAACAGTCACTAGAGAAATCTCGTAAACTCAGCGAAAGATGTGGTGCTTCACTGCGCATGTGTGTGTGAGAGAGAGAGAGAGAGAGAGAGAGAGAGAGAGAGAGAGAGAGAGAGAGTATTTTTTATTTAGCAACAGCATGGTGCTGTGTTCCTATTGGCTAAGTATAAAAGTGTCGCTTGCTGATTGGCTGAGATTGCTTTGAGAAATCTCAACATGCGATGGCTCTTTCATTATGATTATGTGTAAAATATTGTACTTAAACACTTTATTTATTGCTTAATATAAATAATACATTAATCTGTTTTCATTTTTTAAAATCAAATTTGTTAATGAAAACAGCGGAAAATGTCATTCCTAACTTTCAGGAACATTCAGTCTCTGTGAGAATGTGCAATATTTGTATACATTCGGGATATAAATATAGTTATGTTCTATGTGAGACGTCGTGAAATTGCGGGGATATTACGGGGAACTACTGTAGTGTTATATTTTAAATCCACTTCCAAAGCATACACATATTTTAAAAAGGGAAAAGATGTGCATAAAGAGATCAGAAAGCAAGTAGACTGTTCCAGTATCACCATGTTGTGTGTAAGTGATCACATGGTGCTGCTTTGTTCCTGCTGTTGTTAAAGTCAGAACAGATTTATTTAATGCATGTCGTAGTAAACAGTAATGAGGATGTTTTTAATAGAGCATCCAATAGAGCAGGGATCACCAACCTTTTTGTAACTGAGAGCTACTACATGGACACCGAGTCATATAAAGGGCTACCAGTTTGAAATACTCCTCTGAAATAACAAATTTACCTTTAGTTTATATTATTATTATTAATATATTAATGATATGTTTATCTATGTAAATACACTTGACAGTGACTATCAACAACGAATTAACTACATTTTACATTATAGACGCATCTCACTGATGAGTTGTGCACTTTTTATAGCAAGCCTGAGAGCTACTCATGTGCTCCTTGGGGGCTACCTGGTGCCCACGGGCACCACGTTGGTGACCCCTGCAATAGAGCATTGTAATTAAAGTGTCCGCTAAATGCCATAAATATGAATGACCTGTAGATGGCAGTGTAACAAGCTCAATCCAATTCAATTTATATTTATTTGTATAGCGCTTTCTTAGAACAGAATTAAAGCAATTCTAAAAAAAATAACAGTTTATTTAACATATTACTATTTTTGTTTTATAATTTGATATTATAACGTTTAGGTTTACACTTTAACCTAAACTTTATTTAATGTATTATCATTATTGTTTTGGGGGGCCTTATGATATTTGTAGACAAATAGGTTTTGTAGGTAGAGGTTGGTTTCATTTGCATTCTGTTCGGTGCAGTTAGATTACTCACTAACTGACACCATAACAACTTAAAAGAAACAGAATATTAAGTACATTTTAGGTATTTGGCATTCGCCCTAATCCAGAGCAATTTATAACCAGTGGTGTCAAATAATGAAGTACAAATACTTTTGAGTGTCTATACTTTGCTGGAGTAATTATTTTTCAGACGAATTTTTACTTTCTACTCCTTACATTTTAAAAATAGCCCTCGTTTCTCCTATTACATTTCTGCTTGTTTCCATTCATCATACAATTAAAAAAAACAAAAAAAAAACAAACCCTATCCAGATAAACGTCTCCATTTGATAGAGTGAATGTGATTGTGGTTGGATGAGATATGAACATGTACTATTCCGACACCCAATTAGTTTGTACACGATCCATCGCACCTGCACATGACACACAGATCATGTCACGCTCCAGCGAGGACAAAACCAGTGTTGTGGTCACTACTCATAAAAAGATTCTTTATTAAAAGTGATTATTTCTCCACTACTGGCTCATTTATCAAACATGTGTTTTCTCTTCGTCCTCCACATATTACGCTACAGCAGGGAGTTCTGTAGAGAGATGATTTCAATAAATTAGTGATTGTGATTGATGCGCCCAAAGCTTTTATCCTTTGTGCCATTTTTCCCCCTTACATTACTTTTACTTTTATACTATAAGTAGTTTTGAAACAAACTTTTTTCTTTTACTTTTCTCTTTTTACACTTTTACTTAAGTTGATGCTTCTACAGAAGTCTTTTTAACCCACATATCTACACTTCTACCTGAAGAATGTATGTGAATACATTTAATGGTTAACGGCCTTGCTCAAGGACCCACTGTTACTCTTGTCAGGATTTCAACCCTCAACCTTTCGGTCCAGAGCCCAATGCCTTGAGCACTGAGCTAGCACCTCTCTAAAGTACTCCAATGTTCTGCAGGTGGGTTTTGTGTGCGAACCACACGGAGCCTGTAAAGGGCTTTCTGGGCCGTTTTCTGAGGAGGAAGCTTATTGAGACAGAAATCAGCAGCCGGACACGTAATCCAGCACTGGTGAAGATCACTGAGTGGATTCCTCATGTTTGGCATCATCTCAATTGCTTCCTGGAGGCTCACAGCTCCTCAGATGTTACTATCGGTAAGAAAGGCTTTAATGTGTTCTTTAGGCAAAATTCTTTAGGCAAAATTCTGCATTAATGTGTGTGTGTGTGTGTGTGTGTGTGTGTGTGTGTGTGTGTGTGTACTCCAGGGCCACGTTTGTTCCTTTCATGTCCGATGGATGTAGACGGGTCACGCATTTGGTTTACAGACCTTTGGAATTACAGCATCATCCCATATCTACTGGAAGCAGTCAGAGAAGGTTTACAGGTGATGTTTCTCAGGAATCTCATTGTTCTGTCTATTAAACAAATTGGATTCAATCTGATATATGGTTTTGTGGACTCTGTAAGTTTGTAATCTATATTAATGATTTAACATACTAATTAAATCCACTGTGACAGATGTTTTGGAGTAAATATAAACGGAACTGATATCTTTCTGTAAATCTTTTGTGAAATATATTATGTATTTGATTTTGATGTTGATATTTTTTATTCTCTTCCCCCAACAGCTTTACGGACGTCGAGCTGCATGGGAAGATCCTGCTCGCTGGGTGATGGACACATTTCCATGGCGATCAAGTTCTCAGCATCCTGATCAGCCAGCTCTGCTAAAACTCCGCCCAGAGGATGTTGGTTTGGATGGAGGTTCTACCTGTAAAGAGGGTGCTACTAAACAGAACACCGATAGCAATAGTGATGCTGATCCACTGGTAAGAAAGACACACACACACACACACACACACACACACACTGTAACACAGATGCAGACACAGTGTGTTCCTCTCCCCTCTCTCAGATGAACATGCTGATGCGTCTGAAGGAAGCAGCGAACTGCTCCAGTGCTCAGAGTTATGACAGTGACACTAACAGTAACGATCATCATGACGACATCCTGGACTCATCATTAGAGTCAACACTCTGAGGCTTACAAGTTATTTACAAAGTTGTGAATGTTTCCTCGTGCCCAGGATGCATTGGTGGAGCTGCTGATGATGTAACTGTACAACTCACAGTTCATCATGCTGTGTGTCAAGTTACAATTTAGATTGACTTTTTAAAAATGTAAACCAACAACAACAGAAGAAGAAAAAGGAGACAGAAACTGCACTACTTATTCTTCAAACCATCTACTGTGTTAGATATCATCTGAAAAGAGAATCCTTACCTCACTATAATCCACTTATAATATATATTAATGATAATCCTAATAATAATAATGATATTCATGAAAATAATAATAATCGTCATCATGAGAATAATATTAAGTTGGAAAACTTTCTTTTGTGTCATATAACAGTTTTTCTCATTCCTGAAATTTGTTTTTGAGAAATAGAAAAACTAAACCGCTCTGTTTCTTCTCCCATAATATATAATATATACTCTGTTGACAAGATGGTGCTATAGATGATTTTGTGCTGTTTGCTGCTGCAAGTGTCTGTACACACACACATACATGACTCTGACTCACAGAAGTGGACACTGATGCTGGCCATCGACTTTAAATTCTGGGATCATTTCTGGAGGACGATGTGGATTGGTGTAATCAGTTTGCACGATCAGTAACGGTACCTCACCAGCATGGAGGGTTTCCCTTCATTCGCAATGTTTTCTTCTCTCATTTTGGTGCTGAAGTACCCAGTGCCTTACTGCAGTGGGAGCCTGAGGGGCACTGTGTTCTTAATCAAAACTTTCCTCTTTTTCTCAAGTCAAAGGTCATGTTGCTTCCCGTGAGCAGCTCAGAGTGGCTTTATCATTTCAATAATTAATCATGTTGCTTATGAAATGTAGATGAAAAATGAAAAACATTTGGCACAAAACCCTCCGAGACTCTTTGTTGGGCGCTTTGCAGGAGCTGCACAATGAATGTGGAGTGAAACACTGTGCACTTATGAGCGTGTTTATACCTCAGCAGTTGTCCACAACATTACTTTGCCTTATCTCCCATGCTGCACCACTGTGAAGGGGAGTGTGAAGATTCTCCATCATGGAATCCCAAATGTTCTCTGGTTTTTCTACAATAAAAAAGCTTATTATAGTTTGTAAACAGTGTTAAAGGTTCAAAATGTATGCTTTGTCTACTCTTTGTTTATGGATCTGTTTATGAAACCTAAACTGCAACAGTCCATTTAACGTTTCATCAATTTACACTCACGCATTCATTCTACATCCAGTGATCATTCCCATCTTTTTTCTTTCTAGCAGATTATCTCTATCCATGTAGCATAAAGCAGGATAGACCTGTTCTACTTATCCCCGTCCATTCCATCCTTTCTCAGTTGCACTGGAATCTGTAGCAGTATTTGTGGTTTTGAGGTGCAGGTAAATCGCCAAAAACAAATAACGACACAATCCACATTAGCATCTGCTTTGAACAAAGGTGTTATCTTAAACATTACCACTCAAAAACACAACAGACCCACAAATGTACAGTTTCATTCAAAAATATTATTTATTTCAAACTATTCCATATAAACACTGAGGCAGCTTTATTTACCCAAGTATGCACTGTATTCAGAGAGTTAACACAAGCCTTCTATAAATAGTCATATCATGAAGAGTAACATTTTCATTCACCTTTTTTAAAACCCTTTCACAGCTTTCGACTCGCAGGTGTCTTATTTATCTCCCATTTTAAATCTCTTCAGGGAACTTCAGGGAAAGAAATCGAATAATCTCTTAGGAAGTGCTGGTAAATGAAACGACGGAAGAAAGAAGTGTGGATGTTTAACTCAGTTAAGACTTAATATCAGGAACGAATTGTGGTTTTGTTTGAATTCCTCATGATGTTGATTTTGTTCAGTTTTTTTTTGTTAATAATTTCATCTACCTTCAGCATCTTAATCCTATGCAATATCATTCAAATTTATGGACGCCAAATATTGTATCAGCACTGCCAATTATGTGTTTGTGTGTTTGCGTTGCGTGTGCATGTGTATGTGTATTTATATAAATATAGATTGTACAGTGTGTATATATTTTTTGTGAATAATTCTCAGATTATAATGTGCCTACATTTTTATAAAGGTGATGGAAGTCATTTCAAGCACAGACTCTGGACTTGTTTTAACCTGACTGAATTATTATTGAATGTTTATTTGCTGTCGTTGATTTGCTTATTATTTTTATTCTTATTTTTTAATCTTGCATTTGGATGAATAAATTTTACTTACAACTTTATTACAATGCGTTTGATAGTTATTGATCGTTTCATATCCTTTACAATGTTAACATTGTTAGACCAAGGCTGAAATGAACTTTTTGCATGAAGGATAAAATGTACTGAATCATAAATTTCAACCTCATATAACAGAATAATTAGTGTACTATATATAATACTGTTGGCTTTGGGGAGACGATGAGCAGTGCCTGATTTCCCCCAAACATAATACCACTTGAAACTGAAGTTTATTTTTGGTTTCATCACTTCAGTTTGGGGCTTCAGTGGGTTTTTTGCGCATTCGTCCATAAACCCCAAATCAGTGGCTGTAGTGATGGTTGTCCTTGTGGGAATTTGTCCCAACCTTCACAGAATCTCAGTCAAAGTGACCGTTGGGTTCTTGGTCGTCTCTGATTAATGTTACTTTTAATTTATAATTAAATTACATAATGCTGTTACTAGTTTCTCCCCAACACTGTTTATTGTTCCTATAGGGAACAAAAAAATTTAATGGTACCTTCAATGGTTCACAATACAGCAGGTCCTTAGTATACAATTCTGTTCCCAAAACAAGTTATAAAGGTCCTGTTTAGAATGGGGATGGGGGGGGGGTAGAATGGGGATGGGGGGGGGGGGGGGGGGGGGGGGGGGGGGGGGTCAAACAGTTGCTACATTGACCTTTAAAATGAGACAGATGTGCCTGGGCCAGATGCATATGTATAAAACATAAACACATAAAAGGCATTAATGTTAATACTCAATGTATTAATGGAACTTTTTACAGGCAATTACAGGAAAAGATCATAATTATGATTTGATTTGGACAATTCAGGGTATTCATTCAGATAGCTGTGCTTTCCTGGGAGGGGAAAGGTGTTCCCCAACGACGCCACTTTGACCTTAAAGGTGTAGTGTTGTGATTTGTAGTTTCACACTCATGATGTGTATGTTTTGACCATGAACAATGGTGGAAACACTGTCTGTAGAAGGAAAGGTAAAAGTTAGGGAAGTTTAGCAGGTTTCATTTGATTTATGTTGTGATGTGTGATGAGTTTGTAGATGTCATGAGATGTGTTGCACAGACTCAAGTCATGATCCTGTAGATAACTTCACAATTTGTGTCAGTGTGCAAAGTCAGATATCAAATCCTGTTTAGTAGCAGGTTTGCTGTAAATGACAGGATATTTCTAAAAGTCTACCTCAGCCATTGGACTCCAGCATTGCTGTTGTACATTTTGTTTCACAGTTCAAAAGTTATGACCATGAAGTTTAAAGTTTGAGTAAAAGTTAGATGTTAGGGATTAGGGAAAGGTTTTAGGGAGAAATGAATAAATATAAAGCTTTAGCCACTAATCGTAAGGTCATAGGTTCAAAGCTCAACCGCAACAATTTCATCTATATACTTCTGCTGCCCAAATGATCTTGTATTAAAAGAAAAAAAGTGTTGAAAAAAAGAACTGCTATTTTAGTAAGTGATGTAAAATCTTAGCTTTGAGTACAGAAATATTTTGTGTTTGTTTTCTGTAATTTCACTTGGTCATTAATCTGCAGTGAAGCATTTTATATCCAGTTTATTCAACAGCACTGAAGCAAAGAGAAAACACAGACAGGCAGAATTGACGTTGTAGTCTAGAGCTATTTAATAATTTAACAGTGATCACAATCCGATCTCAGTTTAACATTACAATTCATTTTTTGTACATAAACATAAACATACAAATATGCATACACAGAGACACAAATGCATTGATATAAATTATACACAAGTCTACAGCTTTTAATAAAAAATATCTATATGAAAT